>OX465291.1:11642500-12242500 GCA_949987695.1 Merzomyia westermanni | reverse complement strand
CCCCCTGCTCGTCGATGCATGTGCGGCATCTTACCAAAAAGTTGTTCATTACTGCTTGGAGAGTTGAGACAGGAATAGCCGCAATTGTTTCTCGAATGGATTGCCTTAGTTCATTCAAATTTGTTGGTTTTGCTTTGAAGACTTCCTGTTTGCAATAACCCCACAAGAAAAAGTCAGGTGCAGTAAGGTCAGGCGATCTGGATGGCCAACGGAATGTGGAGTTTCTGGATATCAGCTTATTGGGAAATTTTCGTCGCAATTCTGTCTATGTTGGGCTATATGAGGAGCTGCACCATCTTGCTGAAACCACACAGAGTTGAAAGAAATTCTCATTCGGCGTAATTCTGGATAGAAAAACTCTCTCAACATGCTCAAGTAACGGCCTCCAGTAACCGTAACGGTGTGACCGTTTTCTTCGTAGAAGTACGGCCCGACAATGCAGTGTGATGAAACTGCACACCACACTGTGACACGAAGTGGATGCAATTCCGTCTCATGGAGTATCTGTGGGTTGGAAGCACTCCATATTCGACAATTTTGTTTGTTTATGTTGCCGTTTAAATCGAAATGGGCCTCGTCAGACATGAAAAGACAGTTCAACATGTTTCCATCCTCTTCCACCATTTGAAGCATCTTCTGGCAAAATTCCAAGCGAATCGGCAAGTCTGCAGCGTTCAGTTTGTTGGCCATTTGAATTTTATATGGGAATAAGTCCAAATCTTTGTGCATAATTGACTGTAATGACTGTCTGCTTACACCCATTTGAGCAGATAAGCTTCTTGTCGAAACACGTGGATTGTTTTGTATGGCAGCAGCTACAGCAGCGATTGTTTCCTCCGTTCGAACTGAAGGGTTTCGATGGTAAGGTCTTCTGTTGACTGTCCCATGCTCGGCAAAATTGTTTACAAGTCTTATTATGGTCCATCTGCTCGGAGGATTGCCGCCAAACGTGCGCCTATACTCTCTTTGAACCGAAACTACGGACTCCAGTGCGTGATAGCGGCGGACAATCCAAATTCTTGTTTCAGTGTCCCAGTTATCCATTTTTGTTAAATGTAAAAGTCAATCTGCAAAATAGAAAAAAAATTAACCAGATTCATTAAATAGAAAAAAAGTTATTTAATTTTTTTTTGGTAGCGGCTTTCATCAGCCACCCTGTATGCTGGATACCAGTGGTCCCAGCATACAATATTTCATCCATATTTGTGTATTACTGACTCTCGAAAACTCTACAAAAAACTACTTTCGCTGTTAAAACTACAACAACAAAATATTGATTATGTTGAAACCGGACCTAAAGAATAGTTCTAATACTATTAACACGCCCAATGTCTTTAACCCACGAGACGTTTTCTGCCACGACATGTGTCCCATAGGCATGTCACAAGATGAGTGCAACTCTGAGAGGATCACAACAGTGAAGCTTTCATCTAGGCCGTACGATAGCTTTTCATTTGAAAGCTCTTCGAGTCGCTTAAATGACGGAACGCCTATTATCCGTCTAGGTCGGGCCACGTGACACTTGTCCAAGACGCAGTTGTTATTGTTTTTTGTTTGAGTAGCGATCCAACTGTTTTCGTGGAGTTCGGATCACATTAGGGTGGGCCAAGCAACGGCTTAATTTTTATTTTATATCTAGAAGACTAGGGCACGCCACTCCGCGTCTCAGAACTTATAGTAGTGTGAGTGACATTTTAATAATTATATCTCCAAAGCCAGTTGAGATATGGAACTTAACCACACCGGTTATTGCAGCACTCAATTGCACCTTTCGTCTGATACCCATTTTATACTAGCATATTTTGGGTCATATTGGTCCACATTTGCGACGATAACTCCAAATCCGGCCGAGTTAACGAAATAAGTGACATCTTAAACCAAAGTCTGATATCTAGTAGTGCAACGGTGAAAGTTTCATTCAATTCTGTTAATCAGTTTTTAAGTGAAACGTGAGCAAACATACAAACAGACAGACAAAAATTGTAAATACTGTTGCTTTGGATCCAATTGACACAATAATGATTCCTCCTATCATTGTTTCTTAAATATCTGCAATATACAGACATTGAACTGTTACAAATTTTTTATATGTACTTTAAAAAAAAAGTTTAGCTTAATTTTAGAAATTTTTAATTCAACATTTTGGGTTGACTAACTCTATTTCTAAATAAATAAATAATAGTTCGAATGGTCAAATTTTTTGTTGGTCGAGACTTCTACTCATTAGTATATTCCTACTGCCATTTCTACTAATATTAAACTATTTCTTTTCCTACTCCGCATTCTCGTCTACCTTTCCTCTACCTACCTTTCGATCTTCTAATTCGCCTTCTTCTTCTTAAACCTTTTCTTCTCCCTCTTACCATTATTACCGATCACTCTCCCTTGAGCTGAAGAAATCGGACCAATGGTTCGGCTGCTTTGCTCTAACAACATTTTGGCTTAAATTTTTTTTAATAGTATAGATATACATATAAATATTAAACTTTCTTTTGTTCTTGTTACAATTTCAATATATTTCCAAACATTCAAATTCCACTCTCATTAAACCCAAAATGACTTATTTTCCTTTTGCACACTGAACATTCACTCTTTCGCTATCCTCTAAAAATTTATGTTTCTATTGTAAAGTATTTAAACCCAACACAAAACATTCAAATTACACGACATTCCAATTTCTAACTAAGCCACTACTTAGTTGGTAAAAGTTCAATTTGTGTAAATCCATTCTATTTGGGTGGCCTCAATCTAACCTAAAAAATCCCTACTGAAATTGAAATGCTCTTGATGGTCGCCGTGCCTTGTACGTATGTAGATTGTTTGGTGAGCGTCTTTGGGGAGCTAGTAGTTTTATAAATCTCTTGAGGAAAAATAGTGAATTATTTGAAATTCATATCGAACGTTGAATATTAGAGGCAAATGATGATAGACGACGAGGGGTATGACTCAAAATTTATTAACATTTGTGTGGAAGCCCAATAGTACAACTAGTTGTCTTGCCAGAAGCAAAAAGGAAAGAACATAATCAATTATTATTTGGAGCTGTCAATGGTATTGAAAAATTAAACTATAAAGTGTTTTTGGACGGAATGTTTAACAGCTGGATTAATTGACTTTTGCTTATTTTTTTGATTTATTGAATAAAATCATAGGAAATGGTTTCAGCGCGAGAACGAGGAGTGTGAGTTGGGGAAACAAAAAGCAGTAGAACCACAAGCTTAAGGGTAAGATAAGGATAAGGATGAGGATAAGGATAGGGATATGGATAATGATATGGATAAGGATATAGATAAGGATATGGATAAGGATATGGATAAGGATATGAATATAGATAAGGATAAGGCTAAGAGTAAGGATAAGGATAAAAAAAGGATAAGGGTAACGATAAGGATGAGGATAAGGGCAAGGATAAGGATTAGGATAAGGGTAAGGATAAGGATAATGATAAGGATAAAGATAAAAGACAATCCGGCAGCAAATAAAATCTATAACTAAAATTTAGAGCCACGGACTATTCGAAGAGAAAACTGATCCGGGTACATAAGGACGTCAGTCGACACTTACACTCTGTCCTAGGATGATCTGTTACTACGTAGGATCACAAGGCCTATTTATGCAAAAGAATCGACTCACAGAATTTTCCAAGTAATCAAAGCGAAATCGAAGAAATTCTATCTGGACGTATTGTGGTGCATCACAGAGATTCACCAAGTGAGCGCATCCTGGATTATTAGCTAAAAAAAGGGAATATTAGCTTGGCCAATAGAACTTTACCATAACTTGTGCAGCTGTCACCCAATCAACTCTCTTTCAGCAGTCTTACCTTTTCACAGTCTGATTAATACATTCTCCTATTTACTCATGGTCTTTCCCAACTGACCAAAGAAAGTGTGTAAACATCAGCAAAACGTGGCATTGACACTTTACACTGCTCTTTGCGATTCAATGACATTTACGGTTATGGTTTGTGTATCCTTTGTCAACATTTCCATTATGGGTGACTTAAAGTTTATTATGCAAATTGAATTTTAACCTTGTAGCCTATCAAACATACCCCCATACACACACACTTACTTACATACACTGAGTACACACTCAACCGCCTCCACCACAAACACCAATAAAGCCAACATCAACAAGGCAACAGGACAGCATAATATGGGGAGTTATGCGGAAACTGAGTCATGGCTGAGAGTTAACACAGGGGGCGTATTTACGAAGAGGGGGGGGGGTGTTTTACTTTGAGAGAGGTACTATTATAAGGTTGCCACATTAATTAAATTATATTTAATAAAAATGGTTTTGAGTTGCGCTGTCATAGAACCTCAAAGTCTAGAATATATAAGCTCTTTTAAAGAAGTGTTGCCACTGAGGAACATTTGTCAAGGGTGCCACCTTTTTGAAATTATTTCAAAACTAATTGGAATATATATGTACAAAAATAATGGAGTTGGAAGACATTTTTCAATAAAAACTTTTGTGTAGGGCTGCCAATTAAACTTAATTTAATAATACCATTTTAGTATAGATATAGTTTCATGCTTTTGCACAAAAAGGCGTGGTTGCCATCTCAACTCTTATTTATCTTTCTTCATTATTTAGACCTTGGTGTATTAGCTAATGCATGCCACCTATTTTAAATTATTTAAAAAGTAAACGAAACTAAAACAGTTTCAACTAGTTTTTTAATAAAAATAATTTTGTAAAGGGTTGCCAGATAATACAATTTTTATATAGATATCCACCAAAAATTCATTTTTTATATGCACTCAAAAACGTCGAATTTACGATTTGAGCTTACTGAAAATTCAATTTTTAATATCTATAACTCATTTGCATGTGCTTTGAGACAAGGAACGTTCTTGTTACATTGCCACATATTTTCCATGATAGAATCCACCAAAACTACTTCATAAAATTGCTACCTATTTTCAATTTAAAAATCCATCAAAAAATCACAATCTGAGCTGAGTGGAGTTTTATTAATTTTTTTCTATTTATTAAATTTTTTGGTGTATTAAGTATGTAAGAACTGTACCACGTTGAGCTCGTTTTTACAAGGTTGCCACCTATTTGAAATAATTTAAAAAGTAAACAAATTATATCATTATGGGTATCAAATGAAAGCAGTTGGAACTAGTTTTTTATAAAAATATTTTTGTGAAGGGTTGCCAGATAATACAATTTTTATATAGATATGCATCAAAAATGTATTTTTTAAATGCACTCAGAAACGTTTCGGAAATCGAATTTACGATTTGAGCTTACTGAAAATTAAATTTTTAATATTTGGAAAATGTGCTTTGCGACTGGGAACGTTCGTGTTACATTGCTATCTATTTTCGAAGACAAAGTCCAACAAAAGTATTTTATAACATTGCCACCTATTTTCAATGTAAAAATCCACCAAACATTTACTATCTGAGCTGAGTGGCGTTTTACTAATTTTTTTCTATTTATTAAATATTGTGGGGTATTATGCAACCCGTTTTTTACCTACGAAAAATATTATAACTACAACCTTGCTAACCACAACTACAAAAACAGCCATAGGCTACAATAACACAAAACAGTAATATGGTTTGCGTTATTAAATTGATTCACACATTATAAAACACAAAAAGGATTCCACCAGAAACCCACTTCTAAATTTATTACTTTTATTGATCATAAAACAAGTACGAATAACTATTTTGAGTCACCAACTTCAAAAATATTTACTTAAATGTTTGGCACCGTTCTTCACGTGCCTAGATATTAGAATATTTTCCATCAACTCACGGTATGAGCAACTCAAACTAATTCACCTTACGCTTTTTCCCATGGTCATGAAATTTTCTTGTAGTTGTTGGCGTTAAGTACCTTTGGAAATATAATTTTCTTACATCTGTTAAAACTCTCAGCCATAATTAAAGATAATTGCTGAGTTATTTAATGAAATATAAGACAAGCCATTGATTAAGAAAATTGCTTCTAATAAAATAGCAATTTAATCAAATATTTCATAGAGGATTTTCTTTACGTCGACATTTGACTTTGAATATTGATTAGATTGAACTTAATTTAATTCTTCTACGGCTAAGAAGGTAATGAGCCAAAATAACAACAAAGCACACAAGGGCACTTTGGTGAGTGTTAATGGCGCGTCGGTGTTAACCGCATACAAATTACTAACCTGGTTGGGTTGCGGTTTTAAATCATACTCCCTGGAAAATAACTTGATAAGAAGAACTTGAATGTCTTCGAACAGCTGTGGTATTATTCCTTCTTTAGAGTAGTTGTTGGAATTTTTCTAAACAATTTTCTCAAGGAAATTTGATGAGAAAAACAAACATACATTGGTGAGGAAGAGGGGACTCATAATGAAAGGTAAATCAAGTAATGTATGAAAAAGCAAAGATGATAGGATAAAATAATATAAACAACAAGTCCAAGAGGAAACGAAATAACCTGCGCAGGGAGTACAGGAAGCGAAAAAGTAGAGACAGCGGGTATTGGAGAGAAATATAAGGAAGAAAAAGTGGAAGAAAAGACAAAGTGTAAATGGAAATGAGAGATAAAGAGAGATAGTATAGCTTTTCATATCTAGGCAAGTAAAATTTCGGGCCGGGCAAGTACATTGCGTCTGGAAGGTTTAAAATCGCTAGAAGATACAAAACTCAAACTAGGAAAATAAGTGTTTTTGGTCCGTAATATAATTTCTTTCTTTCTTTGTAGAAATCAAGTGGCTAAGCAAGGTTTTAAAGCAACATAGAATTGACTGCGCTCAATCATCTTTTGAAAAGTGCGCCTCAGTGTAGTTCGTAAGCAATGGGAAATGAGTTTCTGTTATTGTTGTTGTACCGCAAAAAACAACTCCCCAAAATGTAGAGGAAAGCTGCCTGATTGGAATATATTGGTTTAAGTACTTAGAGCCGTTTGTTTGTAAAAATTAAGATTAGCTCTGGTTATGGGCTGGGCTTTGCCAATATGGTCGCCAAGGCTATCGAGTATACAATGGAGGAAGTTGCAGGCCTGTCAGAACACTGCATTCAGAACTACCACGGGATGTCTCTTTATGACTCCGCAACACCGTTTACAAAGTGAAGCAGAAATGCTTGCCTCCTCGGAGAGTAAGGATACCTTGCCGTAACCACTTTGATGAAATCCGGCAACACATAACCTCATCGTTCGAACCAAAGGTGCATCGACAGGTCCTTAACAACATCAACACAGAGTCGGTCAACTGCTTTGCCAGCTCTTGCCCGGTGAACTCCGTCATTTAGACACAAAGCCCATCTGTTTTCGATGAGGCAGGCGAACTATCGAGAGAGACTGGCCCAACTTCATTCTGGGTACTGTGACAGATTAAACTTTTATTTATTCAGACTTAACCCTGACATGCCAAATGTTTGCCCGGCATGTGGTGTGTCTCCCCATGACAGCAAGCATCTATTTACCAGCTTGACGGAGGAGACTCTTCTAACACCAACTTTACAAGACTATTGAAAACGCATTCCTGGGACTTCCGTGAGAAGTTGTTGATGACAATTTTAGGTAGGGAGAGCGGCGACTAGACAGGGGAAACATCGTTACAAGAATAACAACAGCCACTTCGTCTGTGAATATGTCTTGCGGCGTTGAGATGAAGCTTAGACCGGAATACTTCTCAATACAGCTATCTGCTACCAAAAATTGTTGTGAGGTAGATGGATGCGCCACCACAGGAATGCCCCTTAGAAGGTCCCCCTTTTAAAAATTCCATACAATGAGTCTTAGTGAGTTCAAGGAGTTAGGCTTTAAGATCTAAGCAGAAATATTTTTCCACACTGCAAGAGGTCAGAATCCAACGCTAAAAAAAAAAGAAGCTGCAAGATGTCAATGAACTTCTTAAGTCTCTTATACGCTAGGAAGTTTCACTGAAGAGCGTACTGTTCTGTTGAACCCCAAGTCTTACTTCGGTTGATGGCCTGTTAACACGTCTTAGACGACTCTGTGGCGATCCAAAGCTCTTTTTCAGCCTTCATGTGCTTCGTTAGAAATTTCTGTTTTTATAGCGAATTAACTTTGAAAAAGAATACTGAGGCTTAAGATGGCACAGCGTTGGAGTTGTTTGGTATTCAAACCAAAAGTGAATGACAATGATATACAACCAAGACGGCATAATTCACTCTATAACTTTGAAAAGCGGGGTTTAACAAGCAGCTATAAGAGTTGGTAATCCTAGTATAAGGCTCCTCATTAGTAACTCTGACAGCGCCAAATGCTGTGTATATGGTTTGGTGCTAAAATCAATAATTCTTAAGAGAGATTGACATGGCATTTGGGGTTAAGAAAGGAATACGCTTACAAGTAATTTGATTAGGCTAAAAGTTTTAGCTATCAAAACGGAATCAACGAATTTTCTGCCCGCTGAGGTGAATGGGTTATACACCATTTTCGATCCAGAAGTATTCGAAAATAAGTCAATAGGCGAATTTTTGCTTGATCTAAGTGTTACGCTGTTTCGTCTCTCAGCGCTTAGAATTAATTTACAGGCACGTTCATCAATAAGTTAGATTAAGCGATGTAATTTCTATGTGCTACTCATTTTCGTTTGTAGCGTACATTTAACTTAAGTAAATTGTTTTGGGAGCTGTTATTTACTCAGTCGAGACAACTTTGCTGCTAAAATTACACAATTCCATTTACAAAAAAAAAAAAATACATACAAGTAAGCATATACATACAAGACAAATATACCACTTGTAAATTGATTCTTTGGACATAAATATGTATAAATAACAAGGCTCCAAAATAAAATAGAGGAAATGTGCATTCATGAGGAAGTCGCTGGAGCGCTCCATTAAAACAATGTCTTTGCCATTGTCTTCTCTTGAGACGAAATATTTATTTTCAAGAAATGAAATTTATTTAGCACTAGAAAACCTGACCATGCTCCGCTGCGTCTCAAAACTTATAACAGACTTAGTCCCATTTTAATCAGTATATCTCCGAAACCAGTTGAGATATTGAACTTAATCACAACGCTTATTGCAGCACTCATTACCAACATTCTTTTGATATCCACATTGTACTAGCATATTTTGGGTCACCTTAGTCCACATTTGGTTCGATAATTGCGAAACCGATCGAGTTAACGAAATAACTGATAACTTAAACTTAAGTCAGATGTCTAGTAGTACCACGGTGAAAGTTGTATTCAATTCTGTTTAGCAGTTTTTGAGTGATGCGCGTGCAAACATACAGACAAACAGACAAAAATTCAAAAGACTGTTGCTGTGTGCTTTATTGGCCTAGTAATGATTCCTTTTATCAATTTTTCTTGAATATTTGCAATGTAAAGTTATCTACCTGTTGTGATTTTATTATACGTAGGGATTTTTCTCCCTTACGGGCTTAGTTTGTAAAACGCAACTCAATGTAAGGAGTCACTACCTGTCGTTTAAAGAAAAATTCTTATTATATAAAGGCGTTCACTACCTGCAGTGGCTGTCAATTAATGGGAGTGGTTATGTAAATTTCTTTGTTATTACATATGTACAAAACTGTCACGGTGATTTACATAATGAACCCCTAAGTAAAAGTTAAAACGCTAACACTTAAAGCTTCTCACTAAAAGTAAAAAAAAAAATACTCCTAATTTGCTGCTAGTAAATTTATCTCTCCTTCAATAACAGTTATTATGAAATCTTTGAAATTTGCTAAGTGTTATCGGGTAGCTCTGGTGAATATGTGCTCGTATCTTTCAGGCACATCAAATTTACCAGGCATTATCACAATAATTACGTATACGCCATGCTGGGCATTTTGCCCATTGAGACCTTGATGCTTGGCAGAATAATAATAGCCCAGTGGTGTGTGAATAGCATGACACAGCACGCTAACAAATATTTATTTGTATGTATTTATATCTAAATTATTTGTTTTGTAAATATTAGACAAACAGACATATGTGCTAACTGTAAATGTGTAGATTTGTATGCGAAATATTTGATACGCTGAAATACTTCAATGCTTAAGGCAATCAACTACAAAATGGCATGACAATTGCTTACGGACATATGACAAATGTTTATGAACAAGGAGAAAATCAAATTTATACATAGAAACAAGTAGGCTAATAAAAAATAACGCAGTGGGAAAACTTTGGAGAGGCCTTGGTAAAAGACTAGTTGCTTCAAGAAGATGACAAAATGCAAGCGTGGCGGCGTTTGAAAGCGCTATTTTTTGATTTTGAATTTTGAAATGGTTTTTGAACGCATTTTTCTTTTCAAATATAACAAATAACCTCATTTTTGTATGCATGGTGAACCAACTTTTAAAAGGCTTGTAAAATGTACCCCCAAATTTTATAAAAAAAATTATTTATAAAGTCCTTATAATTGAAAATATGTACGGAAATTTATTCCAAAAAGCTTTTCAAACCTTTTTGACTTTGATGAATTCACGGTTTTGTCTTTAGTAATAATAGTAGAGTAATTATTTTTATATGAGTCGTATGCTTACCATAAAAGTGAAAGAAGCAATCAAATCTAATTTTCGATTTCAAGAAACCTATAATCATTAGCAATAATACGTACCCAAATGTTATCTCTACATATAATAAAATTGTAACAGTTCGATGTGTTTGCATTACAGATATTTCTGAAGAATTTACCGGAGGGATGATTATTAAGCCAATAGAAGCCAAATCAACAGTATATAAAAAATGTTTCTTTGGCTGTCTGTATGTTTGGGCGCATCACACAAAAGCTGCTTAGTGGAATTAAATGTGCAGCTAAAGATATCCCTTATTTCGATAACTCGATCCAAAATGTTTTAGTACAATATGGGCATGAACGAAATTCATAAAATCAGACTCAGTCTGTTATAAGTTTTTGCAGCAAAGCGTGGCCGGGTTTACTAGTATCATAAAAATGTTAATGCTTCAAGATTTTAAGAGTCAAAGAAAAAACAGCCAAATTCTGATTTCTGCCTATAACTTAGCTTAATATTGTTAAAAGAAAAGGCTAACAATTAACCAAATTTAGTACTAAATATTATTTTTTCTGTTTCATAATAATAAGTGGCTGCATAAACGGAGTTGTGACCTTTGCTGGAACTTTAAAGTGTTGAGCCATTAGTCAGGGGCACGTGGTAGAAATAAATCTATTATATGCTTGCAACAAAAAAGGGGAAACATTTGTTGGTATCCACAACATTCCAACGAAGTTCCTCCAAGATACCCGGCAACCTTTCATTGACGTTATATTTACAGAGCAATGAGAAGCATGGAAATTGCGATTTACATGGAACTTTATGTACAAACCTGGCTTTTTAATTTGTTGGTTGCTTCATCCTGCAACTTATTTTGCTATTATATATTTGTTTCATTTTATATTTATATTGATCCTTGTCCATTCTAATTTATAACGTATAAGTAGAATGCTAATACTGTCACATTTTTAGAGAAAAAAAAAACATGGAGTATCTTAGAATAAATAACTTTGAAGCCAAATTCACCAAAAAGCATAACTTCAAAGTAACTAAGAATATTTAACTTTAAAGTTATATTTACTACAAAGTGCCAAATGCCACTAGAGCGTCACTTTAAAGTCGTGGCAAAGTTATGACTACCAAAAATTTCATGTTTAAAGATGGCGTTGCCACGTCATGGTTCCAACTGCAACTTGTTGATATTTCAACCAGTATTGCAAACAAAATAGTTATACCAATACATTTAGTGGCTTTTATTCAAAAACAAGGGAAAAAGTAAATTTTTAGTAGTTAGTGGATGTTTTCAGTGTCCAAGAAGCTATGGTTGGTTATCAGTTACTACCATTTATTTACTAATACTTTCTCAATAGAATGTTGGTGTGGAAAGATTATTAAATTCTTTCGTTGAAATAAAGGCTATTATAAACGTTAAACGCAAATAAAATTAAAATTGTTTGAAAAAGTTTTAAAAATCAAGAATTTTTATTATTAAAATTATCGAAAAATATTTCTTTTAAATAATAAGTTAATAATCAACACAACAAAATAAATTAATAAATATTCCATATGCTACAATGATTATGAAATAAAACTTTTTATTTCATATTTATTTATTAGTTTTCTTAACGAAATCAAATTTAGACAGCTGGCAACACTGATTAGAGCATCTGTGTCTCTCTTGCTTGTAGAGCAGTAAAGAATCACTTAGCCTTCGTGCTCTTATTTTGCACTTTGCCGTAACCATTGACTATAACCTCTAGCTCTGCAGCTAACTGCTACCTTATTATCACTATTACATACCACTCGCAGATTCTATAACTTTAGACGAACAATGGATCATCTTAGAACGTCAGTGACACTATAACAGCTACTTGTAAGTAGCTGCAACTTTAAAGTTGCATTTACCGTCATTTGTTAGTTTCAAATTTTGAAAAACTTATTAGCAGTCAATAAAATCTAAATAATTTCAAAGTAACTATTAGTGGTAGAAACTACCTCGCAGCGACGGCGGATTTCTCAAATGAAGTAGTTTATTCATCAAGTCATACATTTTGTGTAATTGTTATGCACAAAAGGTCCCAGTCTATCCCAAACCATGTGCCACTTAAAGTGTAGGAGGGCCAGAAAGTTTGTATTTTGTGTAACTTTATCGCTTTCCTTACCAGGTCTGAAGCGATAAGAAAGACGTCTCTTATATTTAATATCGTAGCTGAAAATTCAGGCAGCTAAAAAATAACTGCCACCTTATGCTATCACACGTTTTTTTCTCTGTACCCATAAAAGCATGCATGTAGTCACATTTGGTACACCGTGGCGTATACGTAACTTTTTCTTGTCAATATTATTTGAAAACAGACCTGTTGAATTTGATTAGTAATTAGTAATCAATTAATTAGACGGACTTTTTAATTGGCATCTATTATTTAATTAAGATTAGAAAAAAAAAAATACCGAAAATTATCAAATAAAAATATCAAAAAATTATCCAAAGTAATCAAAAGAATTTTGAAAAAAAATTTGATTAATTTTGGTTATTTTTGGTTTTTTCAATAATCGTAAAAAACATTATTTTTTATTTTATTTCTATGATTAATTGGAAAATAAACTATAAAAATTGAAAGTAATGGTAATGGAACATCAAATGGATTTTCAAGAAAATAATTAATTTAACCGACTTTTTAATTGGTCAAGAAAAGGCATCTATTATTTTATTAAAAGTAGACAAAAAAAACGAATCAAACAAAAATATCAAAAAATTATCCAAAGTAATCAAACCAACTTTTTTTCGATTATTTTCAATAAAAAAATTTTTTTTTTTGATTAATTTTGATTATTTTTGATTTTTTCAACAATCGTAAAAAACATTAGTTTTTTATTCTTTTTATAATTAATTGGAAAATAATCAATAAAAATTTAAAGTAATGGTAATCGAACATTAAATGGATTTTCAAGAAAATAATTAATTAAACCGGTAATCATTACGATTAGTAACAATTATTTAACAGGTCTAAACACCATCAGCTTACTAGTAGCGTCCCTTAGTTAACTAGTTCAACACCAATTCACTATGCATTTCCATTCTATACCAGGTGAACTAATAAATGCATTTCATTGCCATTAGGACAAGAGCTAGCAAACCAATCATTGAATGCGCAGTAACTAATGAAAACACAAAATATTAACAACACCTTAATGATTGGACGCGAATTTACGTTTTGTCAAGCTTTTACCTCTTTTTAATAGCAACAAATAGTTTTGTGAAACAAATAAGAAAAGTGAAACGAGCAAATACGAAAAGTGTGCTGTACTCTTAATTAATTGATGGTGGTACTCACTAAGAGTTTCTATTAAATTTCACTTAAAAGCTTAACTGTTGCCAAAGAGGCGAATACGAGAACCATGCTAATGAGGCACAAAATTTACTCGCTTGAAATTGATGAAGTGCCGGTGATGCAGGTACAAGTAAAAAGTAGAATTAAATGATTTTTTATTTAGTTTATTGAGTTTAATGCTTATTGCAAGCTGATTTCAAGTTTAAAATACAAAGTAAATATATTTATATTTATATCTACAAATTTATATTTCGAGTTATCATCGGCGAGTCTTCTTGTTTGGCAAGACAATACCCTTTTGTGCATTTTTACTCATTTTATTTATTTGCAACTTATTTTTTTCCTTATGATTTCCGTGAACGCCCAACTCGCATTGGTTGTATTTATACACTGCAAAGCAAATATCAAACAATGATAATGAAAGCTCTAAACTTTAAGATCACAGCTATACATTTTTACAGCGCAGTAGAAAACTATGATTAGTGCAGCCAAGGACAGCGAATCACCCGCAAGTTTCTTAAATTGCATGTCAGAGTCAGACCGATTTCATGCTGTATAAACATTGCAAATAATGAAGGCCTCGTGGAATTGTATTAATTCAAATTTATCAGCTGTAACGCATATACTCCAGCTAGCACCAACGTCATACTAACAGTGGCGAGGACCTTTAGCGTGCAATGATAATATAACCGCCAAAAAAGTATGGCTTTGAAGAATAAGTGACTTTATTTGAAAAATTCGCAGTCGCTGCGTGGTAGGTTCGACCACTAATTGTTACTTTAAAATTTAATTTAATTTAGATTTTGAGTAGCAAGTGACAAATAGTGGTAGCGGCGACTAACTCATATTACTTAAACGCAACTTTAAAGTTGCAGTTACTTTTAAGTAGATGTAATAGTTCCGTTGACATTTTGGGGTGCTTCATGGTCCCTTTAAGGTTATGAAGCTTGTATGTGATATTTAATAGTGATACTAAGTTCTACGTTACCTTGCAGATGGCTAAAAAAAGCGCGTGTCACCTCTAAAATTCACTATGACGTAGAAAATAATCCATCTTAAATTCACTATGACGTAATAACCAATCATAGTACGGTGGTCAAAATCCACTAATTACTAAAAATTAATTTTTTTCACTATCGTAGAATAAAAACCACAAAATTTTAGTGGTAAACCCACTAGTTAAAATATAAAGTAGGCGCAGATGGAACCATGACCTGGCAACGGCAACTATAAACATGAAATTTGTGGTAGTCATAACTTCGCCACGACTTTGAAGTGATGCTATAATAACATTTGGTTGGTTGTATCAAATATACCTTTAAAGTTAAACTTTTTTAGCTGCCGACACAATCGTCAAATATTAATAACTTTAAAGTTGTGCTTTTATTGGAATACTACTTAAAAGTTATATATTCTAAGATGCCCCACTTTTTTGCATAAATCTTACAAAGTGGAAAATATCGATAAATTATCAGTAAATTTTCATGTGTTATTTTTTTTATGCCAGCTTTCGCAAAACGGCAAGAGTTTCTCTATTCTTATTATTAATGATAATAGGTTACAAATTGAAATAGACTGGGATCCATCTAATTACATAACGAAACAAATATTAAAAAGAGTGGTTTTTACTTAAAGTCCTTTGCCAATGCCACTTTGGCGCGGATCTTATAAGAATGTCGAAGGAACTTTGTGGTTATCAACAAATTATTATGCGTTTTGGTTGCGAGCACCTAATAGATATGTTCCCATTATGTGCTGGTGACTAGTGACTCAACACTTTAAAGTCACGACAATGGTTGCAGCTTTGTTTCAGCTACTATTTCTGCTAGTGGGGATATGTCCCCTGCACTCAGATTTATTGTCACATAATTTTTTATGGGCTTTTGGCGTTTATTGAAGATTTGTTGTGTACAAAAACCCAATAACCAAAGTCTGCTTACCGCTTGCTTTAATTTGTAATAACAATCAATTCAACACTGGTGAGAAAAACAGCAAGTTATTGAATATTTTTTACTTTGGTCGTAGTAACAACTAAAGTAAACGTTAGACTAAAAAATATGACTTTTTACCTTTGAAATAATGTCCTCTCTTAGAATTAGCTGACCAAAAAATACTAGCGTAACGGCTTAAGTGAAAATATTATATGGAAATCTCTACGTATAATAAAATTGTAAGAGGCCGATGTCTGTACATTGCAGATATTTAAGAAAAATTGATAGGTGGAATCATTATTGAGCCAATAGAAGCCAAATCAACCATGTTTAGAATTTTTGTCTGTCTGTCTGTATGTTTGGGCGAGCATCACTAAAAAACTGCTAAATGGAAATGAGTGGAGCTTTTACCGTTATATTATTAGACGTTTAACTTAAAATTTAAGATATCATATGCTCCGATATCTCTACCAGTTTCGGAGATATCGACGAATATGTGGACCAAGGTGACCCAAAATGTGTTTAGTACAATATGGGTATCAAACGAAAGGTGATAAGAAGTGCTTCAATAAGCGTTGTAACTAAGTTCCATATCTTACCTGGTATGTGTGTGGGAGATATAATGATTAAAATCGGACTGAGACGCAGCGAAGCGGGAACGGGTTTACTAGTTTCAAAATAAAATTATAGAAAGCAAGATTTTGTCCAAAAATTACGATTTTGGAGGCAAAAGATCAAGTAGCCAAAGTCTGTTTTCTGCTTGCTTGAATTTATAATAAGAATCATAAGTAGAGAAAAGCAGCTTAAGTTATTGAAAAATGCCTATATTGTTTTGTAGTAACGACCAAAGTAATGCGTGGAATCAAAAATATAGTTCTTTAGCGCTACACACATTTCAAGCGCTCATAGAAGGATATCTGGCTGGTATCGTTCCACCTCCATGAGCGCTCTGTTGAGTAACTTCACTTCGAAGCAGTTCTGCCACTGAATATGCATTTCTCAACATCACCACTCAGTACTCCAATTATATTGCACACTACTGTACATCGATATCGCTTTCTTAGAGACTCGTTAGCGATTTCTGCCAACTCTGCTCAAGTAGCCGTCCCATTTACTTACTACTTGCACTTCAATTAGTTCCAATTTGAAATGGTTCATGCACTCCAATTAGTCATGTCTGTGTTGATGTTTGGCCTCCGTCTCCCCACAGATTTTATTTAATTCATTTAATTAAAGTCCCTTAATACCTGCCACTTAATCGAAGCAAGCGCAGTTGTTTAATTTGGTCCCAAGGGTCACTGTTACGTTTATTAATATTTTTATTTCTTCTTACCCTCTTTCAATTGCAGGATATTGTACCTATGGAACAAGTGAGCTCGATGGTTTCAAACGGTGGCGGCAGTGTAACCATGCAACGCGACGACGAATATCGCAATCGTATAATGAAAAGTAAGTGTGTCATACAAGTCTTCTGCATGTTGGCATTAGTGTTTTCAGCACCTAACACCCCCTTGCTAGTCATCACACCTTTTTCACATCTCAATAGCATGTGCCAGTACTTTGTTGGTATGTAGAAATCGAAACAAGCACCCATTCATCTATCTTTCACAGCATTCAGGTCCAATACATACAAACACTTTCACACATTCTCACATATATTCATTCAGCGAATCATCTGCCCATCCATCACTCACTTTACTTTGGGTCCTTAGTGCACTGTGCTCAGCATTCCGCCGTCAACCGCCATCCGTCATTCATCAACTCAGCCTCCTGGTGCTCTGTACGCCCCACAAACTGTATTCATTTACACGCTCGCTTCCATATGTTTTAAACAATTTTCAGTGGCATATCTTGTTGTCAGCGACAGCATCGCCATCACTTTATCACATTGAGGGCTCTCCGTGCGCTTCGTTTGTTTCGTCCATCACATTCAGCAGCGTTGGCGGCACTCATTTAATTTGCTTCAACATCTTCAGCGCTCGCGTTTTTCAGTTTTTATCGAGTTTGTCGTCCTGCTTGTTTGCCCATCCCTTCGCCATTGTCCTTTGTTGCGCACACGAGCAGGGCTAAAAAGTTGACACAGTTTCGTTTCCGCCGGTATGCTTTGGTTGCCTACTTCTTGCACGCGGATGTACTTGGAGGTAAATATCCAATGAAGGAGGTAATCATTTTTGGTCTGAAAGTGTGAGGACAGCTACTAGCTAGAAAGTTAGATGCGTTCTACGACTTCTAGCTTCTTCGGAATTTAGGTCGAAGCAACTCTAAAATTAATAACAGGTGGCGCAAAAGTAAGCTTCCGATGTTCAGCATATCGATTGTGGCACGTGCAGCACATGTTTTCCAATCCCAATTCATCAAGTTGTGGCAAAAAGAACTCGTTGATCATTGCTCTGTAGCGCTCACCATTCACAGTAACCGTTTGGCCCCGACCGATTATTGGTCAGCAATAATAAATAGTCAGCAATATTCCGCGTTCTGGAGCAGTGTAGCGTAACATTGTTTATTAACGTGTATTTCGCATGTGTTTACTACACAAATGTCAAAACAGAACTGACTGTAGGGGCCAATCGCAAAATTTATAACATTTTCTGATAGGAGGATTACTTTTGCGCCACCCTGTATTTGTGGATAGAGCCTGCTAGTATCCGGTAAAGGACCTTCATCATCGGCAACACTACTCTTACCCTTGAGGAGTATTTTTCTCGCTAAAAAAACCAACACAAAATACTAAACTCTACTTCAGGAAGCCTTAAGGGATACAAAAAATCGTTCCGGTCGCAGTCGGGCTGGTGCTAGATGAAAGAGTTCCGAAACAGAAGTAAGACAAATACCTGCTCATATCCGTAGCACTCTCTAAATCTTTGGGTAGTGTTTTCCCCCTTGAAACAACAAAAAACAATAACAACAATGGCAACATCGTAGTTAGATGCTCATGTGGAAGCGGTTTTGAAATGAACGCCGTCAATATTCAAATGGTTAGATTTACGATAGCAAAAAAAATCTTTTAAGTCAGCACTTTTAAAAAGAGATCGACGAAAGTTTTTATCAGCTTAATTGAGACAAGCTTGTTTAGCACCAGTTCCAGGAAGGACACTACTGCCCTGCATACTTCCATGAAGCTGTTAGCAAAACCCTAAAGCCTATTAAATTACTGCGGCTTTCTTCAGATCAATCGTCTTCTGCGGCTTCTCGGCAGAGTGACTAGAACTGCAATGGTTAGTAGCAACGTTCATCACAATCCTTTGCTGTAGCATTTTTCCGCTGATAGGAAAACCTTTTTGGCTAAAGCTTCATTGTTTATATACATAACTTAATCCAGACAACGAAGCCGAGAACTCCACTTGGATTCTAAGACGGTTAGTAGACCTGGGAGGAAGTTTTCCTGCCCGAAAAACTGGACTGCCTCCTATCCAAGCAAATCTCTGTGTCTCTTTCTTATACTGTATGGTATGATTTCGAAAATATATATATTTTCTTATTTAAAGCGTCCTGAGGACCAATACAATGAAAAAAGTATATTCCCACAATCATGGTCGCTCCTCTAACCGCGCCTTCCATCTTACTCTTCTTTGCTTTTTGTTTTTTTTTTTTTTTTCATTCTCGGCTTTAGCAATTATCAACAAATCCTTGAAATTCACGACATGCTTCTTGGCGGTTTACTGTCACTAAGTGTTTATGAACACACGAACACAAACAGGAGAATCAATTATATGCACGAGTGTGCGTACATTAGCGTGGTTCTACAAAAGCATTATTTCTCATAACTCTCATTTAAGAATAAATAAAATAAAATAAAATATAATAAAATAAAATAAAATAAAATAAAATAAAATAAAATATAATAAAATAAAATAAAATAAAATAAAATAAAATAAAATAAAATAAAATAAAATAAAATAAAATAAAATAAAATAAAATAAAATAAAATAAAATAAAATAAAATAAAATAAAATAAAATAAAATAAAATAAAATAAAATAAAATAAATGAAATATAATAAAATAAAATAAAATAAAGTAAAATAAAATAAAATAAAATAAAATAAAATGAAATTAAAAAAATAAAATAAAAGAAAATAAAATAAAATAAAATAAAATAAAATAAAATAAAATAAAATAAAAAAAATTGATTTTTATACCAACAATTTTGTTGATTTACGGTCTGTACATTTTCAAGTATTCATGAAACGAGCTCAAGGCCAAGAATAATAATTTTTCACTTTTTGAATGATTATGATTATTAATAAGTGAAAACAATAATAATTTTCATAAAAATTCAAAAAGTTAAAAATTTTTATTCTTGGCCTTGAGCTCGTTTCATGAATACTTGAAAACATTTTTTCTACTCTATTCAATCAAAAAACTTTTAATAATTAATTAAAATGATTATTAATAAGTGAAAACAATAATAATTTTCATAAAAATTCAAAAACTGAAAAATTATTATTCTTGGCCTTGAGCTCGTTTCATGAGTACTTTAAAATAAATTAAAATAAAATAAGAGGAAGAAAAAAATAAAATAAAATAAAGTTAAATAAAATAAAATAGAATAAAATAAAATAAAATAAAATAAAAGAAATAAAAATAAAATAAAATAAAATAAAGTAAATTAAAATAAAATAAGAGAAAGAAAAAATAAAATAAAATAAAAGAAAATAAAATAAAATAAAACATAATTAAATTAAATTAAATAAAATAGAATAAAGTGAAATAAAATAAAATAGAATAAAGTGAAATAAAATAAAATAGAATAAAACGTCATAAAATAAGATAAAACAAAACATAATAAATATAATAATAAAAAAATAAAAAATAGAACAAAAAAAATTTAAGTCGTATAGGTTTGTTATTTCAGAAGATCTTGCTTCCATAAAAGAGATCGAAATTGTTATTAGTCGCATGCTCTTTTACGACTGGTCGCTGACTATTTCCAGGCTAGCCGAATTTTTTGAAGTGCGTGAATTACATTTTGGATTACCCTGGTGTATTTTGCTATGCACATATGTTAGGTAGGCATTTGCGTACACATACACCATATGTTACACGAGTTACTTGAGTCGCAAGTCACGGAGGTGGTTAATCGGATGGTAAAATGCTGATAATAGCGATGGGCGTAGACGTTGGTTGGGGCGAGGGCCATGTTGGTTGTGGTTGCAGTGCATTGTTGGTACATATTTGCATGCGCCTGTTAACAATTGTGGTGCAGGTGAAAGTGACGCTATGTGGTGGAATGCAGAGTGAATGCATTGATGCAAACACGCACATCGCACACTCACACACACCTCTACAAACATTTATACGCAATCCTTTATTTGATAGTGTGGTCTTGTCTTTTTATTCCATTTTATTTCACTTTTATGTCAGTTTGTTTGTAATAGTGTTGGTATTGTTGTTGGTTTCCTTGTCGCCATGTCTAACTGTTTGCCTATGTATACGTGTGCCTTATTTGTATTTGTATGCATGGCATATGCAGTTTTCTATTTGTGTGCCTTTCACCATAGTACCTGAGTTCTTTATTTTTTCTATGACAAGCCTTCGTATGTGTGTTTGTGCGCGTTTGTATGTGTTTGCGTGTTTGTGCCTTTTGTGTTCTCCATTTGGTGCATGAGGCTGTGCGTAATTAATTGAAATGCTCCTTTTGTTTTTTTTTCTTTCCATATTTTTTCTGTATTTTTATACCATATTTCTTTGTGATGTTGGGATGTGGCGCGCGTGCACATGACGCTGGTGGTAAAACACTTACAAAACGCAAATTGGATTTGTTATGAGAAAATGCTTCCTTTGAAAAAAAAAACAAAAAAAAAATAAATTCATAACTGAATGTGCATGAACAACTCAAACACTTTTACTCATAACAACGCCTTGTCTTTCATCTAAACGTTACTCATTAATGACGATCAAATATCCGCATGATGATCATAAAAATTTTTTGCTGATTTTGTGCATGTAATGGAATTCATTTTTAAGTACATCGGCCGGGTGAGTGGCATAACCGTATTATTAATGCATCTGTATGTGTATTTATTTATGTATTTTTGTGCTTAGTTGAAAGTGTTAGAGAAAACATATTATTGTAGAATGACACCTTATATTGTAGATGTATACATAGCAGAACCAAAATCAAAGTAAAATAAGAGATTACACGACAATTGAATTGATTATAGTAATTTGATATTACTTTGAGTATTGAAAGTTTTCATAAAAAAGTTTGACAGTCAGTTCCCTACAAAGAACTATAATTCAGAACCAGACCTGAAAAATAGTAATAAAAAGTTATAATAATTCTGATTATTACCTACCATTTGTTTGCAATTAGGTTCTGCTTTAAAGATTAAATTCTTTTGTACATTTTTAAAGATTAACAATTTTAAATAATGCAGTAATTATATCTTATTTGCATTATTTTGCTATTATTTAAAAAATTATATTTTTTTAACGTAATTGTTGCTTGAACAGTGCCTGTTTTTAAGTTTTATTGTTTTAATTGATATTCGAAAAAAATTACAAAGATTTGCACAGCGATGGTATGAGATGACATGTTTCTAAGTCACCAACATCTTATCGGAGTCCTTCTTGGACACTGGTTTGCGAAGCCAAGGGCCTGCATGAAAGCCGCTGTTAAAACAAGTTTTCTAACAACTCAATTATGACACTATGTGACGTCACGTTATTATTTTACTCAGACCTGTTAAATTTGATTAGTTATAAGTAATCAATTAATTCGACGGTTTTTTTTAATTGGTAATGATTATTTTAATTGTTTGTCAAGAAAAGGCAATTATTAATTTGTTGCGACTAGAAAAATTTAAAATAAAAAATGATCAAAAAAAAAAAATTTATCAAAAAAAAAAAATAATAATAAAAATAATCAAAAAAAAAAAATAATCAAAAAAAAAAATTATAATAAAAGATAATCAAAAAAACGTTGTTTTCTTACTTTTGATTATTTTTGAATAGTTCAGTTTTTTTGTTTGATTATTTTTGATTTTTTTCAGCATTGTTGATGTGTATATTTATGCGCTTCTACAACAATACTGAAAAAAATCCAAAATAATCAAAAAAACAAAGTGTTAAAAAAAAAATTTACATTAACCAAAAGTAATCAAAACAACTTTTTTGCTTATTTTAAATTTTTTGTAATATTCGTAAAAAATTATGATTTTTTTTTGAACAATTTTTTAATCAATAGAAAAATAATCATAAGAAATTGAAAGTAATTGGTAATCAATCATTAAAAGGATTCTCAAAAAAGTAATTAATCAAACCGGTAACATTACGATTAGTAATCGTTATTTAACAGGTCTGATTTTACTCTAATGTGCCAGTTTATATTATTCGTTTACATTCTTTGGCACATATTTTAACACAGAGAAAGCGGAATAGTTTTACGCGTATTCATAGAACGTTTAAGTACAATCAGGCTCACACCTCAGCATTTATGATTATTTTTGTTATTTCGAAAAACATGGTTATGAAAACTTGTTGGTTATTTTTTGTAGTTTTTTTATTGATTATTTTTTATTATTTCCTCATTATTTGACTATTTTTATTTAGTTTTCGATGTTTAATTTGTGGATTGTTGCTAATTGTTCGTTTATATGGAATTTTTAATTATTGCTTTTTTAATTGTTTATTTATTTTCAATTATTTTAGAATTTTCATGTAATTGTATTTACAAACCCAAGTGATTATTTCTTCATTTCGATTTTTTATTCGATTATCATTAGTTATGCGATTTCGTTTAATCATTGAGTTAAGTGATATTTTAAATTATTTGATTATAATTATTTGCTATTTTTTAATTATACAATTTTTTTTTTTTCATGTTTATATACTAGTATATTCTTTTTAAACAGATTATTTATTTCATTATTTCAAATTAACAAATTAAATTATTTCAAACTATTTGCAAAGTTTATTTTTTAATTATTTGCTTATTGTCAATTAATTTAGAGTTTTCCGTTACGTGATTACAGAACCAAAGGATTGTTTTTTTCAATTCTATTATTCAATTTATTTATTGAATTTTTTGATAATTTTAATTTTTTAATTAGATTTTTAAAATTTTTTCAATTATTTCCTATTTTTCAACCCTTTTTAATTCTTAATTTCTAATTGATGTTTTTATTTATATGATTATTTGCAATTATTTTTTTTTAACTATTTAAAATTACTTGGTTAATAAAACTAATTGACTGTTTTTGATATTTTATGTTTAAACAAAAAATTTTCAATTATTTGATTTGTTTTAAATATTACAATATAGTAGTAGTAATTTTTTTTATTTGATTATTTTAAATTGTTTTATCATGTAATTCGATTTATAAACTATTTATTTTGATCACTTCTATTATTTATTTGATTGTTCTTATTTATACGATTATTTCGTATTAGTGAGTGAATTGATATTTCTAATTATGTCATTAGTATTAATTATTTAAAATTTTTTAATTGTTTATTAATATTTTCAAATATTTGTTAATATATATAACTTTTTATTTTTGATAATTTATGGATTTGACTTTGATTTGTTTGGCAGATTTGAAATGATTTTATTTCTTTATTTGATAATACCAATCAACTTTACATTATTATTAGCCATTGAGTTAACTAAACTTTAACCTATTTGATTATTTTGAACTATTTTTGATTTTAAATTTATTTGATTAATTCTACTAACTGCTTATTATTGATTATTTTGGGTTTTTTTCAATTTTCGATTTCTTTTAAAAATTAAATTAATTAATTTTGTATTTGCATTATTCTATTATTTTACATTATTCAAAAAACTAGGGTTTTAAATTATTTCTAATTTTTCAATCAGTAATTAATAAAACTAAGTGATGTTTGTTTTAGCGGTTTGAACTAATTAGTTTTAATTATTAATAACTATTCGATTATTAAAAACTATTCAGATAGTTAATTAATAATTTAAATTAAAGCAAACAACTAGTCCATTATTTTAGGACATAACTTAAAAACAGAAGCCTGTATCGATAGCAAAATTTTTTTTCTCAGTGACTAATGTCAGTTACTTATAGAATTTAACATTCGATTACTTGCGCCACTTAAGTCACAAAACTCTTTTCATATGAATTTATAATAATAATCGATTAATTAAGTGTTTAATTCAAGACTTAAATTTTATGAAATTTTTATACTAGTTTACTAACTGAACTTTGAATGCTTTAGTTGATTCAATTGCAAATCCTTTTTTTTTGAAACTTTTTTGAAAAATACATTTTAATAAAAGCCTTAATTATATTGATTGCTTATAAAGATAAGACTAAGTCTGGTTTGCTAGTTTTTCCTTTATTTAAAACTAAAATTAATATAAAAAAAATTTTACAGTTCTGCCGAAAATTTTATTAATTGCTTTTACCCCCTTTCCCAATTTGAGTGTGCATTTTGTAATGATAGAACATTCCGCCGTTGTATTTACATAGATCAAAAGATATTCCTTTTGTATTCTGTGTCTATGTTAGCCAAATATATATTTATTAATATTCAAATAACTACAATTAGATTTATTATCAGCAATGATGGCTTAGCTTATTTTCTTTTTTATTGCAGTTTTGAATAAATCTCGTTGTAAGTACCCACTTTGCACAAAGTGGTAACCCCATATTTGCTTTTAAATCCCATCATTATTATTATGATTAGAAAAACAAACAAAATTCGATTGCATTCTGGTATTATTTTACAATTATGCGAATATGCTTTTGATTTCTTGAGGTTTTATTTGAATTAGCGCAAATAAATTAGACATTTAGTCCCTTAGTAAGTAAGTGATATCATAATTTTTAATTATCATAGTGATAATATATAAATTAAATTAATAATTATAAATATAAGTAGTGTATATATATAAAATTAGTGGAATGATTTTAGAGATATATGATGGAAAAGAAAAATATGATTACATACGAAATGTGTGAGTGAATTCAGAAATATTAGAAAAATCGTGATGCAACTTGGGGAGATTTTTAATTAATGTGAAAATTAAATACTTATGGTCACCGTAATTATATACCATATCTGATAAACAGCAATTAAATATCGCTGATACTGAGTAAACCATTGAACGGCCCTTCCTCAGAACTTTTTAAAATTCCCACTACCGTACTGAAATTGAAAAAAATTTGAAGATATTTAGATACCGACCTCAAAATATTTACAAGCATAAATGCACATTTGCCTTATACGAAAAAAGTGAGAGTACTCACTAGCAACGCATTGTTTCCTGTACAAGTGTGCGAACAACAGCACAAACGTCAATATATAAATCTAAAAAATACACCGTAGACCCCATGCAAAAGTGTTTGCAGATGTGTAAATATGTTTGTATCAGAAAAGGGCGTTATCATGAAAACCATTGACTACTGAAGAAAAAATAAGAAATGCTTGTATTCACCATTAACAATTTATTGATAAACAGGCACTGTGGATGAATCATCGGTCATTTATTACTCTAGAAATTTAGGTTCCGTTCATTTCATGTTTCTCTTTGGGAAACGGTGAAACTTAGGATCTAACGATATTTTAAAATTAGAAAAAGTGGTTTTAGAAATAGTGATTTTTTTTGCAATCAGTGATTTTTGCTTAGATCCACGTTTTTTTTTTATTCATTTTTTAGAAACTGACGATTTTTGCACCCAATGAATTTTTTTGCAACCAGTGACTTTTTCTTCAATCTGTGATTTTTTGGAACTGGTGATTTTTTCGGAATCTGTGACTTTTCTTGTATTTAGTTACTTTTTAGGAACCAGTTTTTTTTGTATTTTTTCTATTCAACTACTTTGAAGGCAGACCTGTTAAATTTGATTATTAATTAGTAATCAATTAATTAGACGGATTTTTTAATTGGTAATGATTATTTTAGTTATATTTCAAAAAAAAATTCCATTATTAATTGCTTAAGATTAGAAAAAAAAATTAGAAAAAAAATAAAATATAATCAAAAAAAAGTTGTTTTGATTACTTTTGATTATGTTTGATTTTTGGTAATTTTTTTTGATTATTTTAAATTTTTTTTGATATTGTTGATGTGAATACATATGTGCTTGCACAACAATACCTAAAAATATCATCAAAAAAAAATAGAAAAATATAAAATAATCAACAGTAATGAAAGCAACTTTTTTCTTTTTGACTTTTTTAATAATCGTAAAAATCATGTTTTTTTGATTATTTTTATAATTAATTGGAAAATAATCATTGAAAATTGAAAGTAATTGGTAATCAGTCATTAAATGGAGTATCAAGGAAATAATTAATCAAACCGGTAATCATTACGATTAATAATCAGTATTTAACAGATCTTTCAAACAGAAACAGCTAAAATTTTTGTCATGTGCTATTTTTTTTGAACGCTCTATTTTTATTTAAATATGTGAGTTTTATGGAACCGGTGACTTTTTTAAATCCAATGACTTCTTCTTCATTTGGTTTTGGGTTCCTATGACTTTCCTCCGAATACGTTTTCTTTAAAACCCTAACATTTTGTGTAAAAATTTACATTTTGAAACCGGTATCTGTTTAAATCCAATGAATTTTTCTTAAGTGTGTTTTTAAACTGGTGTCTTGGTTTCGGTATTGTGACTTTTTTAAAAACTTTGACGTTTTTAGGAACCACTGATTGTTTTTGATTCAGTGAATTTTTGTGGAAGCTGAGTCTTTGCAGTTAACAAGTTTTTCAGAACCAGGACCTCTTTTGAAAACAGTGCCGTTTTTCAAACCAGTGCCGTTACTGGAACCAGAGACCGTTTTTGGATCCGTTGGATAGTTTGTTATTGGTAACTTTTTTGTTTCATGTAGTTGGCGTAATCGTGACCTCAACCTAAAATTGCGCCGAAATAGTTAGCGAAATAATCCTAAAGCAAAAACAATTTAAAAAAAATTTCGTTGTACATTATAATATTTATAAGGATTAAGGAATACTTGGGAAAATGAAGACACTGGTCACTTTTCACTGAAAAACTAGAAATTTACGAATAATAACATATTTATAGCTTTACTTTTTTATTTAAATTTCAGAGTGATCCAGCCCTGATATGTGAGTGGGAATAAAGTTCTTGAGCTTCACGTTTGTAAAACATTTCTTACATGAAAAGCAATGAAAATGAACATTAGCATGTCTCACTCTCCTACTTTTACAATGGGCATTATAAAATTTTTTTCAGGTTAAGAATAGAATGTTTTAAAAAAGTTTCAGGTCTTATATAAGCTGAAACAATTTGAGCAAACATTCTTCGTAATTGCTTTTTAAAATTTTTGTTTAAAGTTGTATTTGGAAAACTAAAAAAATCTTATTCAAATCTTAACCAATTTAAACTTTCGACGATTTCTCGTTCGAAATTTTTAACAAAAGTGATGTTGAAATATAAAGCGCCGTTTATCAATTCGCCATATATCTGAAGTTCACACATATATGATCTGATTTAGTTCAGTTGAGAAAAAAAACTAAGTTTTATTTAAGCAAATATGACTTCTGCTCCCACTCTAAGCAATGCGAGCCTTCAAGTTTTCTCTTAGTATTATTTGCTAAATTTTATAAACCCGGGCAAGAATCACAAACTTCTTTTAAGCACCCTAATATATGGACGCATAGTATGAGCGCATGTCGTTAGATACACTTGAAACGATATTTGATTAGTGAGATTGTGTGCTTGTAAAATTGGCATAAAGCATGCTCTGTGGCCGAGGGCAATGGGTTAGTTGGCAGTTTGTTTGCCATTTTTTAAATAAATTTTATACAAAGAAAAAACACGGTTAAGATATGAGTAATTAAAATATATCTTATTTTATTTTATTTAAAATAATTATAACATAATCCTAGATAACTTGACATATGAAAAGTCGTTGGCAAATTGTAATGCGAAGGTGAATGGCGAATAAGAAATTGTAAGACGAATGCTGAAGCGGAATAGGATGACAGTATAATATTTTAATACGAATATGAATGACAGATACTGGCATAGAAAATAATTTTGGGGAGGACTGTTACGTGAGATAAAACGGTGTAACCAGCTTCCAAATAGTTAAAGAATATTTGGCTGACATTCAAGCTGAAGTATTTTCCACTTGTTCTTTTGAATCGCCGTCCTTCGTGTAGCTGAAAAAAGTACAGGGCCGGATAGGTGGTTTTCAGAAAACATTGAATAGCTGTTATTGGCTAAGTATTCATTTCTAAAATGGAAAAGAAGCTGTTCCATTTCCTGAACAAACTATAGAAAATCAGCCGTTATCTCCTCTGGCATATTGGGACCAATTATCATTATTATTTCGTGATAGTTCACGTACCAGACAGATAACCGGTGTTAAATAGGCACTGGTTTCAGAAAGGTCATGAATTATAAAAGAAAGGTCATAAAAACAAACACTGATTACAAAAAGTCACAGATTTGAGAAAGTAAGTAAAGGAGATAGGTTTAAGTAATAACTAATTTGTACCAAAGAAACTAACCGGTTTAAAAAATCACAGATTCAAAAAAAAAAAAAGAAGAACTAGTGCCAAAAAACCCAACGTTCAAACTCAACCTTCAAGTTACCGAAAAGGTCACTGGTTTCGAAAAAGAAAAAAAACGTTAAGAAAAGTAATGGGTACAAAAAAATCACTGCATTGAAAAGTCACTGGTTTCAAATAAGTTAAGTGATTGCTTTCGAAAAGTCACAGGTTAAAGAAAGGTGTTTGCTAAAAAAATAACTGTATGAAAAAAGTCACCGATTCAATAAAAAGCAACTGGTTCCCGAAAAAGTCACTTGCTTAAAAAAGTCATTGAATCAATAAAATGTAACTGGCTCCGCAAAAAAGTCGCAGTCACCAACGGTTTAGAAAAGTTACTGTTTGCGTAAAAGTCGCAGGTTCACAAAAGTCGCTGGTATCAAAAAAGTCACCGATTCAACAAAAAGTAACTGTTTCCGGAAAAAGTAACAGACATTCAGAGTCAACGGTTTGGAAAAATTCACTGGTATCTAAAAAGTCGCAGGTTCACAAAACTAACTGGTACCAAAAAAGTCATCGGTTCAACAAAAAGTAACAGGTTCTAAAAAAATTCACAATCATCAAAATTGTAAGGTTCAGAAAACGTCACTGGTTTTGTAGAAGCAACATATTAACAAAAGCCACTTGTTTCAAAAAAGTCACCGATTAAAAACTAACCAAATAAAGTCACAGGTTCACAAAAGTCACCGGCAAAAACGCCGATTAAAAAACCAGAAGTCGACGGCTCAGAAAAAATCACGGTTTTCGAAAAAGTAGCAGGTTCAAAAAATCACAGGCACCAAAAAAGTTACTGGTTTCAAAAACGTCACCTGTTATAAAACCTGACTTTTGTTGGAAAAAAATATAATTTTTTGACGTCTAAGTTAAACTGAGATAACAAAAATATATTGGAATAATAGATAAAGTTGAATTGGTATTTAGCTAAAGAATATTTTGATCAGAAAGCGAAACTATCTCATCCACTAAAAATAAAAATATTACGTGAAAATTTAATTCTCATCTTAAATTTGAAATCATGGGAAGCATTTACAGATGATCTCCTGAAAAATGATGTAAATTTACTTTGACTGTTAATAACTGTTGCGACAGATGTAGATAGATTACACAGACAGGCTTAATGCTCTTTCAAACTAATAGTTAATCTTATTAGTGTTAGATTTGGAAAAGAGCCATTATTTACTAGAAAGAGGCTCTAGAGTCATATCTGTGACTTTCATTCCTTTTTTAAAACTATAAATAATGTTTCGACTTGACCTCATCGATGTGCACATTTCGCTTTCATAACTATCAACGCTCCTGGCTATCGTTTTTGTGTGAACAATAACATTCGATTACATTTTCAGAAGCATTGAAATTACAAGGCTTTACAAAATATTGTTTATCATTTGTCAAACAAATGACGCGAAAGAAAAGTAGTACACGAAAGAAACAAACTCATTTTTATTTAAACAAAAACCATTTACTTGACTTGATGATCCACATTTTCGTGGTAGCTGGACTGTGATTCTGAAATCTCTGGTCATTAGCATAAAACACTTACATTTTCAACTAAATTACACAATAACAATTTAAAAGACAAATTCCAGCAAACAATGCCGATTTGAAGCAGCAAGAAAAACAGGCCGAAAGGGGGATATAAGACTACATCCTTTGAGAGAGCGCTAGTTTCGGGCTATTAGGTACACATTCGTAGTTATGTAGGCACATATATACAGTATTACTTACAAATATTTGTATCTGCCTTTAGCTGGCTTTGGTGCATTTTGGCATTTCTTAGTTTTGCTCTTTGGCCTTTTGGCTCATTGCCATGCCGCCATGCTCTGCTATCCGGCTTTTTTGCGCTTTATGTTTTATTCTTAGACAAACTTTGAGTGTTACCATCAAAAAAAAAACTTGGCTTTCTTGGTTGTTTTTCGGGTTTTGTTAAATAAATAAAAGCGAACTAAAGTTGAGATAGCCGTGAAGGAAGGAAAATTAATATATGCGCTGACACTCCTCCCCTGTCCAATAGTATTTGTCACTTTCAGTCATTTGTTAGCGATTTTGATTTTATTTTTATTGTTGTTGTGATTCTTGTTATTACTTTTGATAGTTTTTGCTTTGACTGTGTTGTTGTAAAGATTCTGTGGATTCGAAAACTTGCTTCTGGATAAAAAGTGAAATGTGAAAAAACTATTTATCAGTATGTCGGTGTGTGTATTTGTTCCGAGATCTAACAAAGTCTGGATGTGATTGCACAGTGGTCGCAAAAGTTATGGAAATACGACATCATAATCGTAGGCGTTTTAGCCATTGAGTAACAGAGCCTGCTAGCCTTCTCTTGTTACCCACAACTTACAGGAATTGGAAACATTTAGAGAGACCAAGGCATTCTCCATTTTTAAAAATCAGTAAAGCCCTCTCTTCTGCTGCAATTCGGGTAGCGAGAGCAAACCCTTCAACAAAGCCGTTGCGGCTTAATGCACTCCACCATGCTAATATCTTGGGCAGTGCCCCGGCATCAAATCATGCACCAAACTCAATAAAGTAACGATTATTAAATTGATTCCAATAGCATGGATAACATAATAGATATGATGTGATATCGTATGCATTTTATCTGATATCATGTGGTGTGATATGATCTGTTTGGACGGAAATTCGACAATTAAATTTAAAATAAGGTAATCAATGAAATTTTGCCTGAAGTGCTTAGTCATATGCTATGCCCTGATATAATCTTACTGCTTTGGTTAGTGGTTATTCGCTATTGGAAATATTATTTTCAGGTGTAATATGAGCAGCTGTGATTCGATAGAGATCTTATGATATGACATCATAATTTGAGCAGCCGAGATCCTGTGATGTGACTTCAGACCATATATTGATCTAAATATTCCACATTTTTAATGATTTTTCTTGCACGACAAACATGATATCAAATCATAACTCATAAATCACTACAGCATATCATGTGATATATTGTAATATATTGTAATATCACATGACTCTATTTGAAACACATAAAACAATTTGCATGAAAGCAAAGTTTTCATTTAAAAACACACAGTTCAGAGATCTACACTCTGATGTGATATAATTTGCATAAAATGTTTCATATATCTTTATAAAATATGAATTAGTGCGAACTGATTTAATGTATATATATAATGTGATATGGTTTTATTTGGTAAATCATATGATGTTTTAGGATTTGAAAGAAATCATATGTTGAGATCTGGTATATATTAGAATTTGATACATAATATAAACCCATTCCGAATATAAATCCATTACCGAAAATAAACCCATTCCGTGATCTGATAATACGAAATTTTTCTGGTTTTAATTATTTTTGATTTCATCGCAGGTGACCTTAATTTTTTTAATATGATATGTGATATGATTTCATTTGGAGGACCATATGAACTCAAGGGATATGAAATGTAACTTATATTTAGATTTATTAAATGACGGATTTTAATTGATTATACATGCAATTTTTCTGATTTGTTCCTTTTTGATTTGATAAGATGTGACTGGTTTGATATCACACCCATTTGATGTGATGTGATTTGATTAGGGTGATATTTTTTTGCTATGATACTTATCTCCACATTCAACTCTAACTATAAATTTTGCCGAATTTTTAGTCGCAGCGGCTAAGGGTTGCAAAATTAGCAAATAATGAAGAGATGTAGTAGTATATTATTTGATCTGATGTCATATGGGGTGATATGAACTGATGGAACATCATTTGATGCGTATTATGTGGTGTGGTCAAAGGTGGCGTGATGGAAACTGAACTTAGTGCGTTGTGGAGTTTGGTTTTAAAGTATGTGTACTTTCCTCCGAAAGCTTAAAGTAAATCAACTCTATCATCACATCGCTACACTATTATTTTGCACACCACTGTATCTGTGTATATGTGTTTAGTTCAATGCACTATAGTGCAGTTTTTCTTTCAGCCCACTCTCAGCTTCTCCAATTTACCACTGTCATCTTCAATAATGTTGGCAGTGGCTTACTGAACGTTCATTGAAAATGCTTCCATCTCCTAAATATATTTTCCGAGGATAGAGGCGAGTGCGCATATTTTTACTGCCAAGCGAGAGAAAGTTTGTTGAATAGTTAAACGCGCCACATAAAAACGTTATCATTTCTTCGCTTGTGAGACGTGCCATCGTGGAAGCGATAGCAGCACTAGAAGCGCTGATTGCGATGCATTCAAGTAGTTGCGCACTTTTGGGATGTGGCGGGGGGTGCTGGTACACTTATAAATGCTCGCGCTTCTGGTTATGAATTTCGATAATAAATGACAGTCACTTTCCACCGCATGCAACATCATTTTTCTTGAGTTGCATTCTAGCTGGTGTGGCGCGCAACTTTCGTAATCTCTAACTTCTTGTGCGAATTCTTGAGATTTTGTTGACTTTTGGTGTGTTTTTTTTTCTGTTCGAATTTTTGTTTGTGGTCATAACTTCAAGATTTAGTTTGATGGCACTTTTCTGGATGACTGTTTGAGTGAGTGAGTGAGTTAGTGGGCGTGAGTTGTGAAATGTGCAAGGGGATTGGGGATTACTTATATTAAAATGAATTTATACAGAAGGATAACATATAGCTGCGAATTTTTTAAAAGTTTTAGAATATCTAACTTTCTAACACTTCCTTGAGTTCAGAACTTTGATACATATGGTTAATGTAGCTACAAAATCGTTGAATATTTATGCTTTTGTGCAGCTGACTGCGCACACTCGAATGTATTTACCTAAGTGTTTCTTTTTGACTTCATAAATAAATTAAATTAATTCTGAGCATCATAGTTCTAACGCGTTTTTGCAAGCCGATAGTTTTGTATATGTATCTGTGCTGGTTCAAGACTTAACTTTATGCAATGGATGTTACGGAGCTTTGCTTTCGATTCAGGGAGGCTGCAACTTCCCTGCAAAAAATGCGATTAGTCTAGAATGAATCCGGGATGAGTCGGGAAAGACCATGCGACCAATGCCAGTTTTGATCTTTTTGAATAGGTTGAAGTGATCTCTCTTATTTGAGCATGTCCTATGGAGACACTAATTGGTCCCTTTCATGCCCAAAAGGGTAGTGGCGGACAGATTCCCTTTGTTCCCCTACAGATACGGTCGAATAAGTTTACTTTCAACACCTAAAAGTAGGCTACCGAAATTAAAATCGACTTATCCCAACTATGCCTATAACGGAGTTGTTGGGATCAATTGTAGCCCATTGTAGATGAAAGGTATTGATTCCGGAGCACTCTATTTACATATCAGTTCCACTATTTTTTGTAGTGTTCTGATTAAATTCAACTTCTGACTCAGTTTTCTGTTTCGATTATGCGAAATTTTAGTTATAACGAAAGTCGGTCACTAAAAAGTGCCTGGACAAAGAAAAAAAAGGAACTTTTTCTGGAAATTTTTGCCACTTATAAGGTCATTATATCTTCACGTTCCTCTATAAGCATTAGAGGTCTTGTATAATTATTATTTTTTAGTATTCGTGACTATAAATGAGGCCATTTATGATTAAAAATTATTAATATTATTTTTAACAATTTTTATTAGTTATTAAAAGTTTTTTTTTTTGAATATCCATTCCGAAAGCTGCTAGACTTCTTCGTCAGAGAAATTTTTTCACGTTCTGTTAAACAATAGGCTATCAGAACGATATTTTTTTTGGGAACTAAACACCTCTTTCTATTTATTCTTACCACCTAATTGCTCATGCGTTGACATCATCATTGCTAATGATGGATTTATTTTAATGTTTCCATTTTGACACTCCGATATGCCGATCGGTTGATTTCGGTTTTATTATTTTACTCAGAATTTTCAATCAGTCTATCCGTTTCTAATAATTTTATTTTCAAAACTAGCTGAGATAGTTTAACTTAGTTACAACGCTTATTGCAGCAGTCATTAGGACCTTTCGTTTGATACGCATATTGTACTAACACATTTTGGGTCACCCTGGTCAAACTACTGAAATAAGGAATATCTTAAATAATGAACTAGATGTCTTGTGAAACAATGGTGAAAGTTGTACTAAATTATATTCATCAGTTTTTGAGTGATGTGCGCTCAAACATACAGACAGATAGATACAAATTTTAAAAATTGTTTCTTTGGATTTTATTGGCACAAAAATGATCACGTCTACAGGGTGGCTGATGAATTTTGCTACATTAAGAAACTCAAATAATTTTTTTTTCAGTGTATGGAATTCATTTTTCTTTTATTCATGTTAAAGCTCATTAAATTTTATTAAATATAGCTTAATTAGTTTTAAAAATAATGGAATTTAAATGCCCCCCCTGCTCGTCGATGCATGTGCGGCATCTTACCAAAAAGTTGTTCATTACTGCTTGGAGAGTTGAGACAGGAATAGCCGCAATTGTTTCTCGCATGGATTGCCTTAGTTCATTCAAATTTGTTGGTTTTGCTTTGAAGACTTCCTGTTTGCAATAACCCCACAAGAAAAAGTCAGGTGCAGTAAGGTCAGGCGACCTGGGTGGCCAACGGAATGTGGAGTTTCTGGATATCAGCTTATTGGGAAATTTTCGTCGCAATTCTGTCATAACAGGTTGGGCTATATGAGGAGCTGCACCATTTTGCTGAAACCACACAGAGTTGAAAGAAATTCTCATTCGGCGTAATTCTGGATAGAAAAACTCTCTCAACATGCTCAAGTAACGGTCTCCAGTAACCGTAACGGTGTGACCGTTTTCTTCGAAGAAGTAGGGCCCGACAATGCAGCGTGATGAAACTGCACACCACACTGTGACACGAAGTGGATGCAATTCCGTCTCATGGAGTATCTGTGGGTTGGAAGCACTCCATATTCGACAATTTTGTTTGTTTATGTTGCCGTTTAAATCGAAATGGGCCTCGTCAGACATGAAAAGACAGTTCAACATGTTTCCATCCTCTTCCACCATTTGAAGCATCTTCTGGCAAAATTCCAAGCGAATCGGCAAGTCTGCAGCGTTCAGTTTGTTGGCCATTTGAATTTTATATGGGAATAAGTCCAAATCTTTGTGCATAATTGACTGTAATGACTGTCTGCTTACACCCATTTGAGCAGATAAGCTTCTTGTCGAAACACGTGGATTGTTTTGTATGGCAGCAGCTACAGCAGCGATTGTTTCCTCCGTTCGAACTGAAGGGTTTCGATGGTAAGGTCTTCTGTTGACTGTCCCATGCTCGGCAAAATTGTTTACAAGTCTTATTATGGTCCATCTGCTCGGAGGATTGCCGCCAAACGTGCGCCTATACTCTCTTTGAACCGAAACTACGGACTCCAGTGCGTGATAGCGGCGGACAATCCAAATTCTTGTTTAAGTGTCCCAGTTATCCATTTTTGTTAAATGTAAAAGCCAATCTGCGAAATAAAAAAAAAATTAACCAGTTTTATTAAATAGAAAAAAAGTTATTTAATTTTTTTTTGGTAGCGGCTTTCATCAGCCACCCTGTATAAATGTTTTCCTGGATATCTGCAATGTACAAACAGCGACCTGTTACATTTTTATTATATGTAGAGATATCTATCTCGTTTCATTTATGCCGTTAGCCTAACAAACTAGATCATTTAATTTGATGTAGAGATAGTAACAAATTTGAAAGGGGGAAAAAGTTCGTTATCAGTTATGCAATTTGATCTTCTAAGTTTTCATGGTTATCGTAAATTTTCAAGCTAAACATTAAGTCCAGCGATTGCATCAATGAAAAAAATTACTTAAAAAAAAGAGACAGCCTAATGTATCTTCACGGCACGGCATTACGCTTTTCTCATCTATTTTAAATTTCGTTATTTATTCGGATTTAATTGACGCTTGTGTTCGCTTGCGAATCAAGTATGCTCATGTCAAAGATTAACTGCGATGGAACCAAGTTTTTGTGGATATCAAAGTACGGCAATGAAATTTAAATTGCGAAAATTCTTTGTATGATAAACGTTGAAACGAAGTGTGCTATTTTTTTGACTAAGTCTACGGCAAAAATCAACGCAATGAATTTATGCGTGCCAGAAAAAACTAGTAAAAAATGTGAAGTATATAGCCATTTTTTAAATTAAAGTTTAGAAACCTTTATCTCAAGTTAACCCTGCGTGCGCAGCATAGTGGGCTATCCGAGTCAGGTCAGAGAGTTTTCTTGCAAAGAAAATGTTGCGAATTAGGATGCCTTTGAAGTAGGAAAATGAGAAAATAAAACAATTTTCTTGCTTATATTTTCTTCATAAAAGCAAAAGTATACTCATTAGTTTGTCAAGGGTTAACGCTTTACAGCAAAAATGTTTTTATTTTTTTTTATGAAGTAATCAAGTTTATTGCTCATTGCCGTGCGGTCTTCTTCTAACGTAAAAACCCTCTAATTATTAGCAATTTGTACGTTCATAATTTTAGATCAAGCAATTTTACGGCTTGGCGCCCCCCGAGTTGTATTGTATACATACATTTCTTTGGGTATATTGACATATCGGCACATGCATTTGAAATTTTAATAATGCCAAGAAATCAATAAATATGAATATGCAGGCGAATATAAAGCTTCATCAAATATTCAAGTTATTTAAAACCTATTAGACTCTAATTTAGCTAACAAGTAGTGCAGAAGTATAACGAAACTAGTTCCACTCAATTCATACTATGGGTTAGTGTTGGCCGCTGCTTCGCTGTGCTGTTGGGCAATTAGTTTTACACTGGAGATGACGCTCTATCTAGGTAGAAGATGTGGTAGCCAGCCATGTGATGTCTAGAGTTGGGGCAGCTCTGACATAATCGGATGACGGGCTCATTGGGGGTTTGAAGCGTCTGTTCATCACGAGGTGATCAGTCCTCTACATGAAACGCCATCGAGGGGGGACAAGGTATTAAATATATCGAGTCCTGCGATGTCTGCTAAGGTAACCAAACAAAGAAAACAGAAAACCGAAGACGAGGTTTTCGATTTTTGGCGGAAAAAAGAGATATCCACCAAGCTAATTGACTGGCCTCTGATAAAAAAGCTTGAAGCAAGATCGATGCTGTTGTGATAGACTAAAGACATATCAGCACGCCTGGACATAAGCTGTAAGAAGTCCCAATATCGGTCTCGAAAATCAGTTTATGTCAACCAAGATTCAGCGAAGAAAAGCTCACGGCAACGCATGGAACATTTGACGTCGAGAAATTCCATTCAGCTCGCGTCTGCTCTTTGAGAGTAATCTTCGACCTAAGGCTGTAACCAAGCCATAGAAGCATAATTTTTACTCAAGACTTACTGCTGTGGTGTGGTGGTAGTATTGATGGCCTATCACACCGAAGGTTAAATTGAAGAGACGAATAACATCAAAAAGTTTGGAGTCAGTTTTTTTTCAAATCGTGACCGCCCCTAGTTAGGTAGTGGTCTGCAAGACTCCGAGTATATTTCTGCACGAAAAAGCTTCTCAAACAAAATTCATCTGTCTAGGTATATGCTGCATAATTGTAGGAACAATTAGAAGCAGCACACCACAAATTGGTTGTGAAGCTCGACCTTAATCTCGACCTACTATGACTTATCGCAGCTAATGACACCTAAGAAAAAGAACAACCGCGTGCGAAATGAAGGATGTTATCTACAGGGCCTTGTGAGACGAAGAAGGAGAAGAGAACCCTTTTTGGAACAAAAAAAGAAAGATGTTAAGGCTTGTCCTAAATATCTATCAGAAAATCCGTGTAATACCGGAAGGCTTTAAGACAGGTGAAAAATTCGGCAGGAAAAGTAATGCCTACTTAGTAACCAACATAAAGACTGAAGCAAACACTTCATGTCATTGCTAAATAGCTAAACAGACGATGAAAACCCTCTCCAAGGCATTCAAAACAAGACTAAGCTTCAGTTACTAGAGGAGATAAATCGACCGAATAAATATACGAAACAGGTGAGTCTTGCACAGAACTAGGACAAGACAAAGTATTTATTGTAAGATCCATGTCATCAGTCATGTCACTGCTGATATTTACAGCTTTGAAATAGTGACAAGCTGAATTCAATTCGGACCAGAGTTAACAGCAAATATAATGTCAGCCTAGGAGCTCAAATGAGAATCACTCTTACCAGAAAGTGGTTCATCGGACTGAGTAAGCCATTTAGAAGTAACGTCCTCTCTCGACAAACAAAGATCACATTTTAAGAGTCTATCATCATACCTATACAGATGTAAGGCTCGGATTCATGAACGGCGTGCAAAGAAGACTACGAATATAATATGGTGATGCCTTAGGCGGTGGAAGCTGTCTACGCTGCATTACCCATTCTACAGTTTCGAACAAGTGGAATATTCTACAGAATTGATCTACCTCGTTTATTGTCACTATTCCATTGTTTACGAACCAGACCGAAATGCTACATATTGATTCTAGCTCGATTTCACACCGTATCAGGATAGTTGGGAACTACTCCCGAAATATGGACATTCGAACTAATAAGTTCTAATACTTTCGGACCTACACAAAATTCCAAACATTTTAACTAGAATATATTTTTTTAAGAATTTCGAGCCGAGTCTTAGTTTGAGACTCATTTAATTGGTAAACAAACTATTTCTATAGCATTCAGCTTTTTTTATTTTATGAAACATAAAAATTAAACAATTTAATTAAAAACGTTTCCTTTTAATTATATTAATTAATAAAGAAAAATGGTCGGTACACAAAGTAAACAAAACTGATGAGCACATTCGGTGTGTCCAAAATGGACCATACAAAATTCCAACAAATGAATATGCCAACAGATGTCGGTGCTTTCGCAATGGTGTCGAAAAATGAATAGAAATAGTAGTTTATATGCCAAGAAACTATCGCTCTGAGAGCCTAATGGTTAATGGAATAATGGCGAAAATTTGTTTGAAGAAGCCTAGCAGCTTCCTAAATGGATCTACAGAGAAAGCTAAGGCGGATTTGTTTAAAATTTTCATTTTCTAATCAAATGAAAATTCTTAACAATTAAAATAATAAAAAATTATTATTCTAGGCCTTAAGCTCCTTCGTGGTCATTAATATTAAAAAAAATTAAAAAAGAAAATAATCAAGCAAAAACCATATACATACTTTCCCTTAAAGAAGATAATGAGAAAATTTGTACAATCAAATACAATTCAAAATGTACTCAACTATCGGGTTTTAACTAGGGAAAATTCAGTTACCAACGAACTAATTATTATTTAGATCTACTTGTGAACCAGAAATTTGTCCTGCTAGTGCTGCGCTCCCTGCAGGATATCCACATACCAATTCCATACTAACATATGCATATCGAAGCCCGCAGGACTCATGCATTCATGCATACTTTGCCCTGGCAGCGCACTCAAAACGCTCATTAAATTGCAATATTTGCATGTCCATAAATATGCAATCAGCGAAGGACATTTGAAATAGCACTAATATACTCGTACGTATGTATGTATGTTGATAAAGATTGACGTTGTCGATAGCTAACTCGATTCACATGTGTACACTTTTTTGTAGTTAAAGTTGAAATTTTGATCAAAATAGATCACCGCTTGTACTTAGTTTCAAATCAAACTTGGTATGTACTATATACAAAATTATTATTTACAGTCGTACAATAAACTTTAACATATGCATATTTGACTGTATATATATACATATAAAACTTTGATTATATGCACAAATATATAAGCAGAAATAGGCATACATGCACGGCAGGCGGGCTCAAATCAGTCATGGAAAATTTCTGAATATCAAAAAGGAGGCAGCACCAAATAAACAAACCACACCCACTTCAGCATACTGACCTTTCAACTGAACACTGCAAACCACGCAATTTGAGCTACGTTGCGAAGGTCATTTGCTTGCCTGGCTACTTTGCATGGTTAGATTGTATACCCAGTGGTTGAGCACCCACCGCACAGCTGGCGAATTTGTGAAATTGCATTTAATTATGCAAAATGTTGTAAATAAACAAAGCCTTGAATTAGTTTTCGGAGGAAAACGGGCACATGGAAGGATTAGCACAAATAAACTGTGAAATGAGAACGTACACTAAAATCTCCCTGCTTGTTATACTTGCTGGTATAAGCGCTATTATTTATGAGTATGATAGACAGGAACTTCAGTATGCAATAATATAACTTTTTTGCTGGCATGACCTGAAAACAGCTGCAGAATCAGCAGTTTTAATTGGAGTTTTTTCTGGACAAACTATAAATTTAGGAAATAATCATTTATGTATCCATAGTCTGATAAAGCTGTGTTGGCAGCCCTAAACAGTTTTTTAAAAATTAATAAGCAAAATCAGCCCAAAAGTGGTGGTGCCAAAACATTATTTTATACTACAGAGATGAGTTGCTTTGCTATAAATAAAACATGAAAATATATTTAAATTAATGAAACAGTGAAATTAGAAATAAAATAAAAATAAAATAAAATAAAATAAAATAAAATAAAACAAAATAAAATAAAATAACATAAAATAAGATTAAATAAAATAAAAAAAAAAAAAATTAAATAAAATAAAATATAATAAAACAAAAAAAAAAAAATAAAATAAAATAAATAAAATAAAATCAAACAAAATAAAATAAAATTGCATTAAATAAGTTAAAATAAAATAAAATAAAATAAAATAAAATAAAATAAAATAAAATAAAATAAAATAAAACAAAATAAAATAAAATAAAATAAAGTATAAAATAAAGTAAATAAGTTTAAATTAAATAAAATCAAATAAAAGTAAATAAAACAAAATAAAATAAAACAAAATAAAATAAAACAAAATAAAATAAAATAACATTAAATAAGATAAAATAAAATAAAATAAAATAAAATAAAACAAAATAAAATAACTTGAAATTAGATAAAATAAAATAAAATAAAGTAAAATAAAATAAAATAAAATAAAATAAAATAAAATAAAATAAAATAAAATAAAACAAAATAAAATAAAATAACATAAAATAAGATCAAATAAAATAAAATAAAATAAACTAAAATAAATTAAAATAAAATAACAAAAATAAAATAAAACTAAATAAAATAAAATAACATAAAATAGGATAAAATAAAATAAAATAAGATAAAATAAAATAAAATAAAATAAAATAAACAAAATAAAATAAAATAACATAAAATAAGATAAAATAAAATAAAATAAAATAAAATAAAATAAAATAAAATAAGATAAGATAAAATAAAATAAAATAAAACAAAATAAAATAAAATAAAATAAAATAAAATAAAATAAAATAAAATAAAATAAAATAAAATAAAATAAAATAAAATAAAATAAAATAAAATAAAATAAAATAAAATAAAATAAGATAAGATAAAATAAAATAAAATAAAACAAAATAAAATAAAATAAAATAAAAAAACAAAATAAAATAACATGAAATAAAATACAATAAAATAAAATAAAATAAAATAAAATAAAATAAAATAAAATAAAATAAAATAAAATAAAATAAAATAAAATAAAATAAAACAAAATAAAATAACATGAAATAAGATAAAATAAAATAAAATAAAATAAAATTAAAAAAAATAAAAAAATAGATAAATAAGTAAAATAAAATAAAATAAAATAAATAAAAATCTCATAAAAAAAAATAATTCAACAAAAAAAAAAAAAAATAATTTCCAACACACTTACACATGCAGTTACTAAATCTGAATCTTTGTGAGGCAATATGTGAGTTTTATTGAGGATGAAGAATGACTTCTTCAATAATTTCCTTTCTCACCCTTTGCCGAATTATGTCTATGCACATGTTATAGCCATAAAAAAATCATCTAGACTATATGCCTCTAGTCAAGAAGTATTTGAGGATGTTCTTAAACCATTTTAAACTTCTAATATGTAAGATAAGAGCAAAAAGTTTTAAAATAACAAATTATATTATGAAAGCATTGTAAAACAATAAATTTATTTTCTGCCTGTATTGAATATCCTGCGGAGGAAAAAAGTTTTTGAACTAATGTATGTATGGGGCCGAAAAAAATAATTGTTTTGTTGTAAGTTACATGGACATTACTTTTTAGAAAGCCCAACAAAATACTCAATAAGTTGCAGGTTTCAATATTGGCTGTTTTTTATTCGCCATTTCGATACTAGACACAGTTTTTATGCTTTCTAAAAAAAATGTTTGAATTGTCAAAACAACAAGAAAATAAGCAAGCAGATAAAATTATAAGCGCGCATAATTTGTTTTCAAAGTAAATTTCAATTTTGAAAAAAAAAATAAAAATTTTGTTAGCTAATTAGTAAGTCGCTTAGTGCTAACGAAAAAAAAATTGGCTGTTAATTTTTAGAGGTCCATCATTTGCAAGTTTAGATTTTGTAGGATTGATCTAATGTCTTTACACAGCCAAACTATTGAAGTTAAAAGATTTACCTGCATAAAGTTTTGTACACGGCTAAAAATTTGAGCTTAAATTTTAAACCATTCGGCGGTTTAAGCAATTTTTGTAATAAATTCCAAACCTTTCAATTACCTACACCAATTTTTAATTTCTTGCGGTTTAGATTTAAAACTAAACTGAAAAAAACGTCTTAAATTTTTTATATTTTTTTTCATTTATTTCTGAAAGCTTTTTCAAGTCATTGAATTTTACTCTAAACAGTTTTGTGTGCGCCGTAGCTCAGTGGGTAGATCAGAGGGGTCTGAATCCTGTCAACTGATAAAAATGTTTTTTATGGTTTTTAATTGTTAAGACATTTCTGGCTTAAAATTTAAACTCCATTCTTTACCCTCATTTTCTCGAAAACTAGCATAATTTAAATTCTGAACCAAATTTGATTTGCACATACAGGGTGGCTGATGAATTTTGCTACATTAAGAAACTCAAATAATTTTTTTTTCAGTGTATGGAATTCATTTTTCTTTTATTCATGTTAAAGCTCATTAAATTTTATTAAATATAGCTTAATTAGTTTTAAAAATAATGGAATTTAAATGCCCCCCCTGCTCGTCGATGCATGTGCGGCATCTTACCAAAAAGTTCTTCATTACTGCTTGGAGAGTTGAGACAGGAATAGCCGCAATTGTTTCTCGAATGGATTGCTTTAGTTCATTCAAATTTGTTGGTTTTGCTTTGAAGACTTCCTGTTTGCAATAACCCCACAAGAAAAAGTCAGGTGCAGTAAGGTCAGGCGACCTGGGTGGCCAACGGAATGTGGAGTTTCTGGATATCAGCTTATTGGGAAATTTTCGTCGCAATTCTGTCATAACAGGTTGGGCTATATGAGGAGCTGCACCATCTTGCTGAAACCACACAGAGTTGAAAGAAATTCTCATTCGGCGTAATTCTGGATAGAAAAAGTCTCTCAACATGCTCAAGTAACGGTCTCCAGTAACCGTAACGGTGTGACCGTTTTCTTCGAAGAAGTAGGGCCCGACAATGCAGCGTGATGAAACTGCACACCACACTGTGACACGAAGTGGATGCAATTCCGTCTCATGGAGCATCTGTGGGTTGGAAGCACTCCATATTCGACAATTTTGTTTGTTTATGTTGCCGTTTAAATCGAAATGGGCCTCGTCAGACATGAAAAGACAGTTCAACATGTTTCCATCCTCTTCCACCATTTGAAGCATCTTCTGGCAAAATTCCAAGCGAATCGGCAAGTCTGCAGCGTTCAGTTTGTTGGCCATTTGAATTTTATATGGGAATAAGTCCAAATCTTTGTGCATAATTGACTGTAATGACTGTCTGCTTACACCCATTTGAGCAGATAAGCTTCTTGTCGAAACACGTGGATTGTTTTGTATGGCAGCAGCTACAGCAGCGATTGTTTCCTCCGTTCGAACTGAAGGGTTTCGATGGTAAGGTCTTCTGTTGACTGTCCCATGCTCGGCAAAATTGTTTGTCCATCTGCTCGGAGGATTGCCGCCAAACGTGCGCCTATACTCTCTTTGAACCGAAACTACGGACTCCAGTGCGTGATAGCGGCGGACAATCCAAATTCTTGTTTCAGTGTCCCAGTTATCAGTTTTTGTTAAACGTAAAAGTCAATCTGCAAAATAAAAAAAAAATTAACCAGATTCATTAAATAGAAAAAAAGTTATTTAATTTTTTTTTGGTAGCGGCTTTCATTAGCCACCCTGTATACGAGTATGTAGCCCAAAAAAGTTCTAAACTTAGGCTCAAATAACAGAAATTTTCGTGAGGTGAGCCGTTCTAGAGTAATCCACTTTTAAACATTGGTATATTTTTCTAATTTCCGAAAATGTATCAAAAAAGCAACAGAGAAAAAAAAAAGTTAAATATATAAAATGTAAAAAAATATTATTTTTTTGCTATTGAACCAAATTTCATTTAGAAACATTATTTCATCAAAACTGTTACTCAAGTTAAGGAATCTCATAGTGAATTTAAGCTTATTCTTTCTCAATAGTGTACTTTAAAACAATGTAGGTTTGAAAATAACAGAACCACAAAAAAAAATTTGGCTGATTTGGCAACTTGATACATGCATTTAACGCTGAATCCAAATCTGTGATAAGAATTTGCCTTAACCTCAAAAGACGAAAACTAAAAACTGACTTTTTTTTGGGGTTAAGGCCGATTCGGATTCAGCATTGAATTCCCTTTAAGAATTTGCAAATATCTCGATGTAGTCCCAAAATGATCCCAAAAGTGCTCCCGGAAAAGTCCCGTAAATTATACAGAAGTTATGCCAAAAAAACCCCGAAATTGTCCCGAAAATTTCTAAAAAGAATTGCAAATAATCCCAAAAATATTAAGACACCAATCAAGAACTAATCCCGAAAAATACCTAAAAATGGTACCGAAATTATCCTGTGAATCCAAAACAATCACAAAAAATACCCAAGAAAGTCTCGTAAAGTATCACGAAATTGTCCCGAAATTTCCTGAAAAAGTCTAGAAAACAATCACGAAAAAGCCCCGAAATGTTTCCGAAAGCAATACCGTAATATGCCGAAATTATCTCCGAAAACCATACCGAAATGATTTGAACCCTGCCTAATTCTGCTACAATTATATCTCTCGATTCCCAAGAAATTTTAAATTTTACTCTTAATCAAAACTTTGCATAACCGGCTAAGAAGTTAACTGCAAAAGTCATTTTCTTGGCCCAGTCTAATGTGTGGACACATATCGCAGTTTGTTCACGGGTACTACATATAACCAACTCCCACAATATACACATACAACTTCCTTTCCTTCGACTTTTTTGCATACGAACATTCCGTTGGAAATCTACAATTTATCCGGTTGTAAGCTCCATTTGTTCAACTCTCAAGGGAAAACAAATATTGTTGTTGTTGTTGTAGCTACAAAATTAAAAGTGGTCGAGTGCAGCTGCGTACAAAGTGAAAACGTCTAGTAAAGCCTGTTAGACACTTCATTTTGCAGCCCGTAAGGCACTCAAATACACATACAAACACAAACAAATATACAATGAGTTAAGCTAAGCCAGCCAGCAGCTCATGACCTACTTTCGAAGCGATAGAGTGTGCTTCAGGAGCACATACAAGTGCAGAATATGGGTATGTAAATATTCTCAATTCGTATGCATTTCTATGTAGTGAACATTCAACAACAAATATCCTAACAAGAATATGCATTTTAATGGACTACTTGCCTTGGCTTGGTTGGGCTTGGCTGGCCGTATGTTAAACTGAAGGAAAAGTTTGTTGTGCTGTTGTTGTTGTTGTTTGCATTTAGCATTTATTGCTGCCACCAAATAGAATTTTTAGTAACGCTCGAAGTTATGGGCAAGACATTTATACTGAGCAAAGCGCTGGCTGCGACGATTATATTTAGTAAGTAACAGACAATGCTGCTAATAACAATAACAATAACAATGTAGACATGAATGAATGGAAGCTTGTTTGCCAACAGCACATGCGCACAGCACATTGTGCAGCAAGTTGGCTAGTTTGTTGGCCGACAAATAATGTACAGAGAGCCACTTTTAAGGCAAAATAATAAAGCAAAAATGCTTCTTTTTCTATTTAACTTTTATACAAAATTTTTAATAAAACAATGGCAGAAAAAATGTAAAATAAATATTGCATGTTATGAATTTATTTACTCTTTGAAAAATTAGGAAATTTTAAGCAAAATAAGATTTCAATGCATAGACAATTCTAACAGCCGATTTTCCGATAGAAATTTAAATAAAAATTATTGGTGAGTGGGATTTTGTATGAAATATAAGAGGCAAAAAAAATATTTTTCATTTTAATTGCTCTGGTGAAACTGGCTGTAATTTTTTTTCAAAAATTTTAGTTTTGAAGTATTAGAACTTTGGAATATTACAGCATATTTAATGAAGAGTTTCAAAATTGTAAGAAAAAAATCAATAAAATCAATGAATATCATTCAGTTTTTAAGTGAAATCTTCAAAAATTGCTGAGATACTGCTCTGATGATAATTTTTAAAATAAAAAAAAATAAAAAATACCACAAACTAATACTATAATAATAACATAATAATAATAAAATAAAATGGTTTTTAAAAGCTTTGAATGTTTCTTAAAAAAATTGTTATATTTTGAAACAAGTTTTAAGAAGCAGAAAAATTATTACTGACTTAAAAATATTACTCAGCAATTATATGTCAACTATGAATTTTGAGAACTTAATTATGTAGACGAGGATAATAAGCAAAAAAGTCATGCAAACATTTTAGACTTATAAAAAAGTAATGCAAATCATAACTTCGAGAGCTTAATTAAAAATATGAGAATTTTTTAAATTAAATTTTATTTTTTGAAATGCCATAAATTCGAAAACTATTAAAACTTTAACTTTTATTCCAAAAATTGATTTAAAATTGAAGGTACGAAAACTATTAAAAATTTAAAAATTTTAAACTAAATATATTCTGGAAGTTTTATAAAATTCGAAAATTATTAAAAAATTAAAAATTGTTATATTTGATTTTTTTGAAAACTTTATTAAAAATTTAAAAGCACGAAAACTATTAAAAATTTAAAAATTTGAAATAAAATTTCTTCAGAAAACTTAATTCAAAATTTTAATGTTTTTTAAATTTATTATCCTTCTTCACTAAAATTCGAAAACTATTAAACCTTTAACTTTTATTAGAAAAATTTATTTAAAATTGCAGATACGAAAACTATTAAAAATTTAAAAATTTTAAATTAAATTTATACAACATTTTAATGTTTTTTTTAAATTTAATATCCTTCTCTACTAAAATTCGAGAACTATTAAAAAATTAAAAATTCTTATATTTGATTTTGTTTTGAAAACTTGATTAAAAATTTAAAAGTACGAAAACTATTAAAAATTAAAAAATTTTAATTAAAATTTCTTCAGAAAACTTGATTGAAAATTTTAATGTTTTTTAAATTTATTATCCTTCCTCACTAAAATTCGAAAACTATTAAGAATTAAAAAATTTTTTGTTAATTGATATTAGAGGAAAAATTACAACGATATGCACAGCGATGGTATGGGATGACATGTTTCGAAGTGCCCAACTTCTCATCAGACTCCTTTTTTAATTTGTTTTTTTTTTTTCGAAAACTTTATTGAAAATTTCAAAATTCAAAGACCATTAACAACTCAAACAATTTTAAAATTAAATTTTTTTTAATACTATGAACTTGTTTAAACTTTTAATAAAAGTTAGTTCGAAAGTCTTAAAAAATGTTCAAAATTTAATTTCCGCTTTTTAATTTTGAAATATGTTATGTCGAAAAAAGTTGTATGCTGTAAGTTAAAAAACTGTTAAAAACCTTTACATTTTTAAATGAAATATTTTTCGGAAACTTATTATTGAAAAATTCAAAATTTAAATTTTATTCTAAAACTTTACTATAAATAAATTTTTTTTTATTTGAAATATTTATAAAAATGTCATGCTATAAAGTTAGAGAGATTTATGAAATATTTAATGTTTTTTTTTCAAGAAAAGTTAACAAACTTCAAATCTGTACAGTTCTACAAAATGCATGAGTAATTTTTTTGAAATTTTAAATTTTTTATATCGACGGTTGAGTAGAAGTCGGCCCTATTACAAAAACCACTTCTCTCTAAATTTTGCCTGAAAAACGAACTGACTCAGAATCATTTCAAGCACATCCTATCTCTGCTGAAAATGTATTGAATCATTTGAAAATAGTCTGAGATATGCTGATCTTTCACTTAGCAGTCGATATGCTGTTCAATATATTTGTATTCAATATATTTGATAAAAATTTAACTAAATAAATAAATGAAAAATTTAAAAGGAAACTTATCGCTTTGTTTTTGATAATAAGTTTGTGACCCATAAATTTCGAAAATCTTAAGAGTTTTTTTTAAATATTTCACAATATAAATTGTCCAATAGCTATCAAAATTGTAGTCGATTAGTTAAAAAACTTGGAAGTTTTTCCGACAACTACTGTACTAAATAAAGTCATGTTTTTCATTTTATTAACTAAAAATGGAGTATATATATTTTCCAGTTTTATTGCGTTAAGATTTAAAAAAAAATTTTTTTTTAACATAAAAAGTTTTTAATCCAAATTTTGCGTTTCCAATAAGGCCATTTTCCGATCAGCCGACGATTTGCTGATTTTATTATTTTTTCAACCGCTGTATAAAACTCTTTATTACTTTGACAACCATTTTATTTGTTCAATGAAATTCATACCAATTCACTTAAAGCTTAAAATGCTGCTGCCACTGCTTTGGGGCTTATTATTATTCACTCGGCATTTGCCAAATGTAGACAAAATTTGAGAATGAGAAAGATATAAATATCCGCACGAGTGAGTGCATTTCGCTAGCTCATTTTTTGCTTTGCTCCTCTGCTAGAAATTTTCAACCAACTTTTTTTCAGACTTTTCGCATATTTTACTGTAAAACTTTGTAATCGCACAAATTGCAGTCGAATTATTTTATTCCAGCATTAAAATACAAAATTGTCCGGTCATTCATGATGTCGGGCGCTCTCTGCAAATAAATTCTAAATTACAAAGTAGCAAAGAGAAATGAAAAAAAAAAAAATTCCAATATAGAATGCGCTCCTAAACGCTGTGCACCTTCTTAATAATGTATTTAAATAAAAAAAAAAAACAACAACCAAAAAAACACCAGCAAAATTGCACTAAATACTTTGTCCTTGAGAACTTTTGTTAGTTAATGTTTCCGTTTGCATTCTCATCCATTGTCCATCCATCCGCAATTCCGTTGTTGCAGCGCTGAGATTTGCGTTTTTTCAGTGGTGTCCATTTGTTGTTGTGCTCCATTTTAATGTGAATGATATTTAAATTAAGTAAGGAAAAACTAGGTTATTATTGTTGTTGTGCCTTACCATGACCTTCACTACTTTTGTCTATTATGTCTGATCATTCTTTCACTGTGAAAGTTGAGGCTTGACGCGAGTGTTTGCTCTGAACTCGTAACCGCCGAAATGGAAAGTTTTTTAGTTTGATTCTTGGGAAGAGGCTTCTACACTGTGCTGAAAATTTTTCCTATTTGCTGTCATAGAGTTTAAATTCTATGTAAAGTTTCGTAGTCCCTAGGATAGTAACTATTTTCTTAACGTTTCCGATATAGTTTCGGGACTTTTTCAGCACAATTTCGGTATTGTTTTCGAGACTTCTAGCACGTGTTTAGAATCAAAATTTTTTTTTGTTAAATTTCAAAAAAAAAAAAAAATTGTAAGATCCAATTTCACAGAGCTTTTCATCTTCACTGGGGCTGTTCAGCTAGGCGTCCACTATCGCAGATATAGCTTTCAAGCTAGGCCGCTTGCCATCATCAGTGAATATGCTCCCCAACGGGTTAAGAACAGACCTGCTAAATTTGATTAGTAATTGCTAATCACTTAATTAGACGAATTTTTTAATTGGTGATGATTATTGTAATTGTTTTTCAAGAAAAGACAATTATTAATTGATTACGATTAAAAACACTCAAAAAAAAATAATTTTTTTTTTAAATCGAAAGAAATTAGAAAAAATCAAAAATAATAAAAGATAATCAAAAGAAGTTGTTTTGATTACTTAACTTTTTTTTTTGATTTTTTTAAATTTTGTTTTTAGTATTGTTGATGTGTATGTGCATGTCTTTCCAGCAATACTGAAAAAAATCAAACTAATCAAAAAATCCAAAAAAACCTAAAAAATATTCAAAAAATAATCAAAAGTAATCAGAACTAGTTTTTTTGATTATCTTAAATTTTTTTTAATAATGGTAAAAATTTATGATTTTTTTGTTGTAATTAATTGAAAAAATAATCATTAAAATTTTAAAGTAATTAAATAGATTCTCAAGAAAATAGTTAATCAAACCGGTAATCATTACGATTGGTAACCATTATCTAACATTATAGCAGAAGATTATCTGGTTAAGAGATAAGAATTTATCGATATAATAAGAATGGACTAAAATCCACGACAAAGGTACGTTACTTTATATTTTACTTCCCTCCTTCCTTAACCCCTAATGAAAAAATGGGTTTCGTTCGATTTGACCATAAATCTTTCTTATACGAAAGTACTTCCATAGCGTTTGACCAAAGTGAGTTTCTTACCATCAGGGTGACTCTTAAAATCAAATGAACAATTCTTTTCAGTCTTACCCCTTCAATAGGTAATACTCCGCTCAAAGTGATCACTCTCGACTTTTGGTCACATTTTTTTTGATCCAAAATCTAAAAGAACATCCGAAAATTGTCAAATGTTTCTTTTAATCCTTCTCTATTCTTTTTTATTTAATTTTTTTGTTTTACTTAAACTACAAAAACAATACAAAAATAATTTCTTTTACTTCTGAATTTCCACGGAGATTTCTACTCACCCTAAAGATTTTAGAACACCTTCACAACTTGGCTTCTCCCGCCAAAAGTCACCCAATCGATCAATTATTTCTTTCAAAATCGAGTGTGGCCACCTCGAAATGTCAGAGTACAGCTTTTATTTTAAATAAACTTTACCTCCATGCCAAAAGTGAAAGCAAGTTGGTCCACCCACCCTAATAGACGTACTTATTTTTCGAACAAAGACAACCTTCAAAATATCTTTAACAAAATCTGATGACATACTTTTCTACTTTTTTTAATTTTTTTTTATTTGAAATGATATTTTTATGATACATGCAAGGATGTCACTTCCGGTGCTCAACTGTGCACCATTGCAGACGTCCTCAACGTGTGTGTGTTTTAGTTTTAGACAAGAGATAAATATTCAAAAATGTATATATAAAATACAAAATATTAAAGCAATCAAACTTGCATATTTCCGCTCCTTTCTGTCAACATTCTAGCTGTCAAAGTTGTTGACATTATGTCTTATGAGAACATTCGTCACACGAGTCGCTGAGCTTTACATACATCTGCTGCACACTTCAACAACCAGCACACAACAGTCCACCCACCAACGCTTCTCAGACAATGCACAAATACAAAAATTTTCGATTCTCAGCCAGCCAGCAGATGTACTCGCATTATTGTTTTTGTTCAAACAAATGGTCAATTGTTATTTATTAGTATAAGAGATATTCATTTAAATGAAAAATACCCAGTTGAGCTCTGCGCCGACAATTCTGTGTGCAACCACAACCCGCAACCCACAACCACAGCCGCAACCTCAACCTCAAATGAAAAATGTAAGTTGTCACCTAACTCAGTGGGCTTGTGCTTTACACAATCGAATATTCTTATGTGGAGACACACTTGCATTACATATGTATGTGTGTGTCGTGCAAGTTGCACTCAATTTGCTGTTTTATTTATTTTTATTTGGTTTTTTATATTTCTTATCTAAGCACAAATGGCAGCAAATAAACATTGAGTTCCCCTATTACCATTGTCATTATGCCATTACAACGAATGAGTAGCGAGCGATTTTGCTTGCCCTTCATGCACTTGTTTCACCTACCTGCTACAGTGCTATACATAATTATATGTTCATGCAAGAAATTAAATTGATTCGAATACAGAAAAAGGGTTATAAGCTTTTTGTTCTTGCTAATTAGTATTGAAATTATTTGTTTAAACTTTTATAACTTTTTTTTGTGTAGCATGTTTTTTCCAGAAAATTTTAACATTTATACAATTTTTATAGTTTGTGGATTTTAATATATGTATTTTGCGGCCGCCGTGGTGTGAAGGTAGTGTTGCCGGCCTACCACACCGAAGGTCCATGGTTCGAGCCCTGGTACAGGTAACATCAAAAGTGATTTGAAAAAAAAAAAAAAAAGTTTTTCAAAACGGGGTCGCCCCTCGGCAGTGGTTTGGCAAACTCTCCGAATGTATTTCTGCCATGACAGGCTTCTCAGCAAAAAATTCGTCTCCTTTGTAGATGCCGTTCGGAGTCGGCAAAAAACTGTAGGTCCCACCAATTTGTAGGGAAAATTCAAATCGGCACACCACAAATTGGAAGAGAAGCTTGGCGCAAAAATCTCTTAGGAGGTTTATGATGATATACCTGTTGTATATCGCGCCATAGATAGATAGATTTTTCGGTTTTTATTTGAAGATATTATCAAATTTGAGATATTATCAAATGTGATTGAATTGTGAAAGAAATATATTTATGAGTTAAAAAAAAAATTATTTCAAATTTTAAATATTAAATATTAAAATGCTTTGAACTTTTGAAATTTTTGTGGACATACATCTATTTGAAACAAAAAAAAAAAAACATTTTTAAATATAATATAATATAATATACATATATATATACAAAGTTAAATATAATGTAGTGTATATGTTCCTTTTCTATTCAATTAAAAACTTCATAAAAATTCTTTTCATAGATATTATTATGTTTGGCTTTGAGCTCATGTTTATCAGCTGATATAATATTATTTTATTTTTTAATTTTGAATAGAGTTTTCAAAAATTTGTGTTATCCTTAATATTTTTTTTAATATTCTCATGTGATTGAAATGGAGTTTATTATAAGTTATTATAAGAAAACTTTTAAGTAAATGAAATTTTTTTAGAGCTTTATAAATAACTTTTTTTTTAATATTTAAATGTGAAGGAAACGTTTTTGGTTGGACAAATAAACTCACTTTAAGAAAAGTGAGCAAATTTTGAATTTTCAAAATTTTTCTGATATTTTGAAAATGTTTTAAACTCTTTAAATATCGCATTGGTGTGTGACGAAATACGTTAACTTTTAAAAACAAAATAATAAAAAAATTTTAATATTTAAATATTCTTGAATTTGAAAAAAAAAAATTTATTTTCAAATTTTTGTTTGTTAAATATTCAAAACTTAATTGAAATAGTTGCTGTAAAAGAAAAAACTTTATTAAACAAAAGTTTACAGTTAAACAAATGTTTACAATTGCTGGTTAATTCAAAGTCTTTCGAACTTACATGTTTTGAAATGAAAATCATAAATCAATTGTCTTCGAGCGATTTTCGTTAAAGAAAATGTAGTATATGGATTTTTTATTTTTTTTTGAATTAAGATTTTTAGTCTGGTCATTATGAACTTTTTTCATTTATGGTCATGTATATAATATATTTTGTTTTTTAATTTTGAAATTTTGAATTGAATTTTGAAAAATTCGTGTAGTTTTGAACATTTTTTTAATATTCCCACGTTATTGAAATGAAGTTTGTTGAGAAATAACTAAAGAAACATAATAACAAGAAACATTTTGAGCAATTATATTTTTTTTTTGGAGTTTGAAAATTTTTGTATAACTTCACATAATTATTTTTTTTTGTATTGAAATGTGACCGAAAAATTTTAGGTTGAAAAAATAACATCACTTTAAGAAAAATAACCAAATTTTGAAATTTCTAAAATTTTGAGATATTTTGGCAATGGTTTGAACTTCTTAAATATTCCCATGGGTTTGTTGACGAATTATCTTAATTTTTCAAATTTTTTTAAATATAAAAATTTTTAATACTTTAATTTTTTTTAATTGTGTCCGAGCGATTTTCGTTAAAGGAAAAACTAATTTTTGAAAAAATGTTATAGTTCAAGGTTTTGTAATGTGTGGAATTTTTTGAAATTAAGATTAAAAACTTTCTTCGTAATATTCAAATGTTACTCAAATAGTTTAGTTTTGGAGAAAACTCCCGAAAACCACGAAGTAGTACCGAAAAGTCCGGAAAAAACCCGAAACGATCGTGAAAAAGCACGGAAATGGTGCTGCAAAAGTGAAGAAAGCAATCCCGGAAAGTCTCGAGATGGTCCCGAAATTATACCGAAAAAGTTCTGAAATGATTCCCAAAAAATCCGGAAACCATGCCGAAATGATCCGAACCGTGCCTTATTCTGCTACAATTAGCTATTTTCCAAGTTCTTTAATTAATAAATTCTACTATAATAGTCTGCAACAATTTTTTATTTCCGTTGCATGCCAAAAAAAATGTCGAAATACTCAAAAAAAAATGTAAATTTCATTCTCAATAAAAAGTTGCCATATAATTATGTCAAGCACTGCATAATGCACATTCACACACACTCACACAAACGAACAAATGTGCATGTGCATAAGCACTCATATTTGTATTTTTATCCTTCTCCACTTTTTTGTTTCAACAATTTATTTACTGAGCCAACGTTGCGTCGTTGTTGTGTGCCAAAGCCTTAAATGTGGTCACCACTTTTCTATCAATTCAGTAGTTTTTTGGTATCTGAACAGTTAGACAGTGCAAACTGGCTTTGGGTTTTGGTGCTGCTGCTACTGTGGCTGATTGTACTGTGGGACTCACTATTGGCTGCTGGTGTTTCAAGATTGTGTTTTTGTTGTATTTTTCACAGTTTCAAGCTTTGTGTGGTGCGCTCCAATTTTACAACTCAAAATTGTCTGTCTGTTTGTTTGTGTGTTTCGGTGTTACTTCGTCTGAACGTGCATCCTGATGGCTAAACAAAAACAAATTGCACCCTGATCGCAATATAAGAAACAGCAAATAATAGAGAGCAACAACAACAACGAAAAGTGAAGGGATAAACTCGAGGCAAAACAAAAAATGAAACATTAAAAATTCAGTGACTCTTCCATTTTGTGGAAAAACAACGAAAAAGTTAAATTCACCAAACTCTGGAGCGCGCTTTGTGTGTTTTTCAGTGCAACAAACGAGAAATTGCGAAATTCTTGGCGCTACAATGAGCACCAAAAGTTTCATCTGTACGAATTTCATTTTAACTGGCTGGCTAAGTGTTTCAAATTTGTTGGTTTTTTTTCGTTTTGGTCATTGTGTTTGGAATTTTTTCATTGCATTTTTAGTTTGGTTGTTTTTATTTTTTGGTTTTCTGAACTTTTATTACCTTCGCTTAACTTTACTCTGTTTCCGTTTGAAATGAATTCAAATTGTTTTGTTATTTAAAGTCTCGTTAGGGTTTGTTTTTTAGTTATCAGTAGTTGAAGCCAACTATGTGGAAACTCATAATCACATTCTCGATGTTTGGAGTATTGTCTTTCAATGTTGGAAATATCAGTTATTAAGACTTAAGGGAAAATGAAAATGCTTTGTTTGAGATACATATTTTTATACGTCAGAACGTATTTGTGCGTCAGTGCAAGTGACTTTTCAAAGCCGGCGTTTTGAACATTTTCCTATGAACATCTCTGGAATTCTTTGCTAGTTGCATATTTTTAAGGCGGTAAAAAGTTTGAATGAAATATATTATTTTTTATACGAAAATAAAAAACATGAATATGTTTTAATAAAATATTTAAACAATAGGATTAACCCAAATAAGGTCATATATTGCCTACAGACCGGACCTGTAAAATTTGATAAGTAATTAGTAATCAATTAATTAGACGGCGTTTTAATTTGGCAATTATTATTTCAATTGTTTTTCAATAAAAACAATTATTAATTAATTACGATTAGAAAAAATCAAACTAATTCCAAAAAAAAAAAAAAAAAACAGGTTGTTTTTATTACTTTTGATAATTTTTATTGATTTTTTGATTATTTTTTCTTGAGTATTTTTGATTATTTGAAATTGTTTTCAGTATTGCTGATGTGTTTAGTTGTTTTGATTACTTTTGACTATTTTTGATATTTTTTTGATTATTTTTGATTTTTTCAGTATTGTTGATGTGTATATTTATGTGCTTCTACAGCAATACTGAAAGAAACTAAAAATTATCAAAAAAAAAATCAAAAAATAATCATAAATAATCAAAAGTAATCAAACCAACTTTTTTCTGATTATTTTTCATGTTTTTTTTTTTATTTTTTTAGTAATCGTAAAAATCATGATTTTTTTTTTATTATTTTTGATTTTTTCAGTATTGTTGATGTGTATATTTATGTGCTTCTACAGCAATACTTGAAGAAACTAAAAATAATCAAAAAAAAAAAGATCAAAAAATTATCAGAAATAATCAAAAGTAATCAAACCAACTTTTTTCTGATTGTTTTTTAAGTTTTTTTTTTTATTTTTTTAGTAATCATAAAAATAATGATTCTTTTTTTTAATTAATTGGGAAATAATCATAAGAAATTGAAAGTAATTGGTGATCAATCATTAAATGAATTCTTAAGAAAGAATCATTAAGATTAGTAATCATTATTGTGATTGTTTGAATATGTATTTTGAAACTCACTTTCGTAACATCCCTGAGTTGGCACTGCCGCCTCTTGTTATTCTACTCTCTATATATAATGATTTACTTTTTTTACTATTCATGGAATTTCATAAAAAAATATTTATTTATTTATCATAAACTAGCAGGGCTGTTTTCTTTCAGCTTTCCTTGATTTGATATAACAGCCCAATTCAAAATTTTATTTTGGTTTGTAGTAGTAACAAAAGTCATTTGTACTTTGAAAACTAATATTGTTTGCTTCAGATCGTTTAAGGTAGAATTAATATTAGTAATCCACTGACAATTATTATTTTATAAATCAGCAATTAATACTTGATTACTATTGGAAAAAGTTTAGATTTTTTATGATTATTGAAATAAATCAAAACGAACCAAAAAAGTTTGATTACTTTTGATCATTTCGAGTTCTTTTTATAATTTTTTTCTTTTTTTTCGCGTATTTCATGCTATCCACGAGCAAGCCACGTACTAGCGAAGTCAGATTAAATGGTCAGCATTTAACCCTATAACCCAATAGAGATTTCAAATAACTTAATTTTAGCTACAACTCTGATTGGTTGTACATGTATCCGCAGGTTCGAGGGCAGTGCTGAATAATCCATATAAACTTGTAGTACTTTGTTTTTTTTTTTTCGCCTCCAAATATAAACAAAAACTACACAATGAGTTTAGAAAAAGTTTTTATCGCATATGAAAGTGCAAAGCAAAAGACCTTTGGTATGAAGCACAACCACTTCAGTATGATCAAGAAATTTGAACTAACAAATTGACATTGAAAAAAATTCTTTGATCAATAAAATCACTGAAGCTTCTGTAATAGCCATAAAAGCTGAAACAAAGACTTGTCATCTGTGAGATTTAGTTTTGAAATTTTATTAATAGCAATTGTATAAGTATAGAGGTGGAGTGCAATTAATAGACTTTAAATGTTTTGTCAACTGACTTCCTTTTGGGATTCTAACAATTTATTGCCTTGGTTTGGAAACGTGCACTCCACCTTTATATTTTCAAAACTTAGAAATTTATTACAATTGGTATGATTAAAATTTCAAAAATAAAACTCACAGATGCCAAGTCTTTGTTTAAGGACAAATTCGCTTGTACTTTTTGCGACATAAATATAAAGGTAGTCCTTAAAATTTTTTTTATCATCTTTTCATTTATGAATATTTTCCAATAAATTATAAAAAAAATAAAAAAAAAAAATCGTGACTATTAATAAAACTAAAAAAAAAAAAAAAAAAAAATTGATTATTTTTAATTATTTCCTTTTTTATCATCTTTTTATTTACTATTTTTAAGTGCAAATATAGGAATTCCGACTTACACAAATTATATTGTGATGGTGACCTATACTATCTGCTGAGTTTCAAGTCCCTAGGTCAGGAGGTAGCTAGTTAAAAAGCGATCACAAAATTCCCAGTTTCAAACGAATTTTCAAATAGGTAGATCCGTGTGACACCTAGCGAAATTTTTCTGATAAAGATTGCACTGTCACCTGGTTATAAACTATGAGACAAGTTTCGAGTCTCTAGCTCACCGCTAAGTTACTCAATAGTCGATAGCAAGATTCCACTCCCTTTCTCAACGATTTTCAGTTTTCTAGATAAGCGCGCCATCTAGCGGAATGTTGTGTACAGGCTATTGCATGGCATTTCATTATCGATCCGTGCGTCGGGAAGCTACTTGAGAAGCAATCGCAAAATACCAAATTTTAAATAATTTTTCCATATATCTAGATCCGTGCGCCACCTATCAGATATTTTTTTCGTCCACATTGCATTGTCACGGAGTTAGGAACAATTTTACAAATTACAAGAAAGGGACTTAATATAAAGGTAGTAAAAATGGAAATCAATGGTGATTAATCATTAAATTGACTTTCTAAAAAATAATCAAATAAATTTGAGTCGTTCTGATTGCTAATAATTAATTAATTAAAAGGAATAACAGCGTATCTTAATCTAAGCAAACAACAAATCACTGGTGCAGTAAATAAAGATGAAATGGTGTTTCAAAGTTTGAAAATAAAAATTTTTAAAAAAGGTTGTTTCGTTTTACTATTAAAAAACATACAGTTGTGTTCAATATAATAGTAGTGAAATTAAAATGGATATCGTTCGACAAAGAAAAAAAAGCTGTGTTTTTAATAATTTTCATTTAAAAAGAAACTTCAAAGTTTACATAAAGTTCAGGAAAGTTAATTAAACTTTTAAAAATTTACATCAAAATTTCAATATTTTTGGTTAGAATGTTTAGAAAATTTTTGAGTACGCAGTTCTAAAGCTCATTAAATTTTAGTACAATAATGTGCAAGTTAGAAGTACCTCATTTTTAGAATTTTTTCGTCAATAATGTTGGGTATTTTTTTTTTATGCAAAATTAGTTTTTCTTCATGCATTGTATGGAAGATATCACTCAAGACCCTTGACGAAAAACATTCTAAAAATTCAAGGAAATTTTTGAGCGAGGTCTAACTTGCTAACTTGCGTGCTCAAAAATTTTCTAGAAGTTCTGCTAAAAACTTGAAGATTTGGATAGCCATTTTTTAAAGTTTAATTAACTTTGCTGAACTTTGTGTAAACTTCGAAATTTCTTTTTATGTGGTTACTGTTATGGAATGCGCTATTTTTTAAATGAAAATTATTAAAAACACTATTATATTGAACACAACTGTAAGTTTTGCTTCGACGAATCATTTACTACTTATCAATCAAATACTACTTATTTACTTAACTTGAGTGTACAAATCTCAAGTTCATCTCAATATTCTTATTTTGGTAACGATCCGACCTTTCTAAAAGTTCTCCTGAAAAGTTATGTAAATCGATTCTGGCTTTTATTACCCATGGCAATATAATTTTGACTACATGAAAGATCCACTTTATTTACCACATGGTGAATTTCTTATTAGACGCTCTGAGTAAATAAAAAGCAACGCATTAAATCGCATTAAATAGAAAAATTAAAAGAAACTTATGAAACACCCTTTTCTTTATTACATGTCTCCGTTGTTGTTGCGATATTTTATGATTTATAACAAATACACCACAATAAAACAAAAAGGAATTTAAAGAACTTTTTTCATTTAAAACTACCCAATATCGATCATACCAAAACGAACACACCAAAAATATTTAACTTCAGTTCAACAAATCTTATTAAATTTCTTGAAGAGCAATGAAATCAGGCACAAGAAAAACACAATTTCCCTATTTGCACCGAAAACAATGAGTGTGACAAAGCAAACACCACCAAAGCAAATAAACACCAAAGCACAGCCAACATTGCACATTTCCAACTATTTGTCCATCACTTAGACGCATTGAAGTTTTAAAAGTCAAATAAAAAGCGGAAATTGGTGCTGCAGCACGTCGCACACAAACAAAAAGAAGAAGTAAATTAAAACTCTCTTAGTGTCAGTGTGTTGGTGAGTGCGCATTGCACAAAACGGCCTCAACATTTCAGACGCAACTGACAGTTTGTGGCAGACAACAACGCCGAGCATGGCTCCCGTTGGCCACCATCATCATCATCATCATCAACAACAACAGCACCAGCACAATCCAAAATCTGCGCACAATATGCACCAACAACAACAACACCAACAGCATCACACATATCCGCAGCACCATCAGCACCAGCACCCAGCACATTATACACACAAACATAGTAATACAGCAACAACAACAACTGGCACCGCATCTGGTGGGCCGGTTGGTTCGGGTGCTCAGGCGCTGGGATTGCCTGGCAGTAGCAGTAGTCGACGTGAAAGCCTATCGGCACGTAGACCAGCAGACACAACCGTATCTGGCTCGACCATTTACAGTCGAGGTAAATGCAATGTTGCAAGAAATGTTTGTTGAAATTTCCAAATGCCCCATGAATGTGGTTGGTTAAAGAGCTTTTGAATGTTTTTTGATTTGGTATACCCAATAGCGTGAGAGGGGAGTGTATAATAATTATTGTTAGTCAAAGTAAGAGGTAAGACTGTTAAAAGATATTGGCCCATAGTCATAGTCCAATTAATATAGTTTTATCTACTTAAACATGATTCTGAAATAAACATCATTTCACGTCTGTCATAATCAGCTTAAATATATTTTATGTCTAAGACGGAGTTTTAATTTTAAAATGACAAAAACATTTTAAAAACACGGTAGGTGTCTATGGTTGTATTTGTGACATTGCTTACTCCAAGACATATAAAGGGTGTTTTTTTTAGGGGTATAGAACTTTGAATTGAAATAAAACACAAGAAAATCGTTTTAAGGTCCATCAATTTGGCTTTATTGGAAGGATAATTTTATGCCATTAATGTTTAAATATGATTTCGGGCATGTGGCCGCCGCGGCTGGCTCGAATAAAGCCAATTCTACAGGTCTAATTTTCAACCACTTTTTCGAGCATATGGGGCCGTATGTCGGCAATAACGCCACGAATGTTGGCTTCCAATTCCCCTAACGTTTCTGGTTTGTTGGTGTAGACGAGCGACTTCACATATCCCCAAAGAAAATAATCCAATGGTGTCAAATCACACGACCTTGGTGGCCAATTGACAGGTCCATTCCGCGAAATTATGCGCTCATCGAATGTTTCCTTCAATAAATCGATTGTGACGTGCGCTGTGTGGCATGTAGCGCCGTCTTGTTGGAACCACAACTCATCCACATTCATGCCATCCAATTCGGGAACAAACTAGTCGGTTATCATGGCTCTATACCGGTCTCCATTAACGGTAGCTGCCTCTCCAGCATTATTGCGGAAGAAGTATGGCCCAATGACTCCACCAGCCCATAGAGCACACCAAACAGTCAGTTTTTGTGGATGTAATGGCGTTTCAAGGGTCTCATGTGGATTCTCTTCACTCCAAATGCGGCAATTTTGCTTGTTGACGTAGCCATTCAACCAAAAATGAGCCTCATCACTGAACAAAATTTTGCGATGAAAATCAGCATCGAAATCAATCTCATTTTCGGCCCATACACCAAAATCACGACGCATTGCATGGTCTCGCGGCTTTAATTCTTGCACAAGCTGGATCTTGTAAGGTCGCAAGCCAAGATCTTTGCGCAAAATCTTCCATAAAGTTGATGGACAAAGCTCCAATTGCTGTGCACGGTGGCGAATCGATTCATTCGGGTCCTCTTCAACACTTTGCTCTACAGCGGCAATTGTTTCTTCGGTGCGCACTGTTCGACGTCTCTGCGGATGCGTATTATCACATAGAGTAAACGTAGTGCGAAAACGATCCATGGTTAACCGAATTAATTGCTCTGATGGACGATTAGGTCGACCATAAAATGGACGGAGCTCACGGTAAACTTCGCGAACTGAACCATTATTTTCGAAATAAATTTGCACGATTTGCAAGCGTTGTTCTTTTGTCAACCTGTTCATGATGAAATGGCAAACCAAACTGAACATAAATGACATTAGAGTTGCCAGATTTGACCACAAAATGCCAGTTTTATCTCTATTCGAAAAACAAACCTGTAAAAAAACACCCTGTACCATACCATACCATGAATAAAATAGTTGACACAGGGTGACTTTGCAAAATATAAAAAATTTCTTAATACCACCAACCAATTAAATTTTTTTTGTAAGGAAACGCTGTTAGATTTCATTTTAGCTAAAATCTTTGTTTAATATGACTATGATTGACCAACATTTTAAATGTCTTTTTAAGTTAAGTAAAAACTTTAATTAAAACGCTTTAGTTGCTTAGTTTAAGAGAATGCTCTGAAAATTTGTAAACATTTTTTTTTGAGACTCTGGTGAAGCTTTCGGGTACGGTTTTCACCAACTCATAGTAAAGCGCTTCAGCCTTCGTAAAGCCAATTGGAAACACCGAGGAGGCCAAGTTGCACTCCAACTTCTTCTTTTCAGCCCTGTAAGGGTAACCCCCCTCCTGCCAAATTGAGTGTCGCTAGGAATAGCTTCTATGTCTATGAATACTCCTATAAGAGAAATAAACCAGTAAAGCCGATTAGTGTTAGCTTGTCGTGAAAGTGCCCACATGGATACACACCATTGGCTTCAATAAGAATCATAAATCTGTCGCAGGACGCTTCTCTGGAATACGCCAAGTGCTATCCCATATTTAGCTTTGCATCATGAGTGACTTATCGAGCATGCACTTTGTTCGTCGAGGAGGACAATACTCTCAATTGAATATTCAGCCCAAGATAGTACTTATTAGCTAGAGTAAATCTCTGTTGACGAAGAGACCATGCCCTTCCAATTTGCATACAGTGTTACTTTGGAATTATTTAGATTTTAAGTAGCATTGCCGGTATTTATAACGTCGTGGTTACTAGTAAGCTAACTTTAAAGTTTTCAAAATTGAAAAGTAACAAATTACGATGAGTGCAACTTTAAAGTTGCAGCTACTTTTAAGCAGCTATAATGGTACAATAGAGTTTTTGAGTTCCTCCATTGTCCCTCAATAGGTCTAAAGCTTGTAAGTGATATATAAGAGCAATAATAAGGTCCCCCTTACCTACGAAGCTAGGCGTCATTGTCAATGGCTACTGCAAAGTGAAAATGAGAGCAAGAAGGCTAAGTGATTCTTTACTGCTGTAAAAGGAAAGAAGTTCATAGACGGTGAGAATCAGTCTTTGTCACAATAGGATATCTGAAACCTAAGGGATCAACTATTTTGTGCCACAGACCCTTCCTTTAATGTGCTATGCTCCAAAATCTAAGATTATCTCCCGGAATAGTACAGTTCTTTTTACCTAGCAGAACTTTACATTTTGATCGAAAAATCCTTGCTCTCACATCGATTAGCTCAAGTTACCGACTGTCCACCACCCTAAAATCTTTGCTTAGAGTGACGTTTGTTAGCATGCTCACCTTGGACTGTTACAGTATATCTCCTTACAACGCCGGCAGAGGCTAAGATGCAGCTCCTACTAAATTGTTGTTAGCCACGGAATGCTAACGGCTTCAAATTGAGCCCCTCTACTGCAAATAAGGCATCATATAAATAGGCCGTGTGATGCAAAGATGAAACGGCAGGCCCCCAATATCATCCTTCAGTTATTCAATTCACGCTTATTCTGTCTCAACTTGGGACTGGATATTATAATAGCGTAAGCTCTTATCTATTCAGACTAACCCTGACATCTCAAATGACACAAAACATCCTTTTAACTGCCCAACGGAGCAAACTCGCTAACCCTTGGTCACCACCCGTTTTATAGGATTTACTCTACGTTAGAAGAGATTGATGACTGTTTCGGTAACTAAGCAGGGCGAATTTTACAATGGACGTAGCACTTACTTTGCAAAATCAAATGCTACTAAAACTGTCATAGGGTATATAATGTCGGGATGCCAGTGTACCTTAGCCTTTGTTACATACTTTTACTCCTGAAAATTCTCTGTCAAATATGTATTACCTTTTCTTTTTTAGTTGTTAGATACCCATTTCGGGTTTGTAGACATTTCTGTGATCTTTTGCGTTTTTAATGCGCGCCGCCTTTTTCATCTTAGTTAAAGAGTCCTTCATTTACTTTTATATCCTTTATGTCCTTTCTGTCCTTTTTGTCCTTTCTGTCCTTTTTCACATATGAAGGGTTGTATATAAGTCGACACATTCCTTGCGGCATATTGGCCTTTTGTTAGCCAGAATACTGCACACAGTTAATTAGAATGTGTTTATCTTTGATTGTGAGCCGCCAAATGCTGCTGCTTTAGCTCCGAAACTCTGTGAGCCTTCAACATTCTAGACTGTACTGATTTTTGTTGCCGCTGCACCACAGGAAATCTGGTTTTTATTACACTCTCCTTTTGTGGGCAAAAAAGCTATAACCCAACACAATCTCACAGTTAGTCAAAAGAGTCCAAAGGTGGGGGTGATAAGATTGCATACAGAAAGCAAAAAAAAGTTAAAGTGGAAGGGATCTCCATCGGGCATGTAGTGGCTTCCGTTTTTACAAATAATTGGCTTTTGCGTGGTATTCATTCGTTGGTACGAGCACAGCACCGCGCGTTCAAATTACACTTTCCTGTGCATTGCCTAATACAGTTAGTGATGTGTAGTGGGAATGGAAGGGCGCGTAGGTTGAGGAAAGGAGCGCACAGAACTCGCATAAAGCAGCGTGAAATGTGTTATGACCAGTCGCAACCAATTAACTATCGATGAGTTAATATGTACACTAGGGATGTCATTATTTTTAACATATTTTGATTTTCGGGATGTGATTTAAAATCTCGTGATTTCGGGATTATACGCGATACAATTTGGGTTAAGGAAAGTGAAAAAATTTTTTGAGAAACTTACTTATCTTGAATATACGAGTACATATATCACAACTTGGATTTTTAAATGCGTTTTTTTTTTTTTTGATTTAAAATGAAAGTTATTACAAACAGTTACCCACATTTTTTTGCAAAGGTTTGAATATTAGAAGTTAAATTGTCGGATTGTTAATGGATTTTTTCTATACAAGCTTGAAAATGGATTGTCCTGGTTATGGTTCCTCGAAACAAATTTAGAATTGACTTGAGAAAAGTATTATCTGGTAAATTTTAAAATTTACAAAATTTTTTTTTTATAAATTTTTTAATTTGAAGTTTTTTTGTGAACAATTTTTTAGTTTTGGCAAATTCCCACAATTATTTTCAACTAGTTTTCAATATGTGATATATATTAGCAGCTTCAAGAGAATCGATTTTCTAAAAATCTTCATAATACTCTGAACTTTGCACAAAAAATTTAATATAAATGAACAAAAATTGTTAAATCGAGCTAAATAATTTTGTACTTTATTTCAGAGTTTTCCGTAAAACAAAAAATTTTTTTCAAAACGCTTAAAAAAATAACGATCTTTAAAGAATATAGAACTTAGTTTTAAAATTTTCCTCACTGTGTGGCCGGATCTTTTTATGTACCAGAGAGGCTCATATTAATTTAGTAACACAATCAACAACAAAATTCAAAAATATTTCATATTAACCCAAACATTAAAATAATTTTTATAAATAAATCACAAAAAATATTACAAATCCCGAAAATCAAGAAGTGAAAGAAAAGTGCATACCGGTTTTGGGTCACTCGACTTACTTACGTACATAGAGTAGAATTTGTATTGAGGAAAGGAAGCATGACCCCACCCACAGGAAATCATATTGTAATAATCCTATTAAAGCGATAATTTAATTTTCGCGTTATTCATCTTTCCGAGCCCTTTACGGAATGTCACTGACAGCCAACGGCTAGAGGGGAGCTTTTGTTACTATTCTTGTATGGGTGAAATTGATTGCATGAAAGAATTTAATTGCGCTTGAGAATTGCGCACGATTCACTTATTTAAATTTAAAGTGTTAGTGGTGACAAACAATCGATTGTGAACAAAATGGATAGTTGTTGACGATAGTTTCTTGCTGCTGCTTTAAATATCATCATCAAGACGAGTACTTCAATAATTGTGATACAATTTTGTGGATCCTAGTATAGACAAACTCTAGTTCTGAACTATTTCCAAATTCTGCAGTTTGGATGTAGTTAGTTTAGAATTAAAAAAAAAAATATTTTCAGAAGCCTTCCCGTGGCAGAACTACACTCGGAGACTTTTTGCCACATGACTGCCTACGGTCGCGGCCCCCCGTGTTGAAAAACTCTTTCAAACCACTTTTGATGTTACCTTTCCCAGGACTCGAACCTTCGACCTTCGGTGTGATAGTCCAGCAACACTACCGTCACACCATTGCGGTTAGTTTATGCACGGATAATAATTTGAGCCTAAATTTTAAACCATTCTTTCATAATGTATACATATGTAACCTTTTCTCACACTACTGATGCGTGCGCCGTAGCACTCGACTCTAATGCGGGACGCGTCGGTTCGAATCCTGCCAAACTGATACATTTCTATTTTTTTTATTCATAATTTCAAATTTTAAATTAAAATTTTTTTTTTTTAAGAACATTACAAGAGCAAAACATTTTTCCAAATACGAATCTAAATTTTATTAAATTTTAATGATTACACAACTGCCGTGAACTAGTGAAAATCTAAATACTATCTCACTAGTTCTTATTACCCACTTTATCTCTAGTTCTGAACCAGAAATTATTCTCACTAGTTACTGACTTCCCCACAGAGTAGGGCTGTAAGTTGCTATAGAAAACCAAAAGTTTATAGAAATTAAACTCAACTTGCAACTCAAACTATTATGGATGTAGTCACTCATGCGCGTATATTCTTTCCTTTTTTCCTCAGTTTGCTGACCATATTTTCGAACGTGTAATTATGGAAATGAAATTGCATTTTCACATGCCATAATTAGTTTGTGGTATTTGTAATCAAATTTTCGGCTCAGTTATAATTCTTTTGTGTGTATAATTAAAATTTTGCTGAAAAAAAAATGTATGAAAACGCAGTAAATACCGCAATTGAGTCGTGTTCACTCATTTTTATTGATCTGCTGTCTAGCTAAAGTGACAATACTTGGCAGATAACATATAAACTTATCTATATATGTACTCTCATTCATATCCTAGATAAGTATCGAATGTTCGCATTCGTATATGCGGAAACAGATCTGACCCTAAAATATTTGAGTCCCTCCTCGAACGTTTCGAGTGAGTATTTGCACAGTGCAGCTGGTCTTATATACGAGCATTTAACATATCGCATCTTTTAAAGAAGTTCATTTTACTTTTGCTGAAATATAATTGTGATCGCTTGGACTATTAAAATTGGTAAATCACTATCTCCCGGATTTATGAAAGAAATTTAAATGAAAGATTATTTTTCGATCAAACTGCTTCCGTGAAACCAGCTGTTTGGATTTCACATTAAGTCTACTGATTAAACAAATCTTACAGACTAGACATGATAAATATAAAATAAAATATAATGAACATGAGCATGAGCTTAGCCGTAATTGACATGCATACACAATAAATTGTTGAGAGTAGGATCACTCGACAATTATTTTAAAGAACATTGTAGGGAGCTGAGCATATAAAGTTTGAGTCATGTATTCTGCTTAGTAAAAGCTAGTCGAATCTTTGAGTGGGACATGAAACATAATCGCGCCAAGCAAGAATGGACTATTCACTCAAAAATTTCGCCTTGAACAAAACTCCAAGAAATTTTCGCCGGCTTTGTAATGTAGGCAGCTGTTGAAGTTTTAGACGGTTGCAGTATGGAAGAAGATTTCTCAGTAGGTCCCACGGCAAGTTCCTCAACACAAAAAGTAAAAATTGTTTTTGAATGGATCTGATAATACTAATGAAGCATATTCCAAATTCGGTCTTATTAACGAGGTAAAAAGCGTTTCAGTAATATAAATGACCTTGAATTCCTTCGAGCAAGGTTTATTAAAAGCCAACACCCCTTTAGCCCTGTTCACACAACTTTCAATGTGGGCTTTAAAATCAAGCTTAGCTTCAATTGTAACTGCTAGATCAGTGAAGCTATTTGTCTGCATTAATAGGTAGTTACCAATGATATAACTGTGCACTGCCAGAACTTTCCTAGTGAAACACATGGACTTGCATTTTTGCAGTTTGAGTTCCATATTGTTGGCACTGCACCAATTAACTATGGTGTTTAAATCAGATTTAAATCGTAATCTATCCTCTGAACTGCGGATAGGCATAAGAAGCTTGACGGTATCGGCAAACATTGCCGGCTTGCAGTAATTCAAAGTGAGTCGAGAATGAAATTATGAATATGCATCCAAACCACGGGGGCATGTTCAAATTATACCAATTTTGGCAGTCACTAGACATGATGGTATATTTTTGACGCCAGATTCGTATTCAGCGTGAAATGTCCTTAAGAAAGCATTTCATTTCATTGCATTTGCATTAAACATATATACAGCGAAGTGCAACTACAGTCTGAAATACGCATAAATTATTTAAATCAGTGGTAGGTTTGCAAATTTGTTTAAATTTGTTTGTGTAGTTTTTCTCGATATATGTAAGTACTAGAACCCATATACACCAACAAACGCACAAAAGCTATTGTTGAAGGGAGTTTTTGGCTAAATGTATCCTTTTCTGGAGCTTTATAAGGGTTAAACGGAAGTTGAAAACGGAGTTTGATACTCTGGATGTTCGCGGGCAGCAGAACGCTGTGTCGAATTCTAAGATTTTTACAGAATTATAAATAAAAAATTCTATTTTAATGGTTTTTACGGCCTATACATTTTCAAGTATCATGACTATGAATGAGCTCAAGGCCACTAATAATTTTTCTATAGCGAAAATTGTTATTGTTGTTTTATTTTTTTAATAATTATTCTATTCTATTCTATTAAAAACTTTTAATAATTAAATAAATTAATTTTTTAAAAATTATTCTCTTCTATTCTATTCTATTAAAAACTTTTAATAATAAAATAAATTATTAAAAAAATAAAAAAACAATAATAATTTTCGCTATAGAAAAATTATTAGTGGCCTTGAGCTCATTCATAGTCATGATAAATTCTATTTTATTTAAAAATCATAGAGCAGTTATGATAACTGGCATCCAAATGCCGGGCATTTTTTTTTTTTTTTCACGGAATATCTTGGCATTCTTTTTGTGCAAAACTTGCGCCGGAAGAATTTGTTTTGCATGGTTTTTGCACTGATTTTAAAAATATATATATTTAACATAAAGTTTTAAAGAAATAAAAAATGTGCTCTTGAAGGGATTTTGGAAGCGTGTTGGTAGTTGAATTATCAAAATCGGTCAAGTATATCGGAGGTTATTGAACTTTGATATAAAAAGGACAAACATTTTCAATTGGCGATGAAAAAAGATAAATTTGATTTTCCCAAAAATCAAGGATAGGCATTTGTTTGTATTGCCAATAGCCACCGAATAATACCATTAATGAACAAAAATAAATTTTCACAATTTTAAGTGATTTGTTTCAGAAATTCTTACCCATTTTTAAAGTTCGCATTAGTATTCGTAATAGCGCATGTCTAAAATACGACATTCGTAACATCCTTAGTGCAATCCCACAAACAAAGTTGTGCTCTTATGCACTTTAATCATTTGCTGCCAGTGCAAATGAACCGCAAATTGCGCAATCATAATTAATATTTAAAAAATTACTCAAATATTTGTAAATACATTTAAATGTAGTACTGGTTTCATTTACCAGCCCTCTTATTTAATGTGAATTTTATTAATTGCGAGTGCGGTGGCGTATGAGTGACGCTTTACTGATTGCACAATTCACTTTATTACTCATACGACTGAAAGCTGTGATTATTGATTGCGTATTAATTATTTTTGGGTTTTTTTTATTTTGTTTTTTGGAAAAAATAATAAAGAAAATTAATAACTGTCATGCCGGTCACATTATATTTTTGTGCTCTCTCCTGAAATATTAATATGCAAAATTGTCTAATATTGAGATAGTAGGTTCTCTATATTAGCCATTGAATGCACTTTGTTTGACGAAAATCGCCACTGCCATAGTTGCAAGCCATCGGCAATATTTTGCAAGCTAAGTTACTTAAATGAGTCAAGGGTTACTGATTTTTGAAGAACGATAAACTTCAAAACTAAATTTTCTAACATTTATATTTTAGCACATTAAAGTTTCTGGCAAGAGGCCGTTGAGATCTTAGGCTGGCATAAAGAAGAGTTTGAGTGAGCAAAGTATTTTGATTTTGCAAAGTGAGAGTGATAATAAAGCGACTTGGATAGATGGTTGTGAAGCGTTTGTCAGCCTCCCAATATGGACAGAGTTATAAATGTTGTTCTACGCTATTTGGCATAACCGATCAAGCTATGTAAGGAAACCACACTCAGACAAAGCGTCATATAGGCAGCACCTTTTCATTGAAAGCAGAGTTTATATGCCAGAAGCTTATGTGTGGTGGAGGACTGCTGAATAGTAAACTAGCCAACATTAAGCCCACACTGATAAGTTCGCAAAAGTCTGTCTCCTGGATTGTGTATAGACACACTAGACCATATTTTGCATAAGAGTTGATGGATGCCTTCTCTCCAATGTTTATCTGCATATTTTAATGTCCCCAGATCGGGTCCCTTTCTACACTTTCTAGTCGGCTAGTGCTAAGTATCTTTCATCCTGTAGGAATTTCACACCTTCCTACTCATTTTCTAGTTTTAGCATTTGGAATTATTTCTATTTACAAGTATCTCAACGTCTCAGATTTCTCGGCTTTAAGCCTCCCATTTACTTTTGTTAAAATAGCCCTCTCTTCCTTCTTTACTTCTATAGTCTCCTTCTTTTTCGAGCTCTCAAATCTTACTTCTTCATTGCTCATAGCGGCGAGCTGGCAAGAGAACCGAGTGGAAAAGCTGTGAGCAATACACACTTCGGTTGTCTGAATCAACAAAAAGAGCACGAATAGTGCACACATCTAGAACTACCGAATTATGCCTTCTTCTATTGCTCATACCAGGTGCAACAGACGACCATATTGTGGTACTCGGCGAAGTGAATCAAGCTCTTTCAACTTCTAATTAATCGGTTTAAGAAGTCTGTTTAAGCGACATAAGCTTTTACTATTTATTTCGTCTCTTGTAATTCGCAATCATCTTATGAAATATCCCAAAGATATAGTTTATGTTTTGTAATCCCAAAGCGGGGTTTTTCACAGCGTAAATGAGGGAGCCAAACACGCGCAAAGCCTCAGAGCCAATTGTGCTCGCCCCAATTAATAAATACAAGGTGTAACAGGTGCGCCGCACCCCGTTCTATATAGAACAAATAATTTAAATAAATGAAATAATAATTATATAAATACTAGAAAAGGGCTCCCTATATTAAACACACCCGTCGCCGACAGTCGCTAATGGCAATGCTGCGCTCCTCGAATAGAAAGTAAAACAAATTTAAAATAAAATTTTTCGAAAACATTCAAAAATTCATATTTATGAAAACACAAAAAGCACTCTTGTAAAAATTTCGGGATATCTTTCGATATATTAGGGGTATAATACAAAAAAAAAAAATCGAGTTCAAAATTTAATGTTTTGAAAAATTTTCTAAAATTTCAAATTTAAAGATTTTTTTTTCCAAATTTATTTTTACCTCTACGTACCCCTTTGAAACTGCCAAATTTTATTTTTTAACCACAGTAGTTTCCGAAATATTGAAAACACTAACTTGGAAAAACTTTTTTTAATTTTTTTCTTTGGCAGAACTTCGTGGAAAGACCCAAGTAATTTAGTTGTATTTCCCAGTTTTCTGAAATTTTACTCCATTGTAAAAACGAGGTTAACGCAGAAATGGGTCGATGAATCATAATTAAATAAAATTTTTAAAATCGTGTTGAAATGAATATTAAGCTGATTTTTCGCTTATAAAAGACTTCCAAAGAAACAGTATGTAACCGAAGCCCCACCTATCGTTTTAAATATACAGGGGTAGGTGGAAAAAAGTCATTATTGAAGTTCATAAAAACTTTACTTTAAACCTTCAAATGAATAAATACTGAAAACGCTTATATTTCGCTTATAAAAGCAAGCTTATTGGAAGTTATTTTCAAAAAATATAAATTTGTGCATTAAGTTTTCTGGAACGATTTTCCGTCATACCTTGTCAATAATAAAAAGGAAGATAAATTTTTGCCTAAATTTTAAACCATTCATCGGTTTGAACAACTTTTTTTTAACTTTTTTTAAGTTTAAACAAAAAAGTTTAAGCATTCTGCAGATAAGAACAGCGACAACTTTCTTCCTGACAGCTGGGTTTGGGAAATTTCTTCGAGTGTATTTTTACCATGGAAGGCTTATCAGAAAAAATTCATATCCAGATCACAAGATTCAAAGCAGCACGCTACAAATTGGAAGAGAAGCTCGACGGAAAAATCTATCGGAGTGTTATAGAAAATTTGATTTTTCGACCAAAACAAGTCCCAAAATAAATTTTTTTTTCAAAAAACCGTTATCGCCAACGTTTTTAGGGCATAATTTTAAGTGGAACAGGAAATATGAAACAAATTCGTTTTCATCGAAAACATTTTTGCATGTATGCTGAAAACCCCCTTAAAAAAAAATGGTGAAAGGGTAAATTTTTTGACCAAAACACTCCCCAAAACCCAAAAAAATTTTTTTTTTTCCAAAAACTGTTATCGCCAACGTTTCTAGCGGGCATTTTTGGGTCGGACAGGGTATACATGAAAATTTGAAAATCAAATGAAAATTAGTAGGTCATGGAAAAAACCTTATAAATCAATGTCGATAAAAGCCAAAAAAATGAAATTTCGCAGGCTCGAAAATAATTTTTTGGGTATGCGTAGTGGAACTTTTTTTTCTTGAGCCTATCGAAAAATCGATGGCGCGATATCGGTTAATAAATCGACCCAGTCTAATATTTACCATTGCGGGCTAGGGGCTTAGAATATGCCCGAGGTAGGCATGTACAAAGATAATGACGTGCAACTCGTTGGTTGACAGTCGGACATCGGACAACAACAACAACAAAGCCCCGTACTTTTATAATGTTTTTTTTTTTTTTTCAAGTCATTTAATTTTTATCAATGCATATTTTTTCCCCCGAGCTCTGTCACTCGATGTGGAGTACTTTTTACCGATTACCCTTTCGGTTATCTCTTCAGTACACTTATTTTGTAGAAAAATTTACTAGTTTAGATGTATTTAAAAAATTTAAATTTTCAACCGTGCATTTACAGAAAAGCTTATTGGCTTCCTATAAAATTTGAGAAACTTTTGCTTTTTCACCACACCAACAAATGGCAATTCCAAAAAGTTTTATCGGCGTTATTAAAAGTGACTAAAATACTTAAATATTTAATTTACGAAAGTGTAACTTTGCACCGCTCGACTTTGATGCCTCATAAAATTACAGAGTGGAAGTTTTGTTGCAAGTTTCACAAGTTAAATACTAAGTAGTATCAAAGTTTGGAAAACGATAAAAAATATTGTGGACGAGAGGTGAGTTGTAACACCGAAGAAATAATAAATAAAAACGAATGCCAAAGTCTGGGCAATAAATATATTCTTCTTCTTCTTGTATATAAATATAGTGCTTTATATTTCTTACTTTCTTTTTCCAGTTTGCATACATATATACATTTATCTAAATACAAAGAAATGCAATCAACCAAAAACTCGTTAAATTTGATTTCTTCGCTATATTCCACAATAACGAGCGCGACACGGCCACAAGCGCAAGCCTCCATTCGCTAGATTCAAACGCATCAAGAACTTTATGTATGAAGCAATTAATAATCATTTAAGTGTGAATAAGAATCAGCTCAGCATAATAACGCTTCAATGAACTTTAGAGTTTCCGCAAACACAGACACGCACACACACACGCACTACAAGCGAGCGTTAACGTCACGACTCAAAACTTGATTGGAAGCAAATCGGGGGTTAAAAAACAGTTATGAAATCAACCTTACACCTTTTATGCGTTTCATTGCGCTTAAGCCCAGTTCGTTGGCCTTGCAACACGTTGCGAATACTAAAATTCCATTGGCTACTCTGTAATGCTCTAGTATATTTCGGAAAGCATGTAGTTGGCAGCAGGTTATTCAAAATTTATAGAATTTATTTGCCTATTAGTGAAAACCAAAAGTGAATTTATCTTGCATGATTTATCATTGCTTAGTTTACTAAGTATGTAGGGTTGTGCTGGTGTTAAATGACATTAAATAGGCCCACAGATGTGCAGTTTCTATGACCAGGGAGTATCCATTAAATACAAATTTAAGTTCTGAATGAATTAAAAGTTCACAGAAAATAAATCTGAGTGGTAATGCTTTTTTCATTTTCAATTAATTAATTACAGTAGGATTTGGGGGTAGGGTTAGAGTCAGAACGAGAGTTGCAGTTAAAGTTGGAGCTTGATTTTGAGCATGAGTTTGAATTTGAGTTCAAGTTTGAATGTGAGTGTGAGCTTAAGTTTTAGGTTGAGTTTGGCTTTGACTTTGGGTTTGAGTTTGGGTTTGAGTTTGAGTTTGGGTTTGAGTTTCAGTTTGAATTTGAGTTTGAGGTTGCGTTTGAGTTTCAGTTTGAATTTGAGTATGAGGTTGAGTTTGAGTTTGAGTTTGAGTGTGAGTTTAAAATTGAGTTTGCGTGTCATTTTGAGTTTAGTTTGAGCTTCAGTTTGAGTTTGAGTATGAATTTTAGTTTAAGTCTGTGTTTCAATTTGAGTTTGATTGTGAGTTTGAATTTGAGTTTGAGTTTGAGCTTGAGTTTTAGGTTGAGTCTGGCTTTGACTTTGGGTTTGAGCTTGAGTTTGGCTTTGACTTTGGCTTTGAGTTTGAATTTGGGTTTGAGTGTGAATTTTGAGTTTGAGTTTTTTTTTAAGGTTTAGTTGAGATGGAGTGTATGTTTGAACTTGATTTTGCGTGTCATTTTTAGTGTGAATTTGAGTTTGAGTTTGAGCTTCAGTTTGAGTTTGAGTATGAATTTTAGTTTAAGTCTGAGTTTCAATTTGAGTTTGATTGTGGGTGTGAATTTGAGTTTGAGTTTGAGCTTGAGTTTTAGGTTGAGTGTGGCTTTGACTTTGGGTTTGAGTTTGAATTTGGGTTTGAGTTTGAGTGTGAATTTTGAGTTTGAGTTTTTTTTTTAAGGTTTAGTTGAGATGGAGTGTATGTTTGAACTTGATTTTGCGGGTCATTTTTAGTGTGAATTTTAGTTTAAGTATGAGTTTCAATTTGAGTTTTATTATGAGTTTGAGTTTAAATTTAAGTTTGGGTTTTAGTTTGAGGATGAGTTTGAGTTTGTGTCTGATTTGAAAATGTGTTTCAATTTGAATTTGAGTTTTAGTTTGAGATGTAATTTTGAGTTTGAGTTTGAAGGAAAAAATAGAGGTGAAAGGGAGTGATGGGGAGGCCCATAAGTATAAATAATAGGAAATAGAAATAGAAAGAAATAGTAAATGGAAGAGATAAGTAAGGAGAAAAGTTTAAAAGAGAGATAAAATTAATTCAGGTATGGGGGGGAAAAAAGATAGAGAGGGAAGATGAGGAAAAGGTTGCAAATTAGAAAAAAGACGAGGAAATGGAGGAAAATAAATAACAGAAAAAATAAGGATGAGAGAGAAGAAAAAATAGAGCAAGTTGAAAAAGATACAAATCATAGAGATCAACTGAAGAGGAAGTGAAATATGAGGATCGAAAAGGGTACAGTTTTTAAATCTTTCGAGTAGGGAGAAAATAAAAAATGAAAAATGGCTTATCGCCGAAACCGGTTTGTCTCCAAACCAAATTTGACAAGGGATGACGGAAAATCGTTTCCAATCGGAAAATCAACAAAACAAAATGAATCAGAGAAAATAAAAGTTATGTGAAGGGTATAACCATGTTAGTGATGGAGAGGAAAAGGAAGAAAAAGAAGAAATAAGGTGGGGGGAATGAGCGTGCAGGAAAAGGAGGAAGAAGGATAGCGAAAATCAGAAGCTGAGAAAAAGGTGAAAGAAGAAAAAGGTTGAGATATGGGGGCAAATGAGGAGGAAGTACAAGACGAAGAAGATGAAGAATATAATTTCCAAAGTTTTGGGCAGAGACAGATGGAGAGGAAAAGGGAAAAGGAAAGGTATAAGAAGGTAATATCTATATGAAAGTGATAATAATTAAGAAGCAAACAAGGAAGAGAGGAAGAGGGGGGAACCCCGAGGAAAAAGAAAATTTAGATATGGTACAAATGAAGAGTAAATGAAAGACGAGGAGGAGAGAGAGTAGAATTTTCAAGTTTTGGACAGGGCAGCACCCCCGGGTCAGCACTAAGCAGTTCCTAGAACGATTTTGGGAATACAAAATACTTGGTAGACGCAATCGATAGTAAATCTTATTATTTAGCTTATTTTTCTTCCAAAATTTAATTGAGCTTTTGGAAGTTTCAATATCATTAACAACAAACACCTCTAAGAGCAAACAGCTACTAGCTTCATATACCAAATTTCTTTCTACGTAGTATTGATGCATGTTTTATGAATTTGAAAACATTACCACATATCAACATATATACAAGTTAACAACTACTTAAGTGCACCAAAACTAAAATTTATATAAATATTACTCCTCAAACAACATGCCACAGGCTGACAAGCCGCTCGCCGCAATGCCTAACTTGAGTGACTTTCAACTATTTTCAAACATTTTTCTGTGACTGGGAACCGCAAAAAAGCAAACCTGCTTCGGGCACTAGACGCAGAGCTTCTAGCTAATTGTTGTCATTTGGTTTACTTTACTCAGCCAGTGGCGCTGACACAAATGCGTTGGTTCGGAAACCGGAAATGCTTTGTGCCTGCGGTTAGCATTTTAGCAGATATTCGTATGTGTATGTGTGAGTGTGGGTGTGTGTGTGACATGATGCGTGTGCTGGTATTACACACATATTTCAGTATCATTTCACATAATTGCTAGGAAATTATGTACGAGTTGGTATTTAGGTCTCTCTTTAGTTTCCGCAAAATTACAAATTTCGAGTGAGCAGGCGAATTAATGGTATTTTTAATTTATTTTTCTCTCGGTTTTTAGTGCTATTTTATGGCTTTAAAGCAGTAGTGAACAGCGTTGGCTAAGTGCATGTGTACTTGTAGAATACCATGAAGGGATTTGGGAATGGAATGGCTTTATATATTATATATAATATGACGCATATTTTAAAACCTAGTGTATTTGGATTCAGAGCCTATTATTGTACTATTTCAATGATAAATAACATTCAAATCAAATTGACAAATACTCCATTTCCATTTTAGTCCAGGCTAGCCAAAAAGTTTAATCTCTTGTGATAAAAACTCAACAAATCAAACTGGGAGTTAACACTTTGTCAAACCTTACAGAATTTCTTTTGAGTTCTTAAGGATGATAAGAGCAATTCGATTCCACTACGTTCCAGGTTTTACAAAGGCTTAGTCCCAAAAGAAAAAAGTCAGCAATCGTAATATAGTTCTTCATTCAAACCTTTGATCATTTATTTTAAGTTTTCGATTCCATTTTGTTCCGGGTCCTAGAAAAACTTTAATCTCAAATGATAACAAACTTTGCAAATAAAATTGAGATTTAACATTTTCTCAATCCTTTCAGTTACTTATTGAGACAAAGGTAGCTCAATTCCGTATCGTTCCAGGTTCAAAAAAGTTTATAATCAAATGATAAAACCGTTGCAAATGAAGCTTTGCAGAATTTATTTTTACTTATTAATTGAGATAAGAACAGTTCAATTCCATTTCGTTCCAGGCTTAAAAAAGTTTAAGCCTCAAATGATAAAAAGTCTGCAATTGAAATTTATTTATTAATGCCAACCTTGGCAAATTTGTTTGAAGTTTTTGATTGCGATGATAGTACTTCAATTCCGTATTGTTCCCTGTATGTGAAATGTTTACACTCTAATGATAAAAAGCTCTGTAAACGTAAGTGAGAGTTAATGTTTTTTCTGTAATTTTTGAGACTTAAATTATGGTTGTTAATTTTGATGAAAGCATTTCGATTCCGTTTCGTTTCCTGTTTGTGAAATGTTTACTGGCAAATGCTAAAAAGTGCTGCAGAAGAATACAATTTTTTTAAATTTAATTTGTCTTAAATTGTCATTTGTGAGCAGTTCTATTCCTGGATTGAGAAAATTTTTATTTATTTTATTTATTATTTTTATTACTATTTTGTTTATTTTCCGTTATCTGTTGACATGAGAACAGCTCAATTCCTAAGCGTTTTCGGCTCAAAAAAATTTATTCTCAAAAGATAAAAAACACTGCAAATAAAATTGGGAATTAACATCTTTTTCAAGTCTTTGAGAACTTGTTTTCCGTATTTTATTGTGCTAAGCAGTTTCATATCGTTTCGTTCCATGTTTTAGAAAAATTTATCTTCAAGTGATAAAAAGCAACGTTGAACTTTTTTCGAACATAAAAGAATTTGTTTTAAATTCTTAATTGTGATAAGAGCAGTTCAATTCCATTTCGGCCTAGTTTTGAAAACCCTTAGAAATCTAAATTGATTTAACTTCCATATTAAAATGAGCCCAGTTTTAAGGAACCCCTTTCGAAACTTGGTTAGATGATTCTGAAAACTCTTTGCAATTAATTTTCTTATGTTGATTGGGTAATCATATAAAAAATTCAAATATTTTAAACAAGCTTAAGATGTTATTGAGAGCTATTTCTGCTAACAGGGAAATTCTAAAAGTGCTTTATAAATGTATAGATTCATATGTATGTATATCTTCACCAGGTTTTTACGCTCATTCTGTAACAACATTAAAGTTCAAAGTCCTTAAAATCGAGAAAAGAAAAAAAATCATCAGACGCGAAACGTTGTTTGCCAAAAGCAAAAGTCTCTAAGGGAAAATTCAAAAAAACTACAATAACATTAAACGACCGAAAAATACATTGAAAATTTATATAATCGTTATGTGTTTGTATTTGTGTGTGTGTGTGTGTGTAGTATGTAAGTGTGTAGCGCCATTGGAAGCGCGTTGCAAATACGAGTACTACGCCGCGCGTCCGTTTTCCAACTGTTTAGTTGGAATTACTACATATAAGCTATAAAATAAATATTTACTTATGTATGTGTGTATTTATCTTTGTATGTATTAATGTGATATTTATAGTACTCAAACTTATGGTCGCTAAAGTTTTCATTGTCTGGGTCAGTAACATTTAGCCACGCCAAGATTTATTGCTTTTAAAGCATTCAATTTTATGATAATTTCGGAGATTCAAGTTCAAAGTCAAAAATAATTGATTGATACAATAATAGTATACAATATTTTATTTTTGTTTGTTTGTTTGCACAATTTTGCTATAATTGAAACTAATTTCAAACAACAATGGGGTCAATTCATCATCCACCTGTTTTGTTCTATCACAGTTGAGACCTCCTCCTTTCTGTGCTGTGGATTTCTGGCATCGACAGTAAAGTTTTCGGGGCCGAAGCTTCTTAATTCATTCGCATAACATGACCCAGTTGGGCTTTAATTGGTAACACTGTGCTCCTATCTGTGCTTAGCTCGTACAACACATCATTAAATTTCCTTCAACACCCACATAGGCAACGCTGGAAGGACTACAAATATTCCTGGTAACTTTTCTCTCGAAGACTCTAAGGCCATCTCATCTTTTTACGACACCTTTCATCATTACAATTATTGTGCTAGACCTAGATATGCAGTGTGATTTTTCTTCATTCACAGAGCATTTTGTTGAATCTCTCTGCTGACATTATTTTCTCCATTAATGCTGGTTACCTTTTAAACTAAGGTTTTCACAATTTAAAATTTATTTCTGTCAAGAGTGAGATAGAGTAGTTAGAACATTAGATGCGATGGCAAAGCGCAGTGCACGGCATCGGCTTTTTTAGGATAGAGCAGGGTAGCATTAAGTTACAATAAGAAGCATGCCCGACTTTATACAGCTGAAGGACTAGTGCACAGCTTCCACCTCACTCTTTCAACAGCTGAGTCAGGATACTGTCATTCTCACTTCGTTAAACTCGCGTGGTGGTATTGGGGCATCAAGTTCATCATAAGCTAACAGGTAGCCCTTATTAACCCTACAAGAATTCGATCAGGCCTCGAAACCTTACGTAAGTAGCCGAATTTTGAGTGTAATTTACAATTCTTCTTTTCAGTCACCCAAAATCTAAAGCTCTCTTTTGTTGATAGACATCACCTTTAAGATTAACACCTGTTATGAAATCAATGAACCTTGAGCTGTTATACACCTTACATATTGCAGACTTAATTTTTCAACTGTGGGGACAAAGACCTATCTTTACGGACTCTGGCCTAAAACTTCGCTTAATTTTCTTCCCTGTTAATAGGGGCTCTGTTAAAGACGTTTTGCACCTTGCTTTCCGAAGCATTTCCTGTAAGGTGGTGATCCGAGTTTTTGGAATTTTTGTCTGTTTGTCGGAATGTTTGTTTGCGCATCACGCAAAACTCGCTCTAAATATTTGCATAACATACTCTTCGATGCATTGCTAGATGTTCAATTAAAAGTTTAGGATCCATTTAACCTTACGGAAATATTTTATTCAAGTGATGGCGAAAAATCAGCAAAATTTGCGAGAGGTTTTTTTAACCAAACCAAATATCACGCCACAAAATAAAGGAAAAAGTACAACTTTTGTGTCAAAGTTGAATACGAGTATGAGCCAATGTTTTTGCATCGTATATGTGAATTGAGTTAAAGTACATAGGCACATACATTTTTTTTTATCCAAACATACATATATGAGAATATACATTTCTTATCAACTTCAACAGCATACAAAAGAGTTTTGTGTGTTATCAGACATGAATTTTGTCTCAGAGGCTCGTCCTCTCCTAACCTTTTTATCGCAAATAACTTCCTTATGGTTGATACCGACTACGCGTGGTAAGTGAACATTGTGATATGGCAATTGTATTCACAAGCCATTTTGTATCAAGGATGTGTTAGCGAGACAGCAGCGGGAGGGGCTTTCACATACTTACACAGTTAGATGAAAACATAAAAATAACGTAAAGGAAATGAGTTTTGGAGGCATTGCTTGAGCGCAATGCTAGCGCGTTTATTTTCCATTTCCTTTGTACTATGAGACATATCATAGGCACATTTTCTATTTATTCAGTGTATGTTTGGTATGCTATTAGAATGTTATAAGAGTGAGCGAGCAATTGTGCTGATTAGATAAAAACGTGGTTTGTGGTCGTAATCACGTTCAATTTCACACTTGAATTATCATTATTCACAACATTGCTGATACTAGAGGGGAATGTTTTGGGGTTGGAGGAACTAAAACAGCAAGCAAAACTTCACGTGTAAAAGTTTTATGAAAATTTGAACAATTTATCACATAACGTACATTTATAAAAAACATTTTTCAAACACTTTTGCACTGTAATTTAACAAAATGAAATAAAATCAAATAAAATAATACAAAACAAAAAAAATTAAATAAAGCAATATAAAATAAATTTAAAAAAAAAATTTAAATAAAGTGAAAAAGAAAAAAAAAATAAATAAAACAAAAGAAAAAAAATAAAATAACATAAAATAAACTAAAATAAAATAAAGCAAAATAAAATAAATTAAAAAAAAAGAATTTAAATTAAGTGAAATATAAAAAATTAAAAAAAAAAATTATTAAACAAAAGAAAATAAAGTAACATAAAATAAATTATAATAAAATAAAATAATATAAATTAAAATTAATCAAAATAAAATAAAACGAAATAAATAAAATAAAATAAAGTAAAATAAAATAAAATAAAATGAAATATAAAAAAAATAATAAAAAAAAATTAAAAATTACAACAACACCGCTGATACTACAGGGGAATGTTCTGGGGTTGCTGGATGTGAAACAACAAGACAAACTTCATATTTAAGAGTTTTGTGAAACATTTTAACTATTTAGCTGTCCAATCAGAACCTCGTTTTGACACCTCTATAAACTGAATTAAAATGAAATAAAATCAAAAAAAAAAAATCTAAATAAAATAACAAAAAATAAAATAAAAAAAATAAAATAAAATTGAATAAAATAAAATAAAATAAAATAAAATAAAATAAAATAAAATAAAATAAAACAAAATAAAATGAAATAAGATTAAATAAACTAAAATAAAATAAAATAAAATAAAATAAAATAAAATAAAATGAAATAAAATTAAATAAAATAAAATAAAATAAAATAAAATAAAATAAAATAAAATAAAATAAAATAAAATAAAATAAAATAAAGTAAAATAAAATAAAGTAAAATAGAAAAAATAAAACAAAATAAAATAATATAAAAAAAAGTAAAATAGTATAAGCCAAAATAAATTAAAAAAGTATTTTTAGGAATGTGAATATTATACAAAGAAAAGTTAAGTAAAGAAGGCAAAAGGATACCAAAGAAAAGAAAGACGAGGACGTTATATAAAGGAAGGAAATAATAGATAAAAGATGATCAAAAAGTACATAAAATAAGAAGCTGATGACATCGCATCTCAACCAGCGCCTCATATCAATGCAATAAAAAAAGAGATAGACCCAATGTAAGATAAAATTTGAAATCTGTGAACAGTCTTTGTTATATTGTAAATAAAGTTGAAAAACAAAAAGTTACGCAAAAATGTTAAAAGATGCTGATGAAGAAGTCCCTGTATCTTTCAACCTCGTCTGAAGTTATTGTGCTCCCAAAAATTGTAACTTGTACTTTGTTGATTCAACTTATATTGATTCAACTAAAGTATCTCCATTAAAAAGGTCAATTACTTTGCACATACATTTAATTTAAGAACCATCGTAATAGTAAATGAATATCTTAAGTTTTAAAAAAGCGCTGGTGCTCCCACATATCACACAAAAAAAAGTAAGCCGTAATTACATTAAAATCTCAAATTGAATTAATTTTTCACATTTCCGTTTGACGGTTTCTCTGCTGGTGGTACCGTGCTCTTCTGAGCACGTAACAAACACACGCTTATGCACACATACAGCTACTTGTGATAAGCTCTGAATTCAAAACTCATTGAAACGTGTAAGTTGAGCTAGCTTTCGAAGTAAATGAGCTGGATTTGCCCATGACGCTCGTATTTGCTGCAAAACCAGCGCTCTCTTGCACACTCATGGATGCTCTGTGAAGCTTTGCACTACATCTCACACAGCCTCTCGCTGAAAATCGGGTCCAATAGGAATAACAAGCTTTACTGGTCTTCAATGTGCTCAGAGCTTTTTGTAACTTAAGCTTTTTCTTCTGAAGAAACTTTTCTGCGAGAATAAACATGTTTGCTTTAACTTGGAAATTTCATGAATGTATATGTGTTTGAATTTCGCCTACACACATACATACATACAAACACACAAACCTGTTGTTTAACATTTAAAGTAGAAAGTGTTTACTTGCATTCTACACTGGCTTGTAACAGAGTTGTAATGTTGCATCAAGTGTTGTTTACGTCGAATAAACTTCAAGTTGCTCATACGACATGGTGTACTCAAACAGTGGCGCAAAAATAGGTAAATTGCACTATAACCGAGGATGGTCTTTGGTGAAACGCAGTCTGTGAAAAATTTGTAACGTTCGTTTCATACAAATCGTATTACCATGAAAGCACGAAATCTCAAAAAAAGAACAACATTTAGCAAGCCCAATGATCAATTTAAATCTGAATCTCAAAAAATAAAAACATTTTGGATTCACATACATAACTTGCTTTGCTTGATGCTATAAGTATTATCAGAAAAGCCGTAAATTTTGTCATCCTAGCCACGGTCAACGAGGTGAAGTCGGCGGATAGATATTGGTGGCTAAAAAATCGAAAACATAATGAACTTTATCTATTTATGATCCAGCCTCGAAAACAAAAAACAAATTATTTTCCAGTTTCATTGGTTTGGGTTTTCTATATTATTTTCTTTTCCTTTTTGGCTTTGTTCTTTTAACCTCTTTTGTTCAAAATTAATTTTGACTTAAGTTTCGTTCCGGTTCCGGTTTCGATGTTGGTTTGGTTGTTCTCTTCAGTTTCAACTTTAATTTCTTTCTTCAGCATGGTTTCGTTCCTGTTTAGTTTTTTTTTCTGGTTTCGTTTCCTATTCGATTGTTTTCTTCAGAATAGCTTCATAGCTGTTTCGTTTCCTTTCAAAACGGGGGTTAGCTTTTGTTTCGGGTTTGTTTAAAACTAGTTTCAGGTTTGATTGCCTTTCCTTTCGGTTTTGAGTTGTTTCTTCAGGATGAATTTTTATAGGCTTCGGTTCGATTTGATTTCTTTCTTCAAAATGGCTTCGTTTCTTTTTCGTTTTCTTTCCGGTTTCGGGGTTTTAAGAATGGCTTCGCTGCGGTTTGGTTTCCTCTCCGAATTCGGTTTAGTTCCGACTTCGGTTTTAATTTCTCTCTTCAGAATGGCTTCCTTTCTTTCTGCGCAAGAGCGGTTCAGGTTCGTTCGTTGGTTTCTTTCTAAAAATTTATTTCTTCTTTGGCTTTGTTCCCTTTTGTGCAGTTTTCGTTTCGGTTTTGGTTTCGTTAAAAATTGATTTCAGCTACGTCACGCCTTCGTTTTCATTAAGTTATCGGCTTCGGCTCTGTTTCCTTTTGGTTCGTTTCGTTTTGTTCGTTTTTCGTTTACAGTTACAGTGTTTCGGTTTCGCTTCGGTTAATGTTGTTTCGTTCGGGTTCGTTCCCTTTCCTGTCCTTTTCGCTGAAAAATCCACCTTCCCCGCAATGAGGTGAGATGGCTTTGAAAGTTCTTTGAGATCAAATCAAAGAAAAACTTAAATGAGTGAAACGTGGCAACTTTTTTCTCTGCGCTGACATATAAATATACGAAGCTAATATGCCTTTAGGGATTTTAAAACCATGCTAGCTAGCCCCAAGATAATTTAGCTATACACACGTTTACATAAGCTTTTGAAGCTATATAGCGCAGTGAGCTTTCAGCACCTTTCTACCACAAATGTTAAGTTAACAGCATGCGGGATGAGATGCTATGGCCGTATTAATACACACATGCATACACACACACCCTGCAACTAGGTGACAAAGACACTACTTCACGCCGTCACGAACCAAAAGCATATGGGTTACACTGAAAAGAGGAACACCGACAGTGATGACGTTGGCAGCAACAACAAGCACTGAGTGGATGCGGCTGCTGACGTCGGCTAAAATGAAAACCTGGTAACCAGAGATACATTCGTGCGTATGAGGCTTTTATCTTTCACGAAGAAGAAACAAATTCGCGTTCATCACGAACCACAAACTCAGCTTCAGATACACACATGGAACCGAAATTTAAATTCCATTTAAAAATATTCCATATAAAATAGCTGTAGCAAACACGAAATAAATTCAGTTGATGGTTGAGCGCATAGGTGATAGGAGCAACGTAGTCAGGAGCATGCTGGAGAGATACTTACGGACATACTAAGGGCCCGCGTATGCTGTGAAAGTGTGTTTGTGTATGTGTATGTGATACTGACAGCAGCTGCTGCTGTAACAAGAAAGGGACTGTTAAATTAACAGCCCAGTCAGCAGTGCATACATTACTGCTGATATTTAACAGCTGTTGGGCTAGCAGGCTATGTTAGCTATAACAGAGTGCTCTTTACATTCACGGCAGGGTGTCATTTGTGTTAGGCAGTAACAGTGAATGTAGTTTTCTTTGAGCGCTGTCGGTAGAAATTAGGTGCTGTTTTGTTTCGATTATAACAGAACGGTCACCGCAAGCGATCAGGACTAACGAGCGACCAAGCATGTCATACCGTACCACACCATTCATAACTGGACACACTTATTCAGTTGTAATTGTACCGTGTTTGAGAGTGAAACGAATTTCGAAAAAGGCGCTTGAAACAAATACAAAAATATAAAAAAATTAATTTATAAATAGAACAAAAAAAAAAAAAAACTGTGAGATAGTGCAGATGCGTAGCCTACTTTAGGGGTGAAATTTAGACGGAAATGATGAAAGTGAAAAATTTAAAAAAAAGGAGAAGAAATTAGATAGAGAGGAAAAGAAAAAGCAAATTCAAAAAGAAAAGTAAGGGAAAGCAAAGAGAGAGATATATAAAATACAAAGGATGAAATTAAGGGAAGGAGAAAAAAGGAGAAAACAAAACGGAAAAAGTGAATGAAACGGTAGAGTGGATAAAAAATTAATAAGAGAAGAAAGTAACAGTTCAAGGAGTAAGAAGAAATACACGAAAACGAGGAATTGAACCAAAAAGTGTAAAATAAAAACTCAAAAATTTATAGCTCTAATAAGAAACGTGATATTATTATAATTGTCTGTGTACACCTATACATATATACATACCTACACAATTGGAGTATATAAAATATAAACAAAACAAAAGAATGAAAAGGAATATTTGCGCATACAGTCACCGACAGCGAAAGTGGGACATCCTGTGTTTTTTTTTTAGGTTTAAGCATTATTTAGGAAAAATACACAAAGCTTACGCGACAAGTCTTGTTTTTAACAACAACGAATTGCTCTTAAATTTTTTAAAATACTTTTTTTTATTTAACATTTAATTTTGAGGAAACTATTTCAACTTAATTTCTTTTAAACAAAAAATAATATTTGTGTAAATTAAAATTCATTCTTTGCACAAAGCTTTTGAACAAGAATAAAAATTCTCTAAAGTTTTAAACATATTTTTGTAAGTTCAACGAGCTCAAGACCAGTTGATATAAATTCTTGGTTAATTATTATTATTTTTTATTAGAGGAAAAATTGAAAGCAACAAACATATACAGGCTATAGTTATAGTACTATTTCGAAAACAGCCACGATTTCTCGTCAGACTAATTCGTATAGTTTTGCTATTTTCAGAGGATCTTGTTGAGAATCGAACTCACCCACTCTGTTTCTGAAAAAGTTTCACTTCTAGAAAAAATACTTTATGCGTATCCAATTTACACAAAAGAAAAACCTTTTTCTTGTTGAAAAATTTAAAACATTTTAAAGTTTTATTCAAATTCAAAGGTTTTTACAAAAAAAAAAAAGAAGAAAATTTAATTTAAATTTGAACTTGGTGTTTTTGTTGATATAGATACTGGACTAAATTAGCAAAGCTTTAAACGGCGATGGTTGCTAATTAACTTAAAAATAATAGGAACAATTTTTGAAATTATTAATTTATAGTCAATTAAACATATAGATATTTAAATTTAAAAAAAATTTGAATATATGTATTAAACGTTTCTATTAAAGTTTAGATTTTATATGCTACTGTACCTTATTCATTAAAAAGGTTTTAAATGAAAGAGAGCTGTTTAACTTTAGAATAAAAACAAAGATAAATAAAATTTTTTTTTAACTATAAAATATTTGTTTAAATAAAAAAATATATTAATATTTATATATGTTAAAAATTATTTTCTTTTTCTTTTTTTTAAATTTATAAATTTTGAAATTTGTTTTTAAGCTAAAAAATTTTTTTTTGCTGCTGACAAAGCTACATAGTTTTATACAAAGTATTAAATAAAAAAATTAAGGAAACGAAAAGTTAGAACTAAAAAATAAATACCTAAAAAAACAAAAAAAAAGTATTGAATGCATAAAAATTTTTATACAAGTTAAATTTTTTTTTTTTGTTAGTGTACTTTGTAAAAAACTGAAAGACAATTTATTAAATTATAAAAATAGTTGAATTTTTAAGTTTAAAAAAATTAAGAATTTAAGAAAATTTTTTTGTTTAATATTTTAAGCCTGTTGAAAACTTTGTCTTTTTCGAAATCAAGTAGAAAATTCAGTATAAACACGAACTCAATTAAAAAAGTATCTTTTCATGAAAAATAATTCAATTAAAAATGAATTTTTTTTATAAAAAAAAAGAAATTAAAATTTTTTTTACATAAAAGAAACTAATTTAAAAAAGGCTTTTTTTTTTATAAAAATGAATTAAATTTAATTTATTAACAAATTTTTTTTTTTATAAAATGTAATTACAAAAATTTTGATATTTTAAAGTTTGTTTTTATTTTTTTTTTTTTTTTAGTAGATTTTGTGATATTTCCAAATCATTTGGAAATATTGTGGAAAATTTTTTGTATCAAAAATGTATTTACATAAATAATAAATTTGAATTTAAAAAAAAACTATTTTAAATTCTAAAATTTCTTATTATCTATGTTTTGTAAAATTGTTGATTTCCTTCGTTTGTTTTAAATTTAATATTTTTTACGTCATCTTAAAAAATATTTGTTTCTGTTTAAAGCTTTGCAAAGAATATTGAAATTTCAATTTAATTAAATTTTTTGTCGAATTTACCCTGTATTTATGCAAATTTAGCAAACAATTTAAGAATTCTCTGCAAAAGTTTTAAATGCCACTGTCCCATTGAGTCTTGAAGTGACTGTATGAAGTACATACATATCAACAACATTCAAATAAATTCCAATTTGCCTTAAATGCAAATGCAAGTATGGTGACACTCAGCAACGTAAACAAATCAAATTGATTTCGTGCCAAAGCAAAAACAACAAAAATAGTTTAACTTCAACAATAACGGTTGAATAATTAGGAACAACAAAACATTTTCGCATATTCGCAACAAAACCTCGCGCGGTTTCAACACATCCGTTATACACATCCACCACATAACCGTTAAAAACTTTCGTAGTACACAAGCTGTGATCCTTAATTGCCAAACATTAATTGCTTAATCGGTAGTGCGTGGGTCCTGTGAGGTGCCAAAGTGCCAAATTGTGAATAACAAAATTGCCAAACAGTAAATACGTCCATAAAAGCAACAAGTACGTCAGCGAATACCCTACTTACAAACACACATACTTTCATACATAGATATAAAAGAAAGGAAGCGTTCAAAGGTATAACACAGCAATGCCCGACAGTAAAAAAGGTGAGTGATTTGCTGGTGGGAAAGTATTAACTACACACAAACATACAAACATAGCTGTAAAATGTTGGTATTTACCGCAAGCATGGGCTGGTCATTTGCAACATTTTTGTTGGCTTAAATATGTAAATATGTATGTATGTAATTAAAAGTACAGTTGTACTTGCTCTTGCTTGCTTGTGGGTAGATGCGCCTGTTATTTAGTGCTTGGTGTGTGTGTGTGCGTGGAAAAGTTTGTGTTATTACATTTCAAATCAAAAATGGCAGACAGATATATGAGTGTATAAACCTTTCTTTGTATATATGTAAGCATATAACCAATCGTATTTACCTGACTTCTCCTTGTACATTTGTGAATATCTATTAGTCATTAGTATGAATGGGGCGTGGGATTTGCGCAGATGTTGCATGCAACTTTATGGTCTTGAAACGCTTTTAATTGATATACAGACATACATATGTGTATTATATATATATATAAGTAACCCGTCAGTGTACGATTGAAGGGAGCTCACTTTAGATTACTTCAATTGATAATATGTCTAACTTTATAGGTATATTAGACTGGGCCAAAAAAAATTTCAGCAAAATTATATTGATACTAGGTTATACCCGCGGGTATATTCAAAATAAATAATAGATATTTTTTCTAAAGTTCTGTACTTATTAAGTTCAGATAGTGCGGAATAACTTAGTATATAGGTTAGTTTTTGTATGGTAGGTGCCACGCCCCTTTTTTTTTAATCTCCCATTTTTTTATGAATTTGTTGGAGATTAACCTTATATAACTTCATAACAAACTTCACTCGTGTAGTATGAATACTTCCAGAGCTATGCAGTATGAAAACCTCATTTGTATGTGAGGTGCTACGTTCCTTTGCCCCTATCCCCCTACAGTATCAAAACTATTTTTAGCCTATAGCCATCACCGGAAGGTTTCCAGTTTGTGTTCCAAATTTGGTTATGAGCGGTCAACCCGTTTAGGTAGAATTTGACTACATACAAACATATAGTGGTGGCAAAAATAGTAGTCCTAAAATTAAAAATTATTTTATTTGTAGAATATATTTATTTACGTCCTTCTTATAATTTTCATTTGAAACATAGCAAAACCTATAACAGAAACCACATAAGGAAGAGTTTCAAAGTTTACACAAAGTTCAGGAAATTTCACCAAAGATTGAAAATTGCCATTAAAACTTTAAACGTTTGGGCAGAATTTTAAAAATATTTTAGTACGACATTTTGTAGCTCATTTAATTTTCTCTGAAATTTCGGGGTTTTTTATGTCGACTGTCTTGAGTTTTTTTTCTTCCATACACTTTCGCAAAAAAATTTAATTTTTTTCATAAAGAATATACTCGACCCACTCAAAAAACTCTGAAAATTTAAGGAAAATTTTGAAGTACTTCTAACTGGCACATTATTGCAATAAAATTGAAGGAGCGGCAAATGTCAATTTTTGAGAATATTTCAGTTTTGGGTCTTTTATTTTTGCCACCACTGTACATACAAAGTTTAAGCTTAATATATGTAGGTTATTTTTTCGATTGTTTTTACATTTTTTAAAACTGATCCTACTTTTGCCATAAACTGAGAAAACATTGAATTAAAAAATTAACTTGCACAAAACCCTGCTTCAAAATACTTCTCACGAAGACTCTTTCTGACAAATTTTCAATCAGGTCTGTTAAATAATAATTACTAATCCGGTTGGATAAATTTTTTTTTTGAGAATCCATTTAATAAATGATTACCATTACTTTAAATTTTTATTAATTATTTTCCAATTAATTAAAAACATAATTAAAAAAAATTATGATTACTTTAGAATTTTTGTATATTTATGTGCTTCTAAACCAATACTGAAAAAAAAAAATAATAATCAATTGTAATCAAAACAATTTTTTTTGAATACTTTTTTTTTTGTTTTGAATATTTTTAATTGTTTTCAGTATTGTTATGGAAGCACATAAATATACAAAAAATTTTAAAATAATCAAAAATAATTAAAAGTAATGAAAACAACTTTTTTTTATTATTTTTGAACTTTTCTTATTGTAATCAATTAATAAGTGCTTTTTCTTGAAAAACAACTACAATAATGATTACCCATTAAAAAAGCCGTTAATTAATTGATTACTAATTACTAATCAAATTTAACAGGTTTTCAATGTTTAAATCTTTGATGACTAGAGAATGCCCGTCTGATGAAATTTTTTTTCAGAAATCTTTGTGAAATATTTAACTTGCTACAAAACTATATACTGCAAAAGTGGTTTGCTTCCATGGTTTGCAAGTTTTGTCAGCAAATATGAGATCGGTCCTAAAACTCGAAACTAGCAAAGCAATACCTCTAAAAACTAAAATCCCATAACTTTTTGCTGTCGCCATCTGAATCGGCAGCAGAGGAATGATCCATCCTCGATTGAAATGAAAAAAACAGGTGGATGTTGACTGAGCCCCCATTGGTCTCTCCAATCGGTGTCCATTACAGCTAAAAACTGATCTCGCTAGCCGGAATAATAATAAGGCTCGGAACTCAAAAAAAATGTATTGGAGTATGATCGAAATTTACTTGGCCTTGCTCTCCATTGCAAGAAAATGCTTCAGTATACAAATCACTTGGGTTCAGTGCCATAAACGCAATATATTGGGCCAAATAGGTACATTCGATAGTTTCACCGGAGGCAGTGCTGTGCTAAAACCAACTCTAGCAAGCCGGCGAGGCCCTTTATTCAAACTATTGACGTCCAACTCTCAGCAGAACCCCTAAGGTTGCACAGAGATCTAAACGATACACTTTTTAAGCCAAACAGATTTTCAAAATTTTGTATACTCAGAAACTATTTTACAGGTTTTTCGTGTGAGTACACCGCGTCGTATGAGTAACCTTATCGTGCCTGTTGGGTAGAGGTGGTAAATTTTGAATTTTGAGAATACCGGGATTTGCGGAATCTGATTACACCCCAAGGAAAAAAAGAAGAAATTCTTTGAGAAGTTATCTTAGGTTAAATGTGTAACAAATAATTATTTTTTTATTATGTTTTTTTTTTCTTAAAACACAAATTATTTAATTTCAATTATTTTTTTTTAAATTTTGCGTTTTCAAAACAAATTTTTTACCTAACGTTTAGTAGTCTTATTGAAAAAAAAAAAAATTTGTGAAAAAAATTGGGTCTATCAGTTCGATAAATTTAAAAATTATATGAGAAAAGGGAACTTTATGAAACCAGCCAACCTTAAAATGTATAACCAATAATTTTATTTTCAATATGTTTCTGTTTTAAATTAAAACGAAAATTATTTCATTAATAACAAGGAGACAACAAATTTTTTTCCCCAAAATTTGTGAATTTTTAAAACAACTTTTTCGAATTACAAGCGATTTTTTTAAGTGTATATGGCTGTTTTTGGTCGTCTGTTTGATACTAGATACAATGTTAGTTGCTCGCTTTAAAATTTTTTTTTGCAATGAAGGCAGCAAAAAATAATAAGCCAATTTTCCACATTTGTTTTTCAAAGAAAATATAAAATTTTGACAAAAAAATGCATTTTGTTAATAAGTCGCTAAGTGCTTACGAAAAAAAAATCAGCTATTGTTATTGTAATTTCAATAATTTATTTCTCTTGGCCTTCAGCTAATTTATAGTCGTTAATACATTATAATATATATATTGAAAAGGAATAATATGACCAAAAATGTGGCGAATTTTAAAAAAATTTTAATTTCAAAAATACATATAAAGAAAAATATTAAAACTTTTTTTTTCATTGTTGTTATAAGCGCAAAACGTTTTACAAAGTTTTGTGGAATATTGCGAATGATCTTTGACTCCTTTCTCCTTTTGGTGGTGGGTTGTAGTCGTCCTTTACGATAGACATACCATACCGCGGGTATGTTCCAAACTCCTTACCGCCTAGGGATTTTATTGTTGCTTTCCGTTTTCATTATTTTACTTGCCAACAAGCATTCCGTCAACATTGTTAATACGCAAGGGTATGAACTTTTTCGCCGGAACAACAACTAAATGTGCATACACATATCAAGGAAGCTTAAAATACTCAGAAATAATGTATTATTAAATACTTTCATATATTGTTGATAATGAGACAATGGAAATTGTGCACAAATTTTATACATTCTTCGTGCTTGTTGTTTGTTATCCTTCCTAAAAGGATGCACTCGTCATTATTTCCATTGAACAAGTCGTTGCACACAAATAATGCTGGCGTATTGTTTTGCCTTTTTTGTTTTTTTTTTGTTATAAAACCGACGAATTGTGAGCAATAGCAATGGCATGTCGGGAAATGTGGATTGCAAAAATATGTTAGACGAGTAAAATCATATGGGAGTATGGGTAATTCCAACAAAGAAGACGCCACCGGAACAGTAAAAATAAGGGAAAAATTTTAAATCAGAAGAATTTAGAAGGGATACAAAGACAAAGAGTAAGAATAAGGGGTAAACGGACTGAAATAGGAATAATATTGAGAGCGGGAGGAGCAGAGAATGATGAGAAAAGAAAGAAAAAGCAGTGGAAGAAGAGGCAAGAGTTTAGGTGTGGTGAGGTAATAATTTTTCAAATGTTGGAAATTCAAATTTCGTACGCAAAAACTTCTGTCGGCTGTACAAGTTTTCGTCACAAAAATGCAGGCAACAATCTCAGAACGAAACTAGGCATTGAAAATGGCAGAATGCCGAAACCGATTTGTCACAAAACCAAACTTGACAAGGGATGACGGAAAATCGTTTCAACAAAAATCAGCTTACTACCCTGTCGGAAGATCAACACAACAAAATAAATCTCCGATGATAATACTTTTTAACCAAGTTAACGAAGCATTGGACTAGTACTTAAGTTGACATTATTAACCGAGTATACAACTCATTTAAGGATAGTGGTGGTGAATTTGAAAGTTTTGAGACTTAATGGTTTGAATTTTTGAAGCACTGTTTAACAACTTTGTTTTTATCATTTTAAGAAGCTCTTTGAGGACTCATATCTTCATTATGATCTCTTTGGACACAAAAAGAGCTTTTCGTCTGCTTTAGCTAAGTTCTATTTTGAACAGGTTTTGAACTTCCCATATGAAGATTATATATACAGCTGTGTTCAATATAATAGTAGTGGCATTAAAATGGATATCGTTCGACGAAATAAGAAGAAGATGTGATTTTAATAATTTTCATTTAAAATATAGCGATTTGCAAAACGGAAACCACACAAAAAGAAATTTCAAAGTTTGCATAAAGTTCAGGAGACCTAATAAAGCTTTAAATAAGTACGGAAAAAGCTGTCTTCGACTGCGCCGTAGACTTTATACCTTTCACGAATATGCATCACGGTTTTAAGTGTCCGATCCTTACTCACAATTAGTGCAAACTCCTCAAAACTGTTAATTTAAAGACACATAGCTCAAACCCCATTTATCGGAAAAATCGATTGTATGGGAGCTATATGTTATGTTGGTCCGATCTGAGTGATTTTCACTACACACATTACATATCTAAAATGTACTAAAACTGCAAAAAACTTTACGTTCCTAGCTTTTTAAGTTCAATAATTATAGGCCAAACCCCGTTTATTGCAACAATCGATTGTATGGGAGCTATGCGTTGTATTGCTCCGATCTTCCTGATTCCGACAAATGATTAATCCATACCAAATTTCATCAAGATGTGTCAAAAACTGAGGGACTAGTTCGCGTACAAACAGACAGACGGACAGACGGACATGGCTAAATCAACTCAGCTCATCGCCCTGATCATTTCGGTATATTATTGGTGGGTCTATCTCTTCTTCTTCTCATACTTACAAACATCGGACCAAAGTTATAATACTATTTCATGTTCATGGAAGGTATAAAAATGGACATTAAATCTAAAAATTTTTTTTGGCAGAGTTTCTAGAAAATTTTTTACTACGCAGTTTTATAGACCAATGAATTGATATCAAAATCGCCCAGGCGGTTTAATGACCATTTAAAGAAGTAAGAATTGATATCATAATGTGCACATTACAACTCGCCCAAAAATTTCAATGAATTTTCAGAATTTTTTTCGTCAAGGGTGTTGAGTGATTTCTTCAATACAACAAACGAAGAATCACTTTTGTATGAAAAAAAGTACTTAACATAATTGAGAAAAAAATTCGAAAAATTCAGGAAAGTTTTTTTGAACGAGTTCTTAATTGCACAATATTATATAAAGAAGATAAGTCTACAAAACTGTATACTCAAAGTACTGTGTACTTAGGTACTTCTAACTTGCACAGAATTGAATGAGCTTTAAAACTGCGTACTAAACAATTTTCGAAAAAATTGTGCCCAAAAATATTGAAATTTTGCTATAAATTTGTAAAAGTTTAATTAATTTACCTGAACTTTGAGTAAACTTTGAAATTTCTCTTTATGTGGTTTTTATTATAGAATTCGCTATGTTTAAAATTAAAATGATTAAAAACAAAGGTTTGTTTTAATTACGTCGAGCGATATCCAATTTCATTTTACTACTATTATATCGAACACAACTGTACATAGGAATTTGTGTTAAAGTTTTAATGAAGCTTCAATTCTTTCTCGAAAATAAAAATTTAAGTAGCAGGCTATTGATAAGCTGTCACTGAACAAGAAACTTCTTGACGTTGAGCTAGAAAACCAATGCTCAGAATTTTATATTTACTAGAGATCGCCCAGTGGTTGAAATTCAACCACAAAACTTTATTTTATTTTAATTATTTGCAATACCTTTCATTTGTATTTTTTCCTTTCCTATTCTTACCTTTCCTTTGCTTTCAATTCATTTCCTTTCCAGTCCATTCCCTTCCCTTCCTTTTCTTTCCTTTTCTATACCGTCCTTCCCTTCACTTTCTTTTAATAAACTTTTTTTATTCTATTCCATTTTATTTTATTTTTTTATTTTATTTCAATTCACACAAACCCAACCACAAATACAAAAACCAAACTAAATCCAGTGTTGAATGCTCTATGAATAATCATTTATTTTGTTCTTGTAAACACTGTTTGTAGGTATCAGCAATGCAGTTTACATATTTGCTTATATTTTACATTGCTTGTTTAATGTGTCCAACAAAGCAACTTTTCGTGCTCTCAGGAGAGCCCCTGACACTGGGCATCGTAGCCAGTGATCAATACAATAACAACAACTAAAACAAAAATGCATGACATCTTTACTCACACAACAGACGCTCTGTAGTGCGAATACTTGTTTTTCATTGGCCCACTACCAGCTCTTCGGCACTCATAGTGAGAGCCGATCCCACGAGTAATACAATACATGCTTATTTTGTTTTGTTTTTATAAACACTTGATGCATGATCAGATATGTTTTTTTTTGTTTCATTTTTATTGTTGTTTAATTTTTCCCTACAAAACAACTCCTCGGCCATGCTCACGATTCAGCATAGTACACAAAAAGCAAGTACACACACACACAGCGTGTCTATAGTGTGAATAAGTGAATGTGTAGTGGTGTGACCTTTATGTTAAATTTTTTATATTAAAATGATTTTTTAAATTTTTTTTATTTACGGATAAAAGTACACCTCAAAATTTCCTATCTATACATATATAATTTGTATACCTTAGAATTATAGTTTAGCAGAAAACGGTTCTACATTGCATTCATGTTGTCTATTTATACATAAGATATTTCGGGGCACTCTCTTCCCAACAGATAAGAGGCTTTAAGTATAAATGCTTTCAGCAATAGTGAAACGTTTTAACGCAAAGTGTTGAAATACGAAACAAGCACTTACACCTGTTTGTTCTACCCGTAACAAGCTCAAGAAAACTTACAACTTTTTCGTTTTAAAATATTTAAGTTTATACAAAGGAAGCACCAAAGGGTCTGACTCAATCTTTCAAAAAAACGATAAAGCCGGTTTTAACACAAACATTTTGCTTTATCTGGAGTTTCTTATTGATAATTTTGTTGTCAAACTCGTCAGTGTGAAAATTTGAACTAAAAATATCCCACCTGCTACTTTGGAATGCCCCATATGATACTTAAGTGTTTATGTTAATTGCGCGACAATTACAAAAGCAAGATATTAGTTATATGTTGCTACTCATGTATTCCCAGAAGTAAAAGTTTAAATAAAAAAATATAGAAGTGCATTGATACCAGGTCTGTTAGATATTGACTAAGTAAAGAAATTGTGGAGTTCGCGTTTGGAAAACTTAGCTAATTAATTACATAAAGTGCATTCTTAGATTATGGCATCGCCCTAGACAGGACCTTAATAGTCTATAAATTTAAAATAAATAGTAGATGGAATGACCGGTAAATTAAAAGTGACCTTTAAAATTAAAGGCTCGTAACTTTGAATGAGCTTTTAGTAAGTTATCTTTACTTTACATCTTTGAATTGTGTAGTCCAAGAATCCACCGATTCCACGATTACCTACTACTAGTACTTACTTTTATACTTATTTACATATGTACATATGTACTTATGTGTCTATACATAAAGTACATACCTCTGTAGTGGGAATTCTTAATGGATAAATTTAAGTGCACTATCCATTTAGTATGAGCTTATCACTTGACTTTGTGCATACATGTTCGTTTATATTTAAATTTCTCTTTTATTATAACAATAGCATTATTTAAGGTATGAGCACAAATGGTTGTGGAGGTCAGTTACCGTCTGGATAAAATATAGGGCAAGTTGTGCTATGCAACAGCATTTATTCAAATCGAGATTCTTTAGATAAATCATCATCATTATTCATTGTCGCCTAACCGCTTAAGCGATTTTTGTTATCTTATTCATATCTTTTCATCGAGAACTGAAGGCAATTGAAAATACCAGGATGCAGAAGTGATCCGCCAACTATTTTTCCATTTCAGTCGCAGTCTATATCTGCTACCGAATTCGCTTGTCGCTAGAAAATCCTGTGGGCTGCAGTTTCTTGGTTCATTCCCTTAACATGACCCAGATAGCAGAGCCTTTGACCTCCAGCAGCGTTGCTTTATATTCGTATCTGTGAAAATCTTGTACACAGCTTATCCGTGAATATGCTAAGATGCCTTTGGGCATGACGAAAATTTGCATTATCTTACGAAAGAATTTCCCCAACGCTGACCATAATTCCGAGTTCTACATCAGGACAGGTGAATTGTGAGAGTTAAAGAGCGTATTCATTGTTTATCGCAGGGACCCTTGATAATGATTATTTTTATATTTTTAATAAAAATATATATATATGTTTTAATTATTGAGTACATACGTTGACGAGATTATACCAACCAATGTTTATGATCAATTACTTGCCAAAAAGGCGCAGCGGCTTTTTGAGTTTTTCGATCCGTGAAATTTTTAGTACCTCGGTGACCGAGCCTTGCTCGGTGGCCACCCTAGTTGGAAATCCTACTTAAAAATGTTCTGGTTGGTATACGGCTTCAAATACCTTCCGTTTGATACCCATATTGCCATATATTGCTTAATATTTAAAAAAAAATCGGAAAGGTGGCAACCCTCTAAGCTTCCTTTAGTGGCCACATCCAAGTAGAAAATCTTAGAAGCAAGCATACCATCCATCTACCAAATTTCATCGAAATCGGTTTAACCGTTCCCGAGATAGTGGTCGATATCTGAAGGAATAAATAAAATGCGGCCAGGTGGCAACCCTAGGCGGCAACCCTACTCGAAAATACTTTGGTTGGTATACGGCCTAAAATACCTTTCATTTGATACCCATATTCCCATATATGGCTTAATATTATAAAAAAAATTGATATAGGTGGCAACCCTGTCAACCACCCGAAGTGGCAACACCAAAGTAGAAAATCTTAAAACAAAGGATACTACCCATATACCAAATTTCATCCAAATCGGTTAGGTCGTTCCTGAGATAGTAGTGGATATACAAATATACAAATATACAAGAATAACTCGTTTAAAGTTATAAGATCTTGAAGATCGCTCAAGGAATAAGTATTATTTTTGTCAAAAAAATAAAACTTGAAGATACCTATTATTGTTTGTTTTTATTAAAAAAGAATCTGAAAATAATGATCAAATAGCGAGTTTTGTAATAAAACTCATAACAGTTACGGTCCCTGGCTTATCGGGAGATGATTTTTCTTCTCGATTTTCTACTCAGTCGAAAGTATAACTTATTGGCAGGAGTAATTCTAACTTGAATTTTTCACCAGACTTTATTTGCGCTGTTACCTTTGGCTTCCAAATATACAAAGTCCTGATTCTTTATTTGCTGACAGAAAAGACTTCGTCTTGTGTGTGTTTTATGAAGAGCCCCCAGTATACTTTTGTGCCTGTAAGGTTGGGCCAGTTCATTTTCTCGCCATCTATACCCGGTCCTGTAGCATTATTCCTAATATAATATGTAGTCAACTGTTTCTTACCTAATTGATGGTTCTGCACATCAATAATAATGACTTACGTGCAATTAGGAGCTTAAGTAAAGTACTTATTGTGTTTATATTGCAGCATTGCTTCACCTAAAATCGATTAATTTTCTAATTATAATCAGAAACCAATAACAAGACAAATCTACTGCAAATTGCATATTTACGAAGCTCATAAAATGAAGAGCGATCAGTTATTAGAGATGTATATAAATAATTTAATATGAGTTTGGGATGTATTTATAGTGATATAACCAGAGCTCCCGAATAACTCTGAAGCTATTAAAAAATATTAAACATTAATTAAAATCTTAGCTATTTTAATGGTATTGTACACGTGAAATATAATTATATAGCACGGAGATATTGGAATTGTCTGCAATGATATAATCTTATTAACAAACATTAAAAAAAAAGTGGGCGTGGTTATTAAGTAATTTTTCTCATCCTCACCATTTTATATGAAGATATAGCTGCAATTTATTTCAACTTTCTAAAATAAATGCTCTCATACAAGGGAGCTCAACGGAAATTTTGAAAACAATTTTAAGATTTTTATCCCAATACGTAAGTTGTATGAACTTATCAAATTGAATCAGTTTATCATTATTAGTTGCTTAATTATAAAATTAGATCCTTAAGTGGAACTTTTCAATTACAAGTGTGGGTGGCTATTTTTCGATTCTGGGTGCAGATAAAGCTGTTTGCTGTTGAGAACCTTACTATATGGAAGTCTGACTATTTCGGTCCTTACGTGCCAACCATTATCGAGACAATACCCATCGTGTCTTCATTCCAAAATGAGCTGTTATGGAGAGTGTTTTAGATAAGTGAAATAGATTCAAAATTTATCTGTGCATTTGTGGTTGTCATGCGAGCATAAATTTTTAAATGTGCAATATTTGTGGGCAATTTTTGCTTGCATAGGTTACAGCACTTTGTGAATTCATTAAAAAGGGTCAGCTGATGGCCAGTGCTTGCAAAACTGACTGTCGTAGCCAATGTGCTACTCCTGTGCTCTTAAACATACATAGCTCTCAAACTGCAAAATAATGGAAAACAGGGGCTTTTTTGAGGGGTAATACTATTTTTTTTTTTAAATTTAGTTTGAACTTTTTTAAATATAATTTTCTATTATAATTTATTAATATGGCAATGGCTTGTGCTTAATTAAATTGTAGCACGAAAAACGTTATGTTAATTGAGCTGGATTCATTGTAACGGACTTGATCTTATCAACGGCAAAAGCATTCGTTACACATGTTTTAAAAATAGGTCGATTGGCTTGGAGCTTTTCAAGTTGTTCAGAAATACGCCAAGTGCATTCAACCAGATGTCGATAGAGCTTCAGCTATTGAATGTAAAATTTTTTTGTAAGGGGAGGCAAATCCCGGATAAACGGCTCTGAGTTCACTTTCATTTGCCAAAAAAAAATTTTATCATAAATGTATCTAAATTATGTGTTGAAGTTTGAAAGTTACTGAAAAATAAGAAAGGTTTAATTAACTCTTATTTAGACCCCTGATTACGAGATATATACCTATATATTCTAAGTTAAATCTTAGCCACATAAGTAGATAATTGATATTTAGTATATAATAATATCTATATATGTACTATTATGTATATGAATGTAGTAGTAAAATTAGGCATGCATCCAACTGCCCACTTGTAGCATGTCTGTGTATATCTAACAATGTCTAAGCACCTAATACCAGCTGAGACTATGTAAACCGACTATGTGCTATGTAAATTGTGTATGCATATGTACATATATAAGTGTATAGCGCGCAATGTAACCCTAAGCTATTAGATTGTTGTTGCAAAAGTATAGAATATTTATGTGCTTAGAAGTGTGCTAAAGTAGTTATTGAGACATGGCGCGCCTTTGCTTGGAAAACGCTATTGATACACTTCATTGATTCAAGAGATTTATGTATTAACTCACACCCCTTCTCTCTCTTTCTAAATTTTGCTTTGAATACGCCATTGTACTTTCAGATATGACAGCTAAACAATCGATCGGATTTCATCATTGTAAGTTATAGCTTTTTTTCTAAATGATTTCTAAAAGTATAAAATTACAATAAAAATATTTAAAGGATTTGAAATTTACATGAGTAGTTGTGATTATGCGTGCGCGTATGTACACAATTATAATTTGAAAAGGGATGGTTAACTAAAATCTGTTAATCTGTATACAATTTCGACAGCTAAATGGAAACAATATCCTTGTTTGCTTGGGAAGATATATGTATAAGTGTACAGCTGTGTTCAATATAGTAGTAGTGCAATTGAAATGGATATTTTTTGACGAAATAAGAAGAAGCTGTGTTCTTAATAATTTTCATTTAAAATACAGCGATTGCCATATCAGAAATCACATACAAAGAAAGTTCAAAGTTTACATAAAGTTTAGGAAAGTTAATTAAAATTTAAAAAAAGGAATACCAAAATCTTAAAAAACCCTTCATGATTTGCTACTAATTTTTTTTTTTAAATCTATTTTATTGGATGAGCTAAAAGAATTAAAATATCGCTTAAATAATGTTTTAGAAAAGTATTTATCAAAAGTTTTACTTAATATATTTTTTAATCGTATACATCTTTAAATATATGGTCATCATTTTGTAAAGAAAAAATAAGCGTTTTGTAAGCTTTATCTTTATTTCAGTAATGTTTTTTGGGAAAAATTTTTAGAAACTTTTTGAGTACGCAGTTTTGTAAAACAATTAATTTTTGTGCAACATTGTACAACTTAGAACTGGCCAAAAATTTCCCTGTATTTTCAGAATTTTTTTCCTCAAAGGTATTAACTGATTTCTTCCATACAACACATGAAGAAAATTAATTTTGTATGGAAAAAAATACCCAACATCCTCGACAAAAAAACTGGAGGGGAAATTTTTAGGTACTTCTAACTTGCACATGCTAAAATTGAATGATCTATAAAACTGCGTACTCAAAAATATCCTAAAAATTCTTCCCAAAAATATAGAAATGTTGATGTAAATTTTTAAAACATTCCTGAACTTTGTGTAAACTTTGAAATTCCTTTTTATGTGGTTTCTGTTGTGGAATGCGATATATTTTAAATGAAAATGATTAAAAACGCAGCTTCTTTTTATTTCGTCAAACGATATCCCATTGAATTTTACTACTATTATATTGAGCACAACTGTATGTTTAAAGTGTGTAGGTGCGACTATGTACCTGCTGATGATATTAGGCTATTTCACTTTATCTGTTAAGCCCAGAGTTTTAAAAGGCATTGCGCCTTTTGTCTGATAACCAAATTTCATATTTCTAAATTAAATAAACTCCCGACCATCAAAGTAAATGTGAAGTACATTTTTAAAAACATTACCGAAATAAAGATAAAGCTTATAACATGCTTATTTTTTCTTTACAAAATGATGACTATATATTTAAGGATGTATACGATTAAAAAATATATTAAGTAAAACTTTTGATAAATACTTTTCTAAAACATTATTTAAGCGATATTTTAATTCTTTGAGCTCATGCAACAAAATAGATTTAAAAAAAAAATTATTAGCAAATCATGAAGGCGTCAAAGAAGCAGATATGACCTCTGCTCTTTCGTTGCCATTTTCATATATAAACTTTAAAGTTTGAAATATTTTAGGCTGAGAAAAAAATTGACGAAGAGTTTCTTTATGGGTTTTAATAAACATTTTTATTTTACTCTAAAAGTTAGGTATTTATTCTTGAAAAATATAAAAAGTTTAAATAAATTGAATTGACAAAAACGCTTACATATAGCTCACTCTAACAAGTTTATCTTTGGTTGTGTTTGAAAACATTTACAGAAGGTCTTGCTGGAAAGCTATTCTCACACACAAACCTATATTAAAGGCATTTGTGATGTATGATGTCAAACAATTTACTATTTACTATTTGTTTTCTACCTTTATTTTTTATTAAGTTTTGCTTTTTACGGTTGGATATTAGGTCTCAAAGTTTACAACAATTTTATTTCAAACGTTCAAAAACATTTAGTGCTGGAAACGTTTCAAAGTATCCAATACTATCAATGAGCCAAGAATAATAATTTTTATAAAAATTTTTTTTCTTTTTATTAATAATTTTTTAATTAATTATTAAAATTATTTTTTAATTAATAATTACTTTTTTAATTTATTATTAAAAATTTTTATTAGAATATGAAAAGAAAATTTATAGAGAACCGCCATTATTAAAAAAAAAAAAGAATTTTAGTTTTCACATAAATTATTATTCTTGGCGAGTAGAGTAAGTTAAGGTATTGTGATATGGGTTGGTAAAGTGATATACAGGGTGGCTAATGAAAGCCGCTACCAAAAAAAAATTAAATAACTTTTTTTCTATTTAATGAATCTGGTTAATTTTTTTTTTATTTTGCAGATTGACTTTTACATTTAACAAAAATGGATAACTGGGACACTGAAACAAGAATTTGGATTGTCCGCCGCTATCACGCGCTGGAGTCCGTAGTTTCGGTTCAAAGAGAGTATAGGCGCACGTTTGGCGGCAATCCTCCGAGCAGATGGACCATAATAAGACTTGTAAACAATTTTGCCGAGCATGGGACAGTCAACAGAAGACCTTACCATCGAAACCCTTCAGTTCGAACGGAGGAAACAATCGCTGCTGTAGCTGCTGCCATACAAAACAATCCACGTGTTTCGACAAGAAGCTTATCTGCTCAAATGGGTGTAAGCAGACAGTTATTACAGTCAATTATGCACAAAGATTTGGACTTATTCCCATATAAAATTCAAATGGCCAACAAACTGAACGCTGCAGACTTGCCGATTCGCTTGGAATTTTGCCAGAAGATGCTTCAAATGGTGGAAGAGGATGGAAACATGTTGAACTGTCTTTTCATGTCTGCCCATTTCGATTTAAACGGCAACATAAACAAACAAAATTGTCGAATATGGAGTGCTTCCAACCCACAGATACTACATGAGACGGAATTGCATCCACTTCGTGTCACAGTGTGGTGTGCAGTTTCATCACGCTGCATTGTCGGGCCCTACTTCTTCGAAGAAAACGGTCACACCGTTACGGTTACTGGAGACCGTTACTTGAGCATGTTGAGAGAGTTTTTCTATCCAGAATTACGCCGAATGAGAATTTCTTTCAACTCTGTGTGGTTTCAGCAAGATGGTGCAGCTCCTCATATAGCCCAACCTGTTATGACAGAATTGCGACGAAAAGTTCCCAATAAGCTGATATCCAGAAACTCCACATTCCGTTGGCCACCCAGGTCGCCTGACCTTACTGCACCTGACTTTTTCTTGTGGGGTTATTGCAAACAGGATGTCTTCAAAGCAAAACCAACAAATTTGAATGAACTAAGGCAATCTATTCGAGAAACAATTGCGGCTATTCCTGTCTCAACTCTCCAAGCAGTAATGAACAACTTTTTGGTAAGATGCCGCACATGCATCGACGAGCAGGGGGGGCATTTAAATTCCATTATTTTTAAAACTAATTAAGCTATATTTAATAAAATTTAATGAGCTTTAACATGAGTAAAAGAAAAATGAATTCCATACACTGAAAAAAAAATTATTTGAGTTTCTTAATGTAGCAAAATTCATCAGCCACCCTGTACTTGAGTATTTGCAAAATTATTCATGTCTAAGCAAGAATATCTTTTTTACCATAATGGTGATGTAAAAAAACATTGTCCATGGTGCCGTCGTCAATAACATAGAGCACTCTTTAATTCCGAAATGTTCTTAGGTTGTCAACTTCTTATATTCGATTTTCGTTTTTGGTAAATATAGGCACCAATATTCCAAGTGATTACTTAATATTTTTAAATGAATTTTGGTGAAAAAATTGTTCGTTCCTGTAAAGCTCTAGTTTGGGTAATGTGATATGGTAGAAGTAGTTCAATGTGGAAATGGAGTATGAAAAGTATAAATTTCTCCAATTAGGATTTGAAACGTTGATAACATAGGAGTGTATATCACGCCAATAAGCATCCGAAAATGTTAGCTACAACGGAAAAGCAAATTAGGTGCATAAGATCAGCAGGAAAAGGAAAACCTTCTCCACTTTTGATGGAACATGCTCCACCTGGTTCCAAACCACCTGTCACATATCTGAATGGATGCAAATTACGATATCTAAAATGTAGCTGGATTATTTCATGAGGTTTACGCATCTTTCATAGGAGAGCCAAGTATGTGGTATAGTATATCACATTACCCCTCTATTTTGACAAAACAGCTTTTTGACTTTTTTATGGGTTTGAATAAATATCTTTCGGAATACTTTAGATAAATCGATCTCGTCTTCGAAGGTCCTTCACAATACTGGAATCTATCGAGTTGCATGATTTGCTACCTGTCTACTTAATAAAATGTTGAGTAGCAGCCGAAAATGGTTATGCCTATATCACAATACCCTAACTTACTCTACATAAAATAACCAAAAAAAAAAAAGAGCCAATTAGGAGTGTCAAATATGGCCACATAAAAACAAAAATTCAACATGGTGACAGATGACGCTGCGTATTGCATATCGTTATAGCGAAATGAATAGAAATCGGAGTTAAGCTCACAATAAACCAACGTGCTGATGCATAATGGCTAACAGAGCTTGTCAAAATTTCACTGATGAAAAAGTCTAGCAGTAAAATATTTATTTGATAAGTATTTTAAGTGATTTCCGATTAATCGATTAATTTTATTGAATATATAAAAAGCAATGTTAATTAATTTTTTAAGATTGTTTAAGATTTTAATTTAAAATTGTAAAAAGTGTATTGAATGATACTAATAAATACTACTACTACTACTACTTAATCAAATATATCGATTAATCGATACTAAAGTAATTATTTAATTCAAAAAATAGTTACTGTCTAAAAATCAAAAAAATCAATTTCATGACTAGTCTTACGCTGATAAATCATAATCGAAAAGATTTCGTTATTTAAAGTACTTATTGAAGTAACTAAAGAACCAACTAATCACAAACTCAGAAAAATTAATTGAAACTAGTAATTATTTAATTTCTTGTAAGATTTACTAACTCATTATCATCATTAATTGGTGCTTAACGTAAGTGATTTCCACCGTATTGTGGCAAAGACAATCACAGGATTTAAAACACTAAGAACATTGAAGTAATTTCCCAACTGTTATCTCCAACTCACAAGAAGCTTTCCTTGCTCGATTTAGGAGCCAGGCGTCGATTGCAATCTTCGGCCTACAATTATATTTCAATACCGTCCAAAAATTTACGTAGATTTTGTGCTTCATAGTTCCACTTTTGTGTCTGTAAACAATGACATGCCTGCCAAGGCGATTTTGGAATAATTCTCTATTTAATAATAATTCTCCTGGAACTATATTATTCATAAGCTCTAATCAGCTGGTCTTCACGGGCAGGTTTATCCCTTCACATAATGACACTAGTCTGTTTCCAATACTGGAGAGACTGATTTCGAGATAACTTTAAGGGTTTGTGTAATCGGCATTACCACAGCACAATGATCATGGTAGCAGCTGTTCTTTCAAGATCGATGGATGCCTTTAGCTAAGATTTATCTTAGAATACTACTACGAGAGCTGAATGGATCAATTATCAGCTGCCTGTTTGACTGAAAGCTTCTGAAGGGTAAACCGTTTCCGTTGTTGCGCGTACTTGCTTAAATGTACAGGGGAATGACTGATAGATTATACCTCGAACAACTTCATTCCAATGTGGATCCCAGCTAGGCGATACAATAAAGCGTACACGGTTAAAAGATTGCATTTTAATTTTCATTCGATTTCTTAAACTTAATTTTTTAAATTCTTGTTTTGATTACTTTCGATTATTACTACTACTCCGCTTTTTAATGTTTTCTCGGTTTAAATGTCAAACCTAACTGTGTAAGAAGTTCAAAATTTTAAAAGGTTTTCAAAGAAAAAATATTCTTTTCCATTTGCTAGTGTCTCGAAAACCAGAAATATTTAAATTTTAAAGAAACTTCGTGTTTGTCATATATGTAGTTGAAGAAGCTTAGAATTTGGACTTACAAATTTTTCCTATTTAATTTTAGTTAATTCGATTTCCGGCAGGGTGATTTAATTACTCATGCAATGCCAATAGGGTTTTGCTTGACATTGTGAATTTTCATATATTTGTATAGTAGGAACATATATAGCAAACATTTGTGGATGTGTTTGACACTGCAATGCAACTATTGACAAGGGCTACCTCTTTTTGTAGCAAAACGCTTACATCCATCTTGTTTTACTATTTCGCGGTTTAACAGACAAATAAAATTCGAATGTTTTGTGCTAAAAAAATGATGGATGTGCAGCATGTTTACTTAGCGGTTATTATACATATATATGTATGCGTAAGTGTTGCCATTTACGAATTCTATATATTAAATATTTGAAAGAACATACAACAATAACTCAACTGCTGAAGTAACTTGAGAATCATTTATTTCTATTGCTTAGATAACTTTAAATCAGACCTGCTAAATTTGATTAGTAATTAGTATTCAATTAATTACACGGATTCTTTAATTGGTAATGATTATTTTAATTGTTTTTCAAGAGAGGTCTATTATTAATTGATTACGATTAGAAAAATTCAAAAAAACATAAAAAAATTTAAAATAATCAAAAATTATGAAACGCCAGTTGTTTTGATTACTTTCGATTTTTATAAAATTTTTTTTTGATTATTTTTGATTTTTTTCAGTATTGTTGATGTGTATATTTATTTGCTTATACATACAACAATACTGAAACAAATCAAAAATAATCAAAAAAAAATATCAAGAAAACCTTATATAATCAAAAATAGTCAAAAGTAATCAAAACCACTATTTTTGATATTTTTTTTTTATTATTTTTGATTTTTTCATTTTTATTAATAATCGGAAAAACCCATAATTTTCTTTTGATTATTTTTTTAATTAATTGGAAAGTAATGGTAATCCATCATTAAATGGATTCTCAAGAAAATAATTAATCAAACCGATAATGATTACGATGACTAATCATTATTTAACAGGTCTGCTTTAAATATTTGAGAAACCTACTGTAGGATTAGTAGGGCCAAAAGGGTCCCAAGATTAAATGGCACTTAAAGCATACAGGGAATAATACGCCAGATGAGTTTGCCCCACCAAACTCATTTCGGTTTTCACAATGCAAGGCAATTTTTGGGTTGAAACAATGCCAAATCAAGATGAAATTTAGAAATTACAAATTTCTTGCCAGAGTGTCTTAAGAAACAGTGGAAAAAGCTCATGGCCAAAAGAAATAAATTCTTAGTTACGGTAGCGTAAATTTTTGAGTGGAATACTTTCGTGGAGCATTTGAACTCTCTGAATAAAATGGCACATTAGTTGATTGAGAGTTGAACGGTTCTAGATAAATATTCGCCGCTAAAACTCAATAAGGATGTACTGGGACGAAATCTATATATATAAAAATTAAATGTCTTTCGTATGACCCCGATGGATGTCTAAATAGCAAGCCGATTTCCATTATGTTAAAAGTACTTTCTTGGACTTTCTTTGTGGAAGGTTTTTCGATAAAAAAATATTCAAAACTTTTAGTTGTTGGTACCGAAAAATGAATACAGCTGGAAGGTCACCCGATTTCGCAATTTTGTTGAGTTTTCGGTACATTGTATGCCACCGAACTACTACACCGCTTAACAGATTTGGTGCATATTTGGAACATGTGTTGCTGCTTTGGGGATCGTTTCTGTCAAAAATTTACTCTACAGATGGCGCTGGAGTCAGTCCGAGTTATGTGTGGCCCAAAAGGGTGTTTTTACAATATGGGTATCAAATGAAAGGTGATGATAAGGGTTTCAACAAGGAAAAGTTCTTAGTCCCATGTGAGACTCCCCTTTCGAGATATTGACCGCAATGTGGACCAGGTGTGGCTCTAGGAGATGTTTCTGCGATATGGGCATCATATTTAAAGTGTTGATTAGGGTATTAGTAAGCAGCTGTTTCTAGGATAAGCATAGGAATAGGCATAGTGATAATAATAATGATAGTGATAGTAATAGTGAGAATCATAGATAAACGATATGAAAAAAGAGAAGGAGATGAAAAGCAAGAAAACGAAGTTGGGAGGCAGAAGAATATGGATCTAATATAAGAAGGTAGAGTCAAGTAAATTTACTGGCAGAAAAACGTCAGCCGGATCTGCTAGTCTTTTCATTAAAAAATGTGGAAGAACGGAGAAAATAAATAGACAATTTTGTGCCTTGAGGTATGCAACAACTTTTCATGCTTTCCATTCTTATTTTCAGTGCTAAACAATATAGCTGCTTTGTTAGTTTAATTTTCGTCTAATCTTTACCTGGAATAAAATTGCAACAGGCTGTTGTGGTCTTAATTACCGTTATAGTAGGCAAAGCTACAGTTTTCTAGAATTTTTGTCCGTTTGTCTGTATATTTGTTCGCGGATCACTCAAAAAGTGCTTTATATAATTGAATGCTAAACTTACTGAAGTTTTGCCAGGTATCCAACCTAAAGTTTGTGCTGAAATAAAATATGTTATTCGCTATATGAACACTGGTGGCACTAAAAGTTGGCTCAAGATATTATTGTAGCTGTGGTGAAATTGAATAAGACCGATATCGGTATAGCGTGGAAATGCATAGGCGTAGTCTTAATTACATCAACAGACGCCAAAGGAACAATTCTTGGAATTTCGTCTGTATGTACATTAGATGTGTTTTGGTCGAAAAATCGACTTTTCCAAAACCCGAAAACAGAATTTTTTTTCAAAAACCTTTTATCGCCAACGTTTTTAGCGCATAATTTTAAGTGGGACAGGAAATATGAGACAAATTCGTTTTCATCAAAAACATTTTTTCATGTATGCTGAAAAAACCTTTAAAAAAATGGCTAAACAAATGGTACATTTTTTCACCAAAACACTCCCCAAAACCTAAAAAAAAATTTTTTTTTTTTCAAAAAACTGTTATCCCCAACGTTTTTAGCGGACATTTTTGGGTCGGACAGGGTATACATGAAAATTTTAAAATCAAATAAAAATTTTTTTAGTAGGTCATGAAAAAAAACTTAGAAATCAAAGTCGAAAAAAGTCGAAAAAATGCAATTTCGCAGGCTTGAAATTTATTTTTTTGGGTATGCGTAGTGGAACTTTTTTTCCTGAGCCCAAAACCTATCGGAAAATCGATGGCGCGATATCGGTTAACTTTCGTCCATACGAATCGACCCACCCTAATGTGCATATATGTGTTTGTACGCGCATCACTAAATAACTGCTGCATCTAATTAAATAGTTTCTTTATCGATGTAGTGCTGGAGCTCTACTCTTCAATATAAAACACATTTTTCGATTATTCTGTTGTACACTGGTTTTATACGGGTGCATGCCGAAGCGGGCATGTAGACAAATACATAGCTTTGAAGCAAAGAAAATTTTGTTAAAAATATGGTCCACATCTCACGGGGCCAATTCCTTTTCTTATTTTTCGCAGTCTATCATGTTCTTTGCACAAGAGCACACGTTCTGATATTTTAAGCCTAATACTTTTCGGGCGCATTTTAACCCTGTAGCGACCTCCAAAAAACGTGTTAGAGATAATGGGTTGATAATAGATGTTGCATGAAGAAGTCTATGACCTTCCAACAACGAAGTAAGGTCTGCAGACGTAGGAAAGGAGCATCCAGATAAGCTAGAATCTTTAATTTACAGATAGATGAGAATGCAATATAACATATCTCAATTTTCAAAGTCATATTTAGCTGCTTTCTCACCCTAATTAAAATTCTTTTTTTTTCGATTATTAGAAAACTGCAATTATCATTAAAAGTAATTTATATTTCGCATTAAACTAATATAAAATTTTTGTATGAAATATCATTTTCCAGCTGATGAGGAAATTAGCGATAAGGCGTCAACATGTGGCAAGATCCTGATTGCGCTCTCTGTGGCGCTGGTCATACTCACACTGCCGTTCAGCTTATTCGTCTGCTTTAAGGTAAGTGTGAGCGTAACAATGATAAATGTTATTACTACTCTAAATGCAAATGTAAATAAATAAATGCAAAGGTCTTTCATGTGTTAGTATGTGTGTACGTGTTGTATGTATTTGTATGTGGCATACAGAGGTTTAAAAATGCACAACATTAGAAGTGATATGGCACACAGCAACCCGCATCCGTACTGTCTGCACAACATTTCAGGCAATCAAAATGGCAAAGCAGCAAATAAATGGAATAATAAATAAACTTTGCACCTTTCGAGTTGAATGCATTCAGTATTTAATATTAGACAAGTTAAATCAGCAGTGAAGCGAGGAATGAAGACAAGTGACGGCAGGAGTTAGAGGAGCAGGAACTAAGAGCTGAGTGCCAGCAGTCAAGAAACGCTAGCAACCAATAGCAGTATCTCTAACAATCAGTTTTTATTGCTTTTTGTGCAGTTTAGAGTTTGCATAATCCACACCGCTGCTTTGCGCAGTCAACGTGTGAGCCCGCTAGCAAGTCCGATTACCCACAAGCAGAACACGGAGTTTACAAACTAGGTGGTAGAGTTGCTATAAAATGGTCTGTGGTGATCTAATAGTGGATGGTCTAATAGTGGAAGTGGTGGGGACCATTGAAGCCAGAGACTGACGAGTGGCTGCTGGCTACCTTACCTAAGCTAATGATATCGCAAAACCATAAATTCGCCGACAATATACGCTATATCGTGCAGCATTTTTTGGGCACGTTGACTAGACGGGTAGAGTTTTGTGGACTGCCTATCAACCATGCCAAACCAAAACTTGTACTCCTTGCAAGATGATATAAGGCTGCTGCCTTGAGATGGCTCTCAATTGTGGGGGTAATGCTAATACTGGCTGCTAGTGTTAAATATCTCCGAATTACACTTGAAAGGAACTATCTAAGGAACCTAATGTATAAGATAGTTTAAGGAAGGCCTCGATCGTATCGTAGTCTGAGCGGTGACCGTCGACAGCGGCGGTCTCTGGCCAAGAGTCCTATACTAGGTTTGTATGATCTTTCCAACACTTTTCTTTAGAGTATTTGTCAGGTGGAAAACACTGGACATGGCTCATTAATAGGTAAATTTTATTCGGTAGACGGTTCTAGTGTCGGCGGCACTCTTAATACAACACTCACCTCGGACTTGGCCTACATTCTTACTTGGTTCGATTTCATTCCGGCTTGGGCAGATTACTTGTGTGCCGGTGGCTGCCGCTTTATCGAGTTTCAATGCCATCATACTGTCGAGGGAGGAATGAAGCGACTGACGCATTAGGGCTTTGGACCGATAAACTGATTAACGCATGGATCGAAATTGGAAGTTAAGGTTTAAGGAGGGGTTTTCTGTCAGGAGCCCCATGTGCTCAAAATCATTGTAGTGCCCTTCCTGCTGCATTGAAATGTAATCCCAAATCACGTCATGCTTAGTTATCCTGTTTTTTCAAAACTAGGTGTGTGTACTTTGGCCTTGGTTTACTCGTTTCTCGATCGGATGTATTCAGTGTAGACGTCACCGAAGTTGCATGCGATAGCACAGCGGAACGTTATACTGTCTATGCGAAGCTCTCCTACAAGGGGTACATGCTACTCAACCTAAGCTTAAAGTAATAGAGGTCTCTCCCAGAAAGACGTCACACTTGACCACGGCGCTGAAAGGCAAGGGATCTAAAATGATAAATTTTCAAGCCTGTATGGTAGACTCCCGAGGAAAAATGCGGTAGAAATACGAACACTGTCTAAATAGCCATATAATTGCATAGACATATATCTTCATTAGGATGGGTTGAATAAGACAAATTTTCTCCGCTTAGCACTGAGAGTGGTATTTCTAATTCATAAAAAAAAAAATTTTTTTTTAATTTTTTTGTATATTTTTAAGTGACCTAACTAAATAATTCAAATGGGGTAGTTCGTAAAGAAAATAATTTTTGAAAGGTGTTTTCGAGAATCCAACGAAAATTCGCAAGTTGAACCCAATTTTCATTGTATTTAAGTAAAGTAAAGAATCAAAACATGAAATGCAGTTTCTTTTCTCTTGTATTAGAATCAAAGAGGATTCAAAAAAATCTCATTCCTCAATTTTTAATTTTTTTTTACGATACGTTGGAGCTACTATTTTTTATTTCAAAATTGAGTGGGCACAACAAAATGTTGAGCACATTTTTTTCCCTTCCTTTATAAAGTACACATTTTCATCGAAAAAAAAAATATATCTCCAACCCACCCTAATATACATACATACATACAACTGCATTCAAACATTTGTACGCTTTTTAAATCACTTTACCTATTTATGCGCATAATTTTTCCTTTCCGTTTTATTTTACTAATTCCTCTACTTTTTCTTCTCTTTCTCTTTTACAGGTGGTACAGGAATATGAACGCGCTGTTATATTTCGTTTGGGTCGTCTTATGCAGGGTGGCGCTAAGGGTCCCGGTGAGTTTTACTGAAAATGTTCAAACGAGTGTTTCAGTATGAATTGCGAGTGTTTGATGTATCTCAAAGTGCTAAAATGTAGAATAGTCATGTTGCGCTGGCATTAAGAAGAGCAAATGTAGATATGTTCTATTTGAATGTTAATGGTTAGTACCTGTGTGACCAAGCCTTGCTCGGTATTTTTCGAATTTGTCGCATAATCTTACTTACCAAGAGCACTCAGATAGATAGAGCACCGAGATAGTGGTCGATATAAGAAGGAATAAATAATATGCAGTCAGGTGGCAATCCTACTTTAAAATATTCTGGTTGGTATACGGCCTCAAATACCTTCCGTTTGATACCCATACTGCCATATATTGCTTAGTAATTAAAAAAAAACATCGGAATGGTGGCAACCCTCTAAGCTTCCTTTAGTGGCAACATCCAAGTAGAAAATCTTAGAAGGAAGCATACTATCCATCTACCAAATTTCATCGAAATCGGTTTAGCCGTTCCCGAGATAGTGGTCGATATCTGCAGGAAAAAATAAAATGCGGTCAGGTGGCAACCCTACTCGAAAATACTTTGGTTGGTATACGGCCTAAAATACCTTTCATTTGATACCCATATTCCCATATATTGCTTGATAATTTAAAAAAATTTGTATATGTAGGTGGCAACCCTGTGAACCACCCCAAGTGGCAACACCAAAGTAGACAATCTTAAAACAAAGTATACTACCCATATACCAAATTTCATCCAAATCGTTTAAGTCGTTCCTGAGATAGTAGTGGATATACAAATATACAACTATACAAATAATACCAATATACAAGAATAACTCGTTTAAAGTTATAAGATATATGTATGTATGTATGAGTTTTCAACTGTCACATTATGACACCAGCAAATCTCAGTCTCTTTAAAGACTCCAGCATGTTTTCATAGAAACTTCTTTTCCGATTTCGGATAACGCTTTTCACGTTTTCCTGAGTAGCCTGAAAGTATAAATTTCTGCTGGCCTGCTTCTCAAGCACGACCAACGTATGCCATTGAAATCGTTTATGTCATCCACCACACTGCTTATAAGTCCAGCACTTTTCATACGGCCGAGCGCAAGGCAAAGCCTGCGAAATACTTAGCGTAGACTAGACTTCCAAAGTTTCGAAAAAATCCCGGAGCTATGAATTGGCCATACGCATGATATTTTTGAAAATTAAAATATTTATATAAAATGTAAAAAAATTAGGAAATGAACTATTATTTTTGTCTCCCTTGATCTTTCACTGAAGACGGTTGCCGTACAGCAATCAAAACATATTGGCTTTCAAAAAGATCAACACGGACTTCGAGCCAGAGTACCCAAAATAACTAAAATAGAAAATGTATAAATAAATAGTAAATAATGGAAGCTAGTTTATAAAGGGTGTTTTTTTTAGGGGTATAGAACTTCGAATTGAAATAAAACACAAGAAAATCGTTTTAAGGTCCATCAATTTGGCTTTATTGGAAGGATAATTTTATGCCATTAATGTTTAAATATGATTTCGGGCATGTGGCCGCCGCGGCTGGCTCGAATAAAGCCAATTCTACAGGTCCAATTTTCAACCACTTTTTCGAGCATATGGGGCCGTATGTCGGCAATAACGCCACGAATGTTGGCTTCCAATTCCCCTAACGTTTCTGGTTTGTTGGTGTAGACGAGCGACTTCACATATCCCCAAAGAAAATAATCCAATGGTGTTAAATCACACGACCTTGGTGGCCAATTGACAGGTCCATTCCGCGAAATTATGCGCTCATCGAATGTTTCCTTCAATAAATCGATTGTGACGTGCGCTGTGTGGCATGTAGCGCCGTCTTGTTGGAACCACAACTCATCCACATTCATGCCATCCAATTCGGGAACAAAATAGTCGGTTATCATGGCTCTATACCGGTCTCCATTAACGGTAGCTGCCTCTCCAGCATTATTGCGGAAGAAGTATGGCCCAATGACTCCACCAGCCCATAGAGCACACCAAACAGTCAGTTTTTGTGGATGTAATGGCGTTTCAAGGGTCTCATGTGGATTCTCTTCACTCCAAATGCCGCAATTTTGCTTCTTGACGTAGCCATTCAACCAAAAATGAGCCTCATCACTGAACAAAATTTTGCGATGAAAATCAGCATCGAAATCAATCTCATTTTCGGCCCATACACCAAAATCACGACGCATTGCATGGTCTCGCGGCTTTAATTCTTGCACAAGCTGGATCTTGTAAGGTCGCAAGCCAAGAGCTTTGCGCAAAATCTTCCATAAAGTTGATGGACAAAGCTCCAATTGCTGTGCACGGTGGCGAATCGATTCATTCGGGTCCTCTTCAACACTTTGCTCTACAGCGGCAATTGTTTCTTCGGTGCGCACTGTTCGACGTCTCTGCGGATGCGTATTATCACATAGAGTAAACGTAGTGCGAAAACGATCCATGGTTAACCGAATTAATTGCTCTGATGGACGATTATGTCGACCATAAAATGGACGGAGCTCACGGTAAACTTCGCGAACTGAACCATTATTTTCGAAATAAATTTGCACGATTTGCAAGCGTTGTTCTTTTGTCAACCTGTTCATGATGAAATGGCAAACCAAACTGAACATAAATGACATTATAGTTGCCAGATTTGACCACAAAATGCCAGTTTTATCTCTATTCAAAAAACAAACCTGTAAAAAAAACACCCTCTACTACATTTACGCTGCATCAAATGCGTCCTTTTGGGCGCAAAAATCCAAATGCGTCGCATTTCCCCACACAAATCGCATTTCTCAAATGACCGCTTTCATCGCATTTGGGCCGCCACAACATGACATTTTTGTGGAACGCATTTTGTTTGAAGTTTTGCATAAAGGAAAATGTCAAACAAAATGCAAATGAGCTAATGTAAATGGTTGATGTATATTGGAACGATTTTTCGCCATCCCTTGTTAAATTTGGTTTTGAGACAAACCGGTTTCGGCGTTGTGCCATCATCAGTGTCGATTTTCGATTTCGAGAACGAAAATCGACACTGATGATGGCACAACGCCGAAACCGGTTTGTCTCAAAACCAAATTTGACAAGGGATGCCGAAAAATCGTTCCAATATACATCAATCATTCACCCTGTCGGAAAAACAAAAAAAAAAAAAATAAAATAATATAAATGGGTTTGAAAGGACTCATTTGAGTTTTCCAAATGCGGGGCAGTGTAAACGTAGTATTAAATAAAAAGCAACTCTAAAAGTTTGAAAAGCTAGTGATGGCAGCGAACAGTTTGAGAGCCACTGCTTTGTGACACTTAATAAATAACGCAAACTGTGATAGAATTGATAAAATAATGTAGGGTTTTACCGATTTCGTAATTTCTGCTACTACGGAAATATATCAAAACTATCGACACACAAAATTTATGTCCAGACTTCAAACTAAAAGCCCTTTAAATAGATGTCTCTCTAAAACTAGCAAAAGTTGTAAGCATAATAAAAAAACACAATACTCGAAAAGAAGCGCCGCCTGCTAGTTTTAAGCGTAAAACTTTCTACGTATTTTGCCATACTTTGAAAAGCCAGTAATTAATTCTTAAGCAGACAAATTTCCAGTAGGGAATAATTAGCGCAGACTCGCACTTACACACACTCACAGTAAATGCACACACCGCAAAGTTGTTTGTATGTGTGTGTCACATATTGTTATCGACACCAGCTGTCACTGTTGCCGCTGCAGGAACGCAATGGCAATTTGTGTTAATTGCAGCACTTGATCCAATTCTTCAACGTTTTTCTTTTTGTCTTTTTTTTTTTTGTGCTTTGTTTGAGGCGTTGCGAAGCAGCACGGGCAACATTCGTTTGTGGTTGAAAAAGTTTTGTTTGCTTGCGCTCCGCAACGGCACTACGCTTCTCCGCTTAGCTGACGAACTTTTATATACACATACATATATTTGCGAGAAGTCATATAGTGAAAAATAGATACATATAGATTAGACTGGGCCGATTTATTAACCGATATCGCGCCATCGATTTTTCGATAGGTTTTGGGCTCAGGAAAAAAACGTTCCCCTACGCATACCCAAAAAAAATATTTTTGAGCCTGCGAAATTTCATTTTTTTGACATTTTTCGACTTTGGTTTTTAAAGTTTTTTTCATGACCTATAAAAAAAAATTTTGTTTGATTTCAAAATTTTTATGTATAGCCTGTCCGACCCAACAAAGTCCGCTAAAAACGTTGGCGATAACAGTTTTTTGAAAAAAAAATTTTATTTTCGGGTTTTTGGACTTGTTTTGGTCGAAAAATCAACTTTTCCAAAACCCGAAAATAAATTTTTTTTTTTTCAAAAAACTGTTATCGCCAACGTTTTTAGCGCATAATTTTAAGTGGGACAGGAAAAATGAGATAAATTCGTTTCTATCGAAAACATTTTTGCATGTATGCGTAGTGGAACTTTTTTTCCCTGGGCGCAAAACCTATCGAAAAATCGATGGCGCGATATCGGTTAACCTTCGTCCATACAAATCGACCCACCCTAATAAAGTTGTATATATATATAAGTACGTCGCGAGCATGCCCTGTGTGTTTGTTTGTATGCTACATTTGTATTAGTATAAAGTAAGCTTTTATAACTTTTGGCATCAGAGACCGAATTCAATGGATATTTTCTGAATCGAATAAAAAAGTCATTAACCGAGAAAAGCAAAATTTCAACTTATACTTCTGATCTAAAAAATAAAGGTCAATTTTTTTTTTTTTTTTTTGACTTCAAAAATAAATATAAAATTAATTTAATTTCTGACTTAAAAGGTAAAATCTAAATTTCTGATTGAAAAAATTGAAATCAAATTTCCGACTTAAACAATATTTCTGACTTAAAAAAAGTTAGTAAACAAAAGTCAAATTAACAATCTTTTAGAAAATAAAAGTCGACTTCAACGATAGTTCTGACTTAAAAAAAATGAGCGTCTAATTTTTTTCTGACTTCAAAAACAAATATAAAATTTATTTAATTTCTGACTTAAAAAGTGAAAGCTAAATTTCTGATTGAAAAAATAAAAACGAAATTTCCGACTTAAACAATATTTCTAACTTAAAAAAAGGTTGAAAACAAAAAAACAAATTTCTGATTGAAAAAATAAAAGTCAAATTCCCAACCTTATTTCGTGTTGAAAAAATTTTCGACTCAAACAATAATTCTGACTTGAAAAATGAAATTTAAATAATAAAAGTCAAAATGTTTGATTGGAAAACCAAAAATAAAATTGTTTAATTAGAAAAGAAAAGTCAAATTCCCAATCTCTTAAAAAATAAAAGCAGACTTGAAAATGCAAACTCCGATTTAAAAAATCAAAGTCAAATTTCAAACTTTATTTCTATTTTAAAACCCACATTTTAATAGCCTTCGTGGTCCCTGCTTGGCATTGCAATCGTGCGCGCATTGCATTTATTCTCGTTGTCTATTGTTGTTAACGATGCTTGTTCTTCTTCATGTCGTTGCTATGACGTAGTCGTGTTGACGCTGTAAATGTCAGTTGTTAGTATGTAGTAGTGTTAGCACTCTTGTAATTCTTTCGCGCGTCCTTGTTGCTACTGTTACTGGTGTCGATGTCGTTCTCGTTGTTGGGTTGCCGGTGTTAGGGTGTGTGTGTGTGTGTGTGTGTGTGTGCGGGGCGGTGCTACAAAGTTGTTGTGCTCAATTGGCTACAAAAGCATAAATTGCGCACATTTTAGTGTCAAATGTGAAATGGTAATTTTTGCTCGAGAAGATAGAGAAAGGTCGCAAGAATGCTTAGAAGGATGCTACCATCATTAATTCAAAGCACACACTCCTTTGTCTAATTAATTTTAATTGCATCAATTCTGAAAAACACATTGTTGTTTTCCAAGTGTAACTAACTACTTTTTATGTTGGTAAGGATGAAACTGAAATAGTATATAGACGAGAGGTTAGTTTTAATTCTAATTTTGAGCATGATTGTTATAATATTTCTCAAGAAGATGTAGGGTCATATGTTTGCATTATATTTGAGGTTTATGCGTAGATTTATTTAAATAAGAAATACAAGTAGGTCATTGCTGATGACACCATACCTTTTCTCAAGAGAACGGTTGGGCTTCAAATATTACTCATACGCCATGGCGCACGTGTCTCTTATGGAACTTTATGGGCGTCATAGCAACTTTAATTGAATGTTACTACCGCTTGTTGCCTTTAATGTGCTTTAATAACTAACAACATCAATACTCAAAAATAAACCCACGTTTTATAAAAACTTCAGGCATATTGTTCTATGGAATTATGACCGCAATGCCGCTGGATGGCGCTGAAGTTAATTTTTCTTGAAAACAGAAATGTTGCTTGCTACTGTCACTGCATTTATCTGCTATTCACTAGATCAGTATTTTTGGTTCATAAAAAGATATCTTATATGAATATTCTCTCTAGGTGAGGCTTTTTAGGTGGATAAACCTATAGAATAACTGCAAAACTATTACGAAACTACCCTTTTATTTTCCCCTCTCTGACCTCAACTCTATTATTATCTTTTTTTCTTATCTCTTTCTCTCCTTCCACATCTTACTTTATTTCGTTCTCTGACTAGCTTTCTCTCTTTGTATGTTGTTGTTATTGTAAACGCAAAACATTTTCAAGAGATTTTTTCGAGTGCTATGGTTATGGGCAATCCTTTACCGAGCCCCTTGAGCTCCGGGACAAACTAGACCTTTTACAGATTTACTTCAGAACTCATCAAATCTGCTTCAGAACAGTCAGATGCACTTCATAAACTGTAAAATTTCCAGAATCAATATTTTTAGTTCAGAAACCATAAATTGTACTTCACAAATGATAAATTGTACTTCAGAATAATCCATTATAGTTCAAACTTTATGATTTCTTAAGTAAAAATTTTTATTATAAAGTACATTTTACAGCTTCCGAAGTACAATTATTTATTCTGAAATATATTTTACGGTTTCTGAATTACAACTGACTATTCTGAAATAGATTTTACGATCTCTGAAGAATACTTTATGCTTTCTGAAGTACACTTGGAAAAGGTGTAGCATCTTGAGGGGACTGATAAGTAAACGACTTGATTGGTCTCACGAACCTTCGGGTAGTGGATTTTAGTTACATCTCACGACAGCCAAATCCTAGGGCGGATACATTCTAGAAGAGTCAAACACCTGTATCTGTCTTTATGCCTATATATCTCTATCCCTTTCTACATCTCTCACTCTTTCTCTTTCCTCTCATTATTTCCTATAATTCTCATTAGTATAGAAATATTTTGAGCGATATTTTATTGCCACCAATGTATATAGCCGGAATAAAATGTTTTCTACGCATAAAATTGATCCTTAACTTTTAGTTGGGCATCTAGCAACACATTGGTGAACTTTTTATTGAACTATCTGTAGTGGTTTTTGAGTGAAGGGCGCACAAATATTTAGACAGACAGACAGGCTTTTATTATTTTGATATAGACCACTCTTGTTATTTTTTTTAACATTCCTCATGTACAGTTATCGCTCTACTACAATTTTATTATATTACATGATAACAAACATTGAGCGCCTTTTATTCGTCACTGCGATGCCTGGAAAAAATTTTGAATTTAAAACAACCAAAAAATTAAGCGAGCGGAAAAAATTTTAATTATCAACAATTTCGGTTGCTATCTCGCAAGCGACAAGTTCTCATTTGTTTTTTGAGGACAAATTTCAAATTTTGAGCGAAATAATCAGTTTGTTATTTTATTCACATATTGCTAAGTGCTGACGAAAAAAAAAACGTTTACACAATTGGGTTGTTAAGTAGCTAAATATAGCTAAAGTATTTTGAAATGCATATTGAGCACTTTGTTTACGTTTCATTTACTTTTCAGGTATCTTCTTCATTTTACCTTGCATTGACTCGTATGCACGCGTGGACTTGCGTACGCGCACCTATGATGTGCCACCACAAGAGGTAAGTTTTAAAATGCTACAAAATTTTGCATACACCTACAAGGCACTGAATAATAAGTGCACCTACAACATGAAATCGTAAAAAAAATGTGCACTCAAAGTTTTTGTACAAGAGTAAGAACTTTTGTAAAGGTAAAAAATGCAAAATTTTCAAAGGATCACACATTGCAACACAAGCTTATATGCAGTACAAACCTATACCAATATTTTTTTCTTAAAAAAAAAAAACTTCAAAAAAATAACTCAATCATTTAAAGTAAACATGAATGTAGCAGAACACACACACTTGCAAACAAATGAACTCACTCACACACATATAGCAGCAATTTAAAACAAATTGAATTTTTACATTTATCGAGCATTACATTCAAACATACAGGCATACATATTTATTAAACACTCTTTTCATTGGCTGTTACTTATACGCCACCGGTCACGCGCTTCATACATTTTGCACATTCGCGTTAGTTATTTTTCATTGCTCATACGCCATGGCATACCATACACCACACTTGCATGTAGTATATTTAATTTAATTACATTCAGCAGTGCGTTATTACTATTCATAAAAGTTTTAAGTTGCTTAATTGGTTACACTGTGCAACAAATGTTAGGGTCATTCTTGGGGGTGGAATAATTTCAAGTCGAGATGGAAGTCACAGACCCATTTACATAGTAAAAACTCAAGTTCTTTTGAAGGTCATGTATTGAGAAAAAATAACAAACAAAAAATTTTATTCGAAACAGAGCGAAAATGTGGTTCAAATAGTAACCTTTTAACCCTTTAGCCCCTCATGAAATTTTGACAAATTAATTTTCTTGATAACCCGAGTTAAAGCGCATTTTGGAGATCGCAAGAAGCCTATTCACGAGAAAATTTCGCTAGGCATGCGCTAACCATCATTTTTGTACAAGAAACTGAAAAAAAATACAGAAAATGGAAAAGGGATTTTCACCCCTTGAAGTATGCAACAAATTTTTAAAAAGTCAATTGAGCCAATTCCCCACATCTGCCGGCTCACCCGGTAAATTGAGCAAAAATAAATATAAGCCAATTACAGCTGCATCGCACTTCCAATAGCTTGCTATTGAAAATAAGCGAAATCGGGCGATGGCCACGCCCACTTTGTTTATATGTACAATTTTTTTAAATGAAACACATTTGATGCTGTATTATCTAGAGCCTACAAAACGATCAAATTGTATGTGTTGATGGACCCGTTTTTATGATGCTTGAATTATATATAAGGCACTTCAGGTTCAAGGACAAAGATATGTTTGAGAAATAGGCGTGGCACCAACCACATTTTTTAGAACGGTATAGTTTTTTCTAATGCCGTTTAAAAGACAATTTATTGAGATGTTTTGTTAAAAAATTTGTTTACGTACTAATACTTTTATGCTCTATTTATGCCGTTACTAAAGTAAATCTGTTAACAGCCACGCCCACTTTTTTATATCGGTATATGCTGAACGCTATTTAAAAAGCTCAAAATTCCGCAAGAAAATTTGTCAAAAAGTTTAATGAGCGCAGTTAATTTATAAAAATTGTATTATTGTTTTAAACTTATTTTCATACAAGATACCCACGGTTGTATGGGGCCCTGCCGCACACTCAAATAAAACAGTGTATAACGAAACACCAAAAAATGTGTCCAAGATAGATCTCTAGGAATACTCGCTGAAGAAATCATGCAATTCCATGCGAAAGTCATTTAGTGAAGCGCACACCAACGTATATACTTATACATACTGACAGGAGTTATTTTGTGCCAATTTTGCTCCAGTTAAGACTACCATATGTATTTGTATTTATTGTATATTATGCCTGTTCCAATTTCACTATGAGTATAAAAATATTTTAAGCCAAGTTGTATTGCCATCACTGTTTCCAAAGGGTTTAAAATATTTTCGTCTAATAAAATGATTTCCCAAGTTTAATATGGAGATAAAGCTATACATCGTTAAAAATTTCATTCAATTCTATATAGCTGTTTGGGAGTGATGCGCGTACAAACATATGGAGAGACAGACAAAAGTTCTAAATAGTTATTGTTTTGCCTTCTTTTACTCTACTACAGATTTATTTAATAGAGAAATCGCCTAGCGGTACCTCTCGTAGTGTAATTTTTCCATGATTTTTTTTTTTGAATACTTTAACCCTCTAACGACCTCTTAAATGCCATTTTATTCGTACTTTCCAGAAAATGGGCCGACACGATGCTTTTGTGTATGAGATAAGTGGCTAAAAAGTTCAGCAAAGTTATTTGTCGCGAAATGTTACAATATGTACTCTAAGATCGAATAGAGTTTTAATCCGTTTTAACCCTTTTTCACACTAATTCTTAAAAGCTTTAGAAAATATCACAAAATATCAATTGGACATAGCAAATCATTCTGAGGTTTTACTAAGGGGTCTGCGCCTTTCATAAAGTGTACAAATCAAATTGGCTTCAAACATGCTGTTGCATAATGTAATTTATTTTTGTTATATTTTTCACTGATATTTTGTTTACTGATAAGAATTTTTTTTTTGTTTTTGAATGGCTTGTTTAGTTTTTCATTATTTGTTTATAAGAGAGTAATTTTTCGCTTCATAGCGCTTTATTAAAAAATAAGTTATACTTACCACATGTTAAATTGCATATTAATTTTTTTTATCTTCTAGCAGATTTTTTTTTTGTTTTTTCTGAGCTTAATTTTTTTTTATATATTCTGCAGCTAAACAAATTATTATTTAGTCAGCATTTTTCCATACAATCAAGCGTGGCGCATAAATAAATTAAAATTTCTTCCTTTTTTTATTCTATTTTTTTATTTTGTAATTGAATCTAACTTCAATCCATCCATAAAAGTTAATTGATACTTAGGCTATGCTAAATTAAATTCTGTGGAATGCATACTAACACAGGCACATCTACAAACACGCAGTCAGTTTTGTGCATGTAAGTGTATTAGTTTTTGTGTAGGTTTTTTATACATTTCTCACATTATTCGCGTTTATAATAATCGTTTCCCATTAATTTATTGCAGTTTTTATATATCTATCTATTTTTTATTTTTTGGATTAATTAAAATTTTTATATTCCGGTACAAATAATTAAAAGCTCATTTCTCCTAGAACTTTAAAGCACTTGAAATCTTAAATATTAAATTAAGTTTAATCTCATTTTAATTTATAGTCAAAGTATTTATTTCTGTTTGCCTGTTACAACATATAAGACAGGCGGCAAAGGGAGTGCAATATGGAGAATATGCAGACCACATTCTGTTAATAGTTTTGAATTGAAAAATGCTTGAAGTGTTATAAGCCAAACTCTATTTCTTCTTGCCGTTGAAAAAAGTCTAGTAAATGGACTAAAAAATCGTTTGGTGGTTATAGTTTTTTCCCTGCAATCCATATCTGACACTGAAAATTTGTTTAAAGCCTTTAGTAAAATTCTTTATATAAGAAAATCATACGCTTAAGTAACAAATGTGTAGCAGCTTAACCCATTAGCGCGCACGCATTAACCCGTTGTTGACTTTTTGATTTCTGATATAATAAAACTTGGCAACAGAAACACTTGAGTTGCACTCAACTACTAAATATTTTTTGAGTAATAAATGTTTTCCTAACTTTAACTTGTACCTCTAGCAGCACATCGGTTAATCTTGCATTCAATTCTTTATAGGGGTTTTTGAGTGATGCGCGATACGGATAGACAGCCAAAAATTTTAAAACCCTATTCATTTTAATATCATTAGTCTAAGAAAGATAAAAGAAATCTGCTCGCATTCCGACAAGTATTTTTCTAGAACACTCTAACAGTCATATCTTGGCATCAGAACCTCTTGGTCAGCACTTATACAGTGAATTTATAGCATCTTAACCCATTAGCAGATATGCATTAACCCTTTGGTGCTCTACTTTTTCTAAGCCTGAAATAAAATTCTTTTTATACAAAATACTTTTTTTTAATCCATTGCCATTGATACATTAACCCAAGTGTGAATTTTTTTTTTTTCACTTTGGACTAAAATTTTCTTTCAAAATCGTACTATCTACACTCAAGTATTAGATGTATAGCATCTCAACCCTTTACAATCTCGATCGTCACTTAAGAATGCTTGAACTCAGCTTGAGTACAGCTTTTTCGAGTAGTAAAAGCATTTTTTTGTTAGATTGACTTGGGGATCGCTGTTCTGCGTATGCCACTCATCTGGGAATAGTTAATGTTTGAGACAAACTAACATTAAGAAAGTTTGCCAGAAGAACACACAGATTCCTCGCTGAAAGAAAAATCCAGCTGTAGAGCTTGTACGAATTTAACGCAATGAAATATCCAATCGTAAGATGGGCCAAAATGTTTCATATCTCAAGAGAAATGTCGACTGCTTCGGAGGTCTTTGAGAAATTATGTTACAAACTTCGTGGGGATATTTTTGAGGGATCCTAGCTCGAATAGTTCAAAATGTCCAAAAAAATTGGGCAAATATCTTAGCAGTAGAGAAATGAATGGCTATCGAACAAGTATGAAAAGAGTTGCAAGCTAAAATTGAACGAGCATCAAAAGAGAATCTAACTAGTAACGAACGAGTATCAAACGAGTATCAAACGAGTATCGAAATAATATGGTCAATTAGTATCGCAAGATTATAAAACAAATATAGAATGAACACGAAGCGAGTATCAAAGGAGTATCAGACGAATACGAAGCGAGCATCGAACTTATGTTGAAAGAGTAGCAAACGAGTAGCAAACGACCATCGAACGAGTATCAAACTGGTAACGAAAGAATATCAAGCAAGTATCAAACGAGTCTTGAGCTATTCGAATATTTCCACCAAAGCGGAGACAGCATACTGAGTTTTTCAAAGTCCAACTCCACAGTTTTTGATAGCAAACATCTAAGCTTCTATTTTAGGAGCCTACTACATTTGAGTTGAGTCCCCATACAGTCGTATTTTTTTTTTTTTTTGAAAAGTTCATATGATATTTTATTCGCTATACTTTGTTTCTCAAACTTATTGTTATTTTTTCCGTTTCAATTTCTCTGTATGTATTCACTTCACTTGCCAGTAACCCATAATAAAATATAATTTTTTACTAAGAAATATATAAACAACAAAACTTTTTATGTATTGCATACAGCTATCTATCTCTTCCTCAACCTCTTCAACTATTACTTTTTCAATGTTTTAAAGCAAAATACTTTTGAGAAGTTAAATGTATGTTACCCACTAAATATTTAAATGTAACAGTTTTAACCATAGATATATGTATGTTTATGTATGTGTGCTTTAAGTAAAAATCCCAACCCTCATAGTCCACTTGTTCACACTCCCGCGCACCCACTTATTGTACTCAATTGTTTGATGTTTTCACTGTTCTTTAGCGAAGGAAAAAATACTTTGGAAACTTATATTATTTTTGAATTTTGTGTTTAACTGTTTCGTGTTTTTGTGGGATACCACATTGACCAAAATCAACGAAGAAAGGGAAAAAAAAAATCCCCAAAAACCAGAAATCTTTGTGGTGCCTTTTTGCGTGAATGCACAGTAAGCATGTTATTGTGTGTGTGTGTGGGTGTGTGCGTGACTCTTCATGTGTATGCGTGTCTGTCTTTATTTGTGCACCGATTTATAAAATGCATGCCAACAAAGAAAAAAACCTAGAAAATCAAAATCAAAAACCACACATAAAGAAAGTCCATAACGCAATTTCACAGTTAACAGAAAAAAATGGCGAATTACTAAAAGATGATGAAAATGCAAGAAAAAATATGGGAAAAAAATCTGAAGTGAAAAACCATTAAGGACAGCGTAAGCAAACAACAAAAATGTCAGTGATTTTTTGAAATTTTTTTTTGTGTCGCTTTTATTGCCAAATGTTTGTACATTCAGCTTTCGTGCTTTGCGCGCTCAAACTCAGATCCTAGCTATTAGGGATGTTACGGAGTTTCGATCCAATTACGAAAAGTTTGAACTATATATTGACTTAGATTTACGATTGCTGTTTTCTTCTAAGTTATAACGAAAGTCGATCAATTTACTTTACATGCTTCGATTTCTGTCGAATGAAAAATCGATTGAGAAATGGACCAGAAAATCGATTCATTTAAAGACAAATTGAGGCGTAGCGGGAAAAATGTTAACTTCGCAATGCATAATACCAACTTTAAGCGAAAAATTAAAGACACTTTTAAAACTATTTTATTCGACGTACTCCTTATATGTAACTAAATATAAATCTATTTAGGTTTCAATTTAGATTCCGAAAAGTTTTCTTTTCCGATTAACTTAAACTTCTCATTTAAATTTTTAATTCTGACTGTTATTACAATAGCAGTTAAAGTGCAAGTCGATGAGTTTTATAGCCGATTGAGAGTTTTAAATGAATGTCGACTCCTTTAAAACCGACCTCACTCGTTTTTGAAAAACCATTCGCTTTGCAAGGCCTTATAAATACATTTAAGACATTTTTAGTCTTATTTTATTCGACGCTCTTTTTAGATTTACCGATACAGGGGTGCAAAACTATCGGTATAAATCGATATTATTTATTATAGTGCCCATCGGTGTATCGAAAAAATCGAGATTTTCACATTCACAGAGGACTATTCGTTGGACTCCTAGTAAAATACAAGCATTATGGTTTAATCAAGGCTTCTGTAAAAAAGGTTCTAACATATTAATTAATCGAACACTCCAATTAACATAAAATTGATACAACGACTATTTTCCCACTTAATCAAATCTTGATTCATTATATTCCAATTAATTTTATTATTCATAAATCTCAGTAATCGCAACCTAATCAATCAGAGAGTTTAAATGTTGAGATAATTTCACATTTACCTAGCTCACCACTATCCCAATTTTACAAGCTTAGCACCTCGATTATTTTTTAAGAAAAGTAATAAAACAAATCGATATTAGTAACGATATATTTAAGCTATAAACTATCGATATATCCGATAGTTTTCCAAGTCTACTGAATACATGTGTCTTGCACTCTCCCTGGATTTCCGACTTCGATTCTGATTACCAAACCGATAAAAAATTCGATTCCCAGCCTGATTCCGATAAACTCACTTCCGTCACATCCCTAGCATAAACAATACACAACAGTCAAAACAGCGCCATCAGCAGCAAATGTAGCTGTAAAGCATTTACGTGCGACTTTTCTTTATTTTGTTTTTTGATTGGAATTTCTTGTTATTTGTTGTTATCGCTTCGTTGCGCAGTTGGTGTTGGCGCATGGTGACGTAAAACCTTTACATTCAATTTTTAGTTGCTGCCACTTGCTTGCCAACTTAGTAAAAAAACTTTTCAATAAAATACAAGAAGAAGTTACCGATAACAACAAAAAGCGTAAACATGTTTTACACACTAAGTTTTATACGATTAAAGTCACATTGAGTAGTCAGCAAGAACTCGAAAATAGTTGAGTAGAAACGCGGAAGGGTGCTGTAGCTGAAGCGTACACATGCTCTGCAGCCAGATAACTTGGCTTCTTTAGCCTAAGTCGGGTCGAAGTTTACGCATGAACAAGCGCTGTCACGTTCTCTACGTGCCATGAAGCAAAAAACAGTTTTTAAATGTTTTTTAATTAATTTTCTGTGCCATCTTAAGACTGATCTATAACTATTTGCCTAAAATTTTAATTAAAAAATGAAGCAGGATAGCTCTTCAATTGTTATTGGACCGCTGCAGCGCGCTGAGCGTAAGAAATCTTTAAACACTCTTAGTTTTAGGATTTATAAAGGAAATATATCGCAGATCTTCTTCTCCCTCCTTTTTTATATCTCACACCGGAGATCTGATGAACCATTGTGATATTTAAATTTAATTATTGGAGCTGACCTCTTAGGCGGCGTTGCAAAGATTTGATTGAGAGTAGAACTAGAAGCTTTTTTGTAGTAGATCGGCACTTTTTTTTTGATGCAACGGAAGTAAGAAATTGTAGCAAAGTATTGTAGTAGAATTTTGGTAATATAGAGTTCGGGAAATAGCTAATTGCGTTCATATCGTTTCGGGACGAGTTTTGGGACTTTTTGGGGATCATTTCCGGATTTCTTCGGGATAATTTCGGGACCGTTTCGGAATCAATTCTGAATCGTTTTAGATATTTTTTTTAATTCATTTCGGGAATTTTTCCGTGTCATTATAAAATCAACTCGGGATTGGTTTCGGAATTTTTTTCAATTCATTTCCGTACTGTTTTCGGGACCACTTCTGGGTCTTTATGGGATCAGTTCTGGATTGTTGTAGTGATATTTCCGCTGTCAGTTTTGTCACTTACATATGCGGGATCATTTCGGGGCTTTTTCGAAAGCATTTCAGGTAAATTCCCAAAAAAATCAAAAAAAAAAAATCCCAAAATGGTTCCCAAAAACGATCCCGAAATAATAATGAAAACGTCACAAAATGTTCCTAAAAAATTCGAAATAATGCCAAAATGGTCCCGAAAAAGTAAGAAGTTAGCTTTTATCATGTGTACTAAGTCGCGCGGGATTTTTAAGATACCAAGCGCGTTATAAAAATTATTTAAAAAAATTTTTTCCATTTCGATTAATATTCAAATTTTTTAAATCTCATTTAAAAATTGTTGAAAAGTTAATTAGATGAGGACTTCGAAGTTTTTTAGATCTGCTACTTTTTTGGGCCGGAAAAAGTTCGCATTCAACTTTCGTTTTTGGATTTAAAAAATAAAAGTTCAAGTGCAACATGCATAAAATTTATTAAAATTCGTAAGGTTAACAATTTTTTTTTTCAAGAGGTTTAATGTTAAAATTTAAAACCTTCTTGGTGCCGTGTTCTTTCTCGATAATTATAAATAAAAGTCACTGACATTTTTAAAGTAAAAGTATACAATAAACACAAGTTGTAACCGAATAGAATAAGTTTTAAATGTTTTTCCTATTGAATAGTGCTTTATTTGCTTGCAATCCCATATATCCCTTATAAGCTTCTATTACCTTTATATTGCTTTTTGTTACCTCAAAGCGAATGACAACCTTTTCACCAACAAAGCGTAAAATCCAAAAAAAAAAAAAAAACTGAAAACAATGAAACACACTAATTTGTTTTTGTTTATTGAACAATTTCTGAATTGAAAATTAAACAAAACCGTTGGTAATACATATTACAATTTGCATAGTAATTCTCAGAATCACTTAGTGTTAGTCACACTTAGCTAGAACACGAGGAAAGTTAAGAATGAAAGCGATTAAAGTAAATGATCGGCAAGCATATTTAGTGTCGAATTCTATGTTGTTGTATTCAAATGAGTAAGTAAATAATGAAATTATTGTAACAACAAATAGTAGTACCAAATGTTATTAATTTATTTAAAAGCAATACGTGACCGCTTGCATATATTTTTACCGTGAATAGCAGGTAAGATTATTTTTTTAAAGTAAATTTTTTTTTTGAATATTATTACTTAATTCCAACTTACCTTTAGATATTTTTACCTTTAGCAATTGAGTGCATTTAAAGTCGAAAAGAGTTTGTTATAGCTCATAATGTAAAGGATATAGTATTGAGCTTGTATTAGAGTCAACACCCACTAGCAAATTCAGGTAGCAGAAAACCTGCCGCCCCTTTAAATCCCTACATTAACTTTTGTGCATATTCAATAACAACATTAAAGCAAAAGAAACTATTATTAATAACTAAATTTTGAAAAATCACAACAACCGCATCAGCAGAAAAATATTAGTATTATATTTTGTAAGAATTATTATTATTATTGTTTGGAAATTATTATTATTATTTGTAAATCAGGGACCTTTTGCATAGCAAATAATTTTTTTTTGGATATAACGAGATTTATTTTTCAACACAATATTCATCTAGCTCGGTGCATTTAGTCCAACTTTTTTCGCAGCATCCCCTGCAAAATTATGAGATTTTACAAGGCTCTGAAAATAGGCATTTATTTCAGTGAGGACCTCTTACTTTGCATCGAATCTCTTTAGATTTGAAAACGGGAAATATTCGGTGGGTGCGGAGTCTGAAGAAAAAGGTGTGCGCGGTTCACTTTTTTCAAACTTTTGAATATTTATTAAGCGAATAGCAGCCAAGTCGGCCCATATATACGATCTTAAGATCTTCTTATCCCGATATCAGCACCACCTACCTGGATTTTTTTTAAAGAAAATTTTTCTTTTGATAGTACAAGTAACGATATTCAGCCAAATTTGAGCGTAAATGCGATTTTTGCAAATAGAGCGAACCATGCTCCACCTGTCGCAAAAAGCCGCGCTACACCAATGCGATCTAGAAAATGCTACAAATAAAAAAAAAAAACATTGACCCTTAGTCATAGTCAAATTAAAATAGAGTTTTATCTACTTAAACATGATTCTAAAATAAACATCATTTCACGTCTGTCATAATACATTTTATGTCTAAGACGAAGTTGTAATTTTAAAATGACGAGAACATTTTAAAATGAGGGTCTGTGTCTATGGTTGTGTTTGTGACATTGCTTACTCCAAGCCTATGGTTTGTGAATAAAGTAGTTAACACAGGGTAACCTAGCAAAACATAAAAAATTTCTTCATACCACCAACCAATTAAATTTTTTTTCATAAGGGGACCCTGTTACATTTACTTTTAGCTAAAATCCTTGTTTAATATGACTATGATTGACCAACATTTTAAAAGTCTTTTTAAGTTAAGTAAATATTTTAATTAAAACACGTGTTAAACAAGAATTATGATTACAGGCCATTTTGTTCAAATCTAATTTTAAAAATTTTACTAATATTAATATTATTTCTTATGTTTCAATACATATCTGGGTAATCTGGATAAACAACTCACTAGTCAAAATTCGGCTTTTACTTTAATGAATTCGTAATAACCACAATAAACAGCTTAAATTAAAAAAATAGGTTTTGTAATACACTGTTAAAAATTTAGCCTGTATATGAAACATTTGGAAAACATATGTGTCTAGTTTTCGAGAAAATTAGTGGGGTGAAAGTTGTTTCAATTTTAAACCAGAAATGTCTTAATAAAAAAATGCTGTCTGTTGGCAGTATTCGAATGGACGTACAGTTGTACTCAATATAATTGTAGTGAAATTGAATTGCATGTCAAAATAATAGCGGTTTTTTTAATAATTTTCATTCAAAACAGCAGATTCCATAACAAAAACCACATAAAAATAAATTTCAAAATTTACACACAGTTCAGGAAAGTTAATTAATCTTTTAAAAATTTACATCACAATTTTAATATTTGTGAGCAGAATATTTAGAAAATTTTTGAGAACGCAGTTTTATAGCTTATTCAATATTAGCATAACAGTATTTAAGTGAGAAGTACCTCAAATTTTTCTCTTAATTTTTTGAATTTTTTTGTCAAGGATGTTGGGTATTTTTTTCCATACAAAATTTGTTTTTTTATGCCTTGTACTGAAGAAATCACTCAATACCCTTCACTAAAAAAATTCTGGAAATTCAGCGAAGTTTTGGAGCGAGTTCTGACTTGCACAATATTGTACTAAAATTGATTAGTCTACAAAACTTCGTACTCAAAAATTTTCTAGGAATTCTTTGAAAAAATGTAAAGATGTTGATGGCTATTTTTTAAAGTTTAATTAACTTTCCTTAACGTTGTTTGAAATTTTTTTTTGTTATTAAAGTTATTAAAATCGTAGCTTATTTTTAATTGACCGAACGATATCCATTTTAATTTCGGTACTATTATATTGAACGCAGCTGTACTACGTATCAGAGTAGAGTACGCTATTCACTAAGTTACGACTTCCATAAAAATGTTGAAAAATCTTTTAAAAATTAAAAAAAAAAAAACTGATGCAACACTTTTGCTCCGATTATCGACAGAACTATTAAGCTTTTTCATTTAGTGGAAATCCCATTTTATATACTCGTACCTAACTAACTTTTTTTTTTTTTTTGTTTTTTTTTTTTTTTTTTGTAAGTTTAACGAGCTCAAGAAAATAATTGATAATAATTCTTAGTTAATTTTTATTATTTTTTGATTAGAGGAAATAAATAAATAAAATAAACACTTTTCATTCAGCTCGGAAAAATCCGAGTAGGTTTGAAACTTATTACGAAATAATTAAAAAGATGTATACGCTAATTTCAAAAATCAATTTTTTGCCGCTAGAATCGTGGACTATTTTGAAAATGTTTCAATATCAGTGGTGGGCAAATCAATACAGTTTAATTTTGTAGTAATATTCATGCTTCGGTCTCATTATATGGTCAAATACCCTAGTCCAAACTAATAATAATAAGGAAGGTTTTTTACGAAAAAATTTCAAAATCTAATTTTTCATTTTTAAACCTAATCTAATTAAATAACTAAGTATGCTAATATTATGCCTAACAAAACAGGAAAAGTTATTCGTCCCTCTTCTTAAAGTACGCATTACACAATATAGAATTCGACAACAAAATCAAAAATATTTTCGATATAATGAAAATCATAATAGAAACCTATGAGACAACTTAAGAATTTAGCACTCACGCAACTTCCACTTTTCATACGTAAATGTAAATGGAATGAATGCAAGAAAGCAAAATAATTACAGTACATACATACTACATATTAACATGTTAAATGGAGTTACCAGTTACTTATATACATACATACTTGATTGCTATATTTTTTTATTTAGAGGAAAGAGTTTGTTATGCAGCGATTTTTGTATTGAAATCAATGAATTTTTATGTAACCCAAAGCACCGATTTAACTTACTAACCCTTTTAACCCCGATTTAAAGTTAAATTTTTGACAGCATGCTATTTCCATAAATGTCTATAATAACTTAAAATATTAAAAAAAAAAAAAAACAACAAAGCTATCTGTCTTTACTCAAACTTCAATTATCATTAGTTTTTCATAAACTTTTTTTTGGCGACAATAAAACCAAGTTTGCAGTTACTTCACAAATTTAAATAGCAGCAGCAGACTCACATTACCATTTTAATTACAAATAACAAAAAGATTTCAAACACTAAAAATTTCATTCACCTCATTTACACCTAACTGAAGTATTTTGAATTTTCAAAACACATTTTGAAAGCCATCAGTTGCAACATTTTTGTATTGGATACTCTGAAATGATTTTCATTAGCATTACAATCATCAAAACACAAAAAAATTCACTCATATTGATTAAGTTGAAAATGAAGTAACGACACCAAACAACTAAAGAATAAACAAAAAACACCCAAAAACATATCTAACAAAACTAAAACAAGTCCAATTTACAATTTATTAATCGATGTTTAACGCTTCCTTTGATTCGTTTGAGAGCACAAAAATGCGCAGGATAACAGACCGCCACACCAGTATAATAAAGCAAACCGATGTCGAGTTCATCTATGTGTGTTTGCGTGGTTTAGGCTGTTAAATGGGAAAGGGTTCGCATGTTCTACAAAAACAAAAACTTCCAAAAAAAAAAAAAACTAAAGCATTTTGTCCACCAAAGAGTAAAGCAAACAAAACAATTATCACAAACACTTAACAACAACACAAAAGTTAGGTTACCGTTAGTTAGGATGATATTGTAAAAACAAAGAAAAATAGTTAAACCATATATATATGCAAGTATATGTGTACAAAGTATATACTACGTAACATTACTAATGAAGAACAACTCAGCATAGATTGCCTGCAGAGCTGGGCGTTAAGGATTACTATTAAAATCTGATTATGATAACAGTAATGGTAATTACTTTTTTTCAATCACAATTACAGTAGTCATATGGGTTTGCACCATGAAAGCATTGTGATTACAACGTCGACTACTACTTTTTTTAAATTATAATTATAGTGATTACGTTATTTTAAACCATGGTTAAGTAATTTTAATTGCTTGGCGCATTCACTAATCATTACTGGCATCTTTATTTTAAATTAATTTTTTTAAATCACGATTACTGCAGTCGTAGTTTTGAAGAACGTGTTACGCCAGCTAAGAACTACTATTACAAACCGAGATAGATTACAGTAATAGTAATTACAACTTTACTATGATTACGACTTAGCAGCCTTAATCGTTCGAAGTAATGCAATTGCAGTCGGAGATTATTTTGGAAAATCGATTACTAAAGTTAACAACTACGATTACAATAGATTACAATAATGGTAATTACAACTATTTTTAAATTACGAAAACAGTAACCCCGATCTACAGTAGTAGTCACAATAGCAGGTACTATTCAAAACTCGATAACACGAGTTAAGGACTACGATTACAGGAAGATTACCATTACAGTAATTGTAATTTAAATTTGCTTGAAATACGATGGCAGTAAACATGAAAGTACGAATTTAAAATTATTTTAAAATCTCATTATTTTAATTGTTTTCCAAATTTACCATTACTGCACACATAATCGTAGATGCAATCCTTGTCGTCCAGCTCCAATTGCCTGATAGTCGAAATAGAAAGCATCTAGAACAAAGTGTGATATACTTATAACTACTAATTAGGTAATTTAAAACAACATTTATGCATACAAATATATATGTATATATAGTCAAATAAATAATAAAATAAAATATTATAGCTAATGTATTTAGTAAATATTAATAACAATAAATATTTTAATACATAAATATATGTAAGTCTGCATATAAAAAAAGCTACATAAATATGTACATAGCAATATTTATATACTCCGTATATAGGCATCTAGTCCATTACACATATACATATATACTGTACAATTTAAGAAAAGGCAGTCCCCCCTCGTACCTATGTAGTGATAAATACTTAGCTACAAACGATCGTTATACGATCCCCTTTAAGCAAAACATAGTACATATTTACATAACCGCTACTCCTTAATAAACATATATATATATATATATATACTAGTTGTCTTTTCATATGGTTTTGCATTATGTAATTTAACTTCAAATATGAACAAATACTTAGCTCGACTACGGAAGTTACTGTGCAAATTGTAATTCATCTGATTTTCAATTTCAAAGAACAAAAATAACAATTAATTTTAAATGTACTATAACTCATTACTTTAGGCGCTAATAACAGCATTAAAACACGTGCTTATATGTATGTAATTTACAAAGTAATTTACAAGGTGTGTGCACAGTACATTTGGTATGCAAACGTATGTAGGTGTGTGATAAACTGCACTCGCAACTTGTCTGTTCAGTTAAGAATGCATTTTTTGTTCTCTATTTTTATTAAAATTTTTTTTTTTTAATTTCAAGGTGTGTGAGAAACTGCACTCGCAACTCGTCTGTTTAGTTAAGAATGAATTTTTTTTCTCTATTTTTATTTATATTTTTTTTTTTTAATTTTTTTTTTTTTAATTTCAAGGTGTGTGAGAAACTGCACTCGCAACTCGTCTGTTTAGTTAAGAATGAATTTTTTTTTTCTATTTTTATTTATATTTTTTTTTTTTAATTTTTTTTTTTTTAATTTCAAGGTGTGTGAGAAACTGCACTCGCAACTCGTCTGTTTAGTTAAGAATGATTTTTTTTTCTCTGGTTTTATTTATATTTTTTTTTTTTTAATTTTTTTTTTAATTTCAAGGTGTGTGAGAAACTGCACTCGCAACTTGTCTGTTTAGTTAGGAATGATTTTTTTTTGTCTGGTTTTATTTATATTTTTTTTTTTTAATTTTTTTTTTTAATTTTTTTTTTTAATTTCAAAGTGTGTGAGAAACTGCACTCGCAACTTGTCTGTTTAGTTAAGAATGAATTTTTTTGTTTTATTTTTATAATTTTTTTTTTATTTTTTTTTTTTACTTTTCAATATCACTTTAATTCAACTTTCTTCTTGTTTTATAACACTGCATAATACTACTTATATACATACCTATATGTATTCATGTATGTGATTCATGCTTTAGACTTATGCCTTTACACTAATTTCTTGTTTGTGAACTAAGTTTATATGTTTTACAATATTTGATTATTTTTAAGGGACAGAAACGAAAAAATTTATGTATTGAAAGTAAGTAAGTGTTAGTTAGGTTGTGCCTAAATATCGCAAACAATTTTTTATGAATGATAATGCAGAGCTTCTATGACCTGTGTACCAATGCTTGAACTGTCCTGTCACAATGAACATAATCCAGCTCGCTCAGCTTATAAGTTAAGGAAACTTCTTTAGCTAAAATTTATTTGTTAATTTCATTTATCAAGATATTTCCTTCATAGAAACCTTTAAATCAGTGTTTCCAAGTTTATGCAAAACTCCAAAAGTTCTTGGCAATTTATAAAAAACGGGTTAAGAAATTTTAAATTTGAGCCCAGAGTTTCAAAAAGATTTCTGAGTATACAGTTTTATAGCCTATTAAGTTCTAGCGTCACAAGATGGCAGTCTAAAGACTCTTAGCAATTTCGCTGATTTTTGAAATTTAGTAAATTTTTTTTTTTTGACATGGTAGTTGGTAGTTTCTTCCCTATGAGCTTGTCATAGTAGGTCAATTCATGGATGAATGACAACTCAATACAAATAATTAAAACCAAACATTTGTGAAGTACTTTAAATGAACTCCTTATGCTAGCCATTCCTATAAAAGCGAGAAGGATAGACTTTGCAGTTTTGTACAATTTTATATAAAAATTGTCAGCCAAAAGTTAGAGAAGAGTTTGTGTAAGTGCTTCTTACTCTTTCTTTTTTCGAGTTTCTGCGCATTTTCGAATAACAACCAAACTCAAAGCTGGTTGCTAACAGTATATAAATGTTAAAATACAACTTTTTTATTTTGGAATAACAACCATAATAAACTTTCATTTAAAAAAAACTATTTTTCCACTATATTTTCTTAACTTTTTTAAAAAAATTCTCACGTTGACTGCCGATGTCTGCTTACAGTAGTTAAGTACATCATTAAATATTCTTACAGAGGCCAAATGTAAGGCTAATGATGTCTATGCTAGCAAGTGTACGCTCTTATAAAAAAAAAATTTTCAGCGCTGTTAAGTTCTGCAACTTGTAATATTTTCTCCAGCATCAAATTTAAAAACTCGCTTGACAGTTGTCCCACCGCCTGAAGCCTCATTTAATTTCGAACGGCTTGGAGAAGTCCTTCCCAGTTCTGACTGGGCTGCGGCTTTTCGTGCTACAGAAGGAGGCTTTGAAATCGACAAAAAATGTGATGTGTTAATGATACGTTTAAATTTTACTCCAGGAAATATAGTGGAATAACAGCTTAAGTTTAGTTTTTGAAAAAATCAACCAATAAAACAGATTAACTTTATTTTGAAAATGAAATGCTATATATAATTTTTTATAATTTAGCCTTTAAAATGCGTTAAAATCATTAAAAATTGTATGTGATATTTCCATAAAAATTAAAAAGGGTATATGTGTAAATGTAAAAATTAAATTTTTTAAATAAATCTTAATAAGAAATATAGAACAGATCTGTTAAATTCGATAAGTAATTAGTAGTCAATTAATAAGAATTTAATTGGTAATGATTATTTTAACTTATTTTCAAGGAAAAGCAGTTATTAATTGATTACGATTGGAAAAAATCAAAAATAATCAAACACATCATTACTTTTCAATTATTCTCTCTCTCTATGGCGCGATATACAACAGGTATATCATCATAAACCTCCTAAGAGATTTTTGCGCCAAGCTTCTCTTCCAATTTGTGGTGTGCCGATTTTTGAATTTTTCCCTACAAATTGGTGGGACCTACAGTTTTTTGCCGACTCCGAACGGCATCTACAAAGGAGACGAATTTTTGCTGAGAAGCCTGTCATGGCAGAAATACACTCGGAGAGTTTGCCAAACCACTGCCGAGGGGCGACCCCGTTTTGAAAAACTTTTTTCAAATCACTTTTGATGTTACCTGTACCAGGGCTCGAACCATGGACCTTCGGTGTGGTAGGCCGGCAACACTACCTTCACACCACGGCGGCCGCCTTTATTAGAGAATCAAAAATTATCAACAAAATGTATTTTGATTACTTTGGATTTGATTAATTAAAATTTTTTTTTTTTTTTTTTCAGTATTGCTGTGGAAGCACATAAATGTCATCAACAATACTGAAAACGAATCAAAAATAATCGAAAAAATTAAAAAAAAACCATCAAAAATATTCAAAAAAAAAATCGTTTGATAATTTTTTTTTTTTATTGAATATTTATTTTCTTCTTGATGTGTATATTTATTTGCTTCTACAGCAATACTGAAAAGAATAAAAAATGTTCAAAAATAATATAATCAAAAAGAATTTAAAAAAAGAAAACTTAAAAAATAATCAAAAGTCATCAAAACAACTTTTTTGATTATTGTTGATTTTTTAATAATCGTAAAAAATCATAATTTTTTTAATTATTTTTTTAATTAATTGGAAAATAATCATTATAAATTGAAAGTAATGGGTAATGAATCATTAAACGGATTCTCAAGAAAATAATTAATCAAACCTGTAATCATTACGATTTGTAATCATTATTTAACAGGTCTGATATAGAACAGTAAGCCAGAAATAAAAACATTTCAACATTTTCCTCAAACCAAAGAAATGCATATACCAGTCCTTCTGAATTTACACAATTTATGCATGAACCAAAGTGGAGCAAATATTCGCATATGTATACATATGTATGTAAATATATGCTTGACCTTGGTAGGTAAGAGTAGATATACAATAAATTTTAATCCAAAGTACACTATTTTACTTAAGCCATTCATATCTGCTTATAAATAAGCTGCTGCCACTCAATGTTTTAGTTGCTTCCAGCGAGCATTTCATTAAGCTTTGTGCTTTGCATTCTTCATTCAACGAGCAAAATAAAGCCTAAATATTCTTCGCTGGTTTATTTAAGAGCAAACACGAATAAAAATAAAATTTAATCACATCAATGTTCAGTAAATTCCTGCCAACGAACATACAATATGCAAATAAATAAATAAATATAGAAACTTAATTATGTGCATAAGTAAATAGCGCGGCGTACTCATTGCATTAAATAAAATGCAAAATAAATATTTACACGAACGTCAATGCGTGCGTAACGTGTCCTTGTTGTCAACGGTAAGATTTGAAAACATTCGATGTTGGTGTACCCACAACATGCACCAACACAATGGCTACACAAAAATTATTCGCATAGATGCAAGCAGGTTGTATGTGTTGTGCTGCACTTGTAGTGGAAAATATATATATATATATATTTGCTATATGCAAATGTTGTTGTATGGCTGTACTTATGTGTACTCATATTAAATGTTGTCTGTCCTCTGTCATTGCATTTCGCACCACAAAATCACATCAATATTGTTTTTATAAATTTGTTGTTTTTGTAGCGCAAATTAATGCAAACGAAAGCGAAATTCCATTGCTTTGCTCTTCTTCTTTTTTTCTATCTTACCATTCGGAGCGCGAATGAGCTAAAATTCTTACAAATAAGAAACACATGCTAGATCTTGAAAACCACACAATACACTGCTTAACAAAATTATAAGACCGAGGATAGTAAATGGGGCAATAGCCGGCCTTCTTCGTAAGCACTTAGAGACTTATGCATAAAATAACAAAAGTAATTTTCTTTTAAAAATCAAATATGAACTTGTCGCTTCCAAGATAGCAACCAAAATTATAAGCGCTTATAATTTGTTTTGCTTGCTTATTTTTTTGTTACTTTTAATTGAAAAAAATTGTATCTAGAAACAAAATGACGAATAAAAACGGGCAATATTAGTACTTTTTGGTATGAAATGCCATTCAAGTTTTAGTTTTTTGATTTACAAAGCAAATTTCCAATTTAGGAAAAAAAATTAATTTTTTTATTTTATTCGTAAATCGCTAAGTGCTTACGAAAAAAATTTGGCTATTATGTGTGATTATTCTTGTTACCTAGCATGTGTATAAAATATGTGCGTTTTTCTTTCCACAAAAATATTTATTAACTATTTTGGTGGCTAAAAAATTAGGCAGCAACTTAAGCCAGCAAAATTAAAAAAGACTGTTAAAAATGCCAGATAATTTCTTTGCCGTTAGAATTTCTACAAGTTTTACTTCAGCTCTCATTAGAGCTTATGGAAGATCTGATATGTATACAAAATCTTGCTCTAAAAAATATTTCATTTCGTAAGTTTTGTTCAGTGGCATTTTTTAAATTTTACAGTGGATCGTTTGATCAATTAAGATGGCAAAAAATGTAAGGAAAATTTATTCTTATGAAAAGGGGTTGTTCAATTTTTCTATCATTATTCGAACATCAGCAAAAAAAACCCGACGATTATTTGTTATATTATCAGTATCAGCATTAAAACCAAACTCAAAAAAAATCACATAAACAATAATGGGCTCTGTCACGAATTTCATGAGAACAAAATATTCCGAAAAATTAAAAAGCAAAAAAAAAAACACAATGTGAAAAATTGTTTTGCTTAAAAATTTTTGGCAGTTTTGTTCACATGAAATTGTTTGCGTTTCACAAAATTAGGCGTGCAACTCATTTTACAAATGTAAAGTCTTCATGGAAATTAACTAGAAAACTGATTGCCTCAAGGCGTACCAAGACCCAAAAACAATTTACTCGTAAACTAGCCACTGGCTTTACCTATAAATATTATATTGCATATTTTTAGGCATTTTTCGCATATAATACGAGTTCCAAATATAACAACGAAAGTAAACTTTAGCGTCCATAATTTGGTTTTTGACCTTGAAATAATGACCTATCTTAAAATAAACTTCCAGAAATTTATATGTAGTTCTAAATTGCCTATTATTTTTACTTCAGAATTGAGTATTATATACTAAAATACTATTAAATTACTTACATTGAGAGTTAAAATTTCAATTTCGTTTTAAAGTTCTGATTTCGTCCTGAATTCCTGATTTCAAATGACGATTTGAACTTTCAAAAATTCCACTCGGCAGGTTGCTAGAATGATTGCGGGCCACCTAGGTTGCCTAAGTAGCTTTTAAGAAGCTGTTTTGATGCCATGGAACTCGTGGAACCCACTGAAGCTAAAACTGATGTATGCTACAACCAGTCAGAGTTGTCAAGGAATTTAAGAATTTCCATTTCAAATAAAGTTTTCAACGGATTTTTAACGTAGTGCATTTTTTGTTTTTAAGAGTGGTGCATTTGCACAGAAAATGCTCAACGATCTCTCTTAAAGTTATACTTTACAGCTTTTGTGACCTGTGTAAACTGCTGTAAGTTGATGGTCTGCAACTCTGGGTCGACGCATAAGTAGTAGTACCCTTACTGCCATTTCCACAATAGTAAATTTTGTGAAAAATAACTTTTTCGTTGTTAGAAATGTCAACAAAACAACCATCTTTGAATCAAATTTCTTTCGTGGAACAAACTGTTAGACTTTCCTTGTGCTTTTTCAAGTAGAATGCTCAGATGGTTCCTTGGCTATATCTACATTAAGTGTATGCCTAACTACTTCGGAACCTCAATATAGTCTCGATTGAGTTACGACGCTGAAATAAATGCAACAACTTTTGAGTGAATCTATAATTATGTTAAGTATAGTAGCAGACAAAATTATTGTGAAATCAAAAAGTTGTCACAGAAAGAAACAGACTACAATTAAAATTGTTTACCCAGTAACAAACTAGTCCCAAAAGAGCCAAATATGTACCTACGAAAATTCAAACATTTCTGAGAATAGCGGAGTTTAAAGTGTTTGGAAACCACAGCTTTAATTCGTGAATGCGTCCAAGTGAGTAGACCATTTATCCGCTATGCGCGAAAGCATTTCAACTATTTTCACTTTGTCCTATTTTGAACTAATTTCAAAGCAGAATACTTCCAACATTTGATATCTGGTATTACATTCTCATCTCAAAAATACAGTTTGCTTTCAAGAAAAAAAAGACAGTTCGCTAACTAGTTGTAGGTTCATACTAGTTCTGAGGTAGCTTGCAACTAGTTGCTTTGTTTGCCGGGCAACCGCGCATGTAGTTGCATTTGCATATGAAAATTTAAATGAAAATGAAGATGAAAATGTGCACACAGCTCACTACAAATTGTCACATGTGAAGCGCATGCACACACATAATCACATATACATACATACGTATATATTAACATCTTTTTTTTATATATTAAGATAGTAAGTTATAGCATATAAGGGGTCTCACTTATGTATATATATATGAAAACTGTTACACATGTATAGGGAAAGGAAAATTCTCTCGTTTGTATGTATGCATATATGGGTCCGCTCGGGAAAAATCATTTCCCATTATAAGCACAGAAAGTGTTAGTTCCTTTATACAGATATCAGAAGTTAAGACTCAAGTTCGGAGCGTAGGAGAGTACATTAGGGTGGGGCTGAAAATTTGTTTTTTTCCGTACTCGATTTTTAAATAAATAATGGACCAAATGGATTAGTTCAAATGGAAAAAAAATAAAAATTTTTAAATCAGTTTCAGAATCTGTGAGGTGTCCCTCGAGATCCAATCTAAGTCAGAAGATAAAAAACTGTTTTTTGTGTTGCGCTTTTTCGTATTTGGTATGAAAATGAAAGAGAATTAAAAAAAAAACATTTTCCAAAATTTTTGGATATTTTTTAAGGTTTTGGAATAAAAAAATATTGTGTAAAACTAACTATTACTAATTAATTTAAAAATTAAGTGGGCCACATCAAACTGTGCAACAAACCTTATCAAAATTTTCCTTAGCTGCTATAAATGAGCTTAAAATTAAGAATAACAATTTTATGAAGTTATAATAATAAAAGGCGATTTCTTTTCATAAACATATAAATAACATAACAAAAAAATATTTTTTTTTCAAAATTTAAAATTTTGCTTTAAAAATCAGATGTGAACCTACCGCTTGCGAGGTAACAAACTATCTTGCTGGCTTATTTTTGTGTTATTTCCAATTCAAAATTCTTTAAGGCATGTAGAAAAAATGTAATCCAGCCAAACCTGTTAAATTTGATTAGTAATTATTTATCAATTAATTAGACGGCTTTTTTAATTGGTAATGTTTATTTCAATTGGTTTTACAAAAAAAAAGTTATTAATTGATTACAATTAAAAATAATCCAAGAAAATCAAAAATAATCAAAAAAAAAGTTGTTTTAATTACCTTTGATTATTTTGAATTTATTTTTTTGGACTTTTTTTTTATTATTTTTGTTTATTTTTAGTTTTTTCGGCATTTGTGATGTGTATATTTATTTGCTTCTACAACAATATGAAAAAAAATTGAAAAAAAAAATTATCAAAAGTAATCAAAACAACTTTTTTATTTTTAAATTTTATGTTTGATTTATTTTTTTTTATCTTTTTTTTGTATATTTTTAGGTTTTTCGGAATTTTTGGTGTTTATATTTATTTGCTTCTACAACAATACGAAAAAAAATCAAAAAAAAAAAAATAAATCTAAAAATTATCAAAAGTAATCAAAACAACTTTTTGGATAATTTTTGATTGTAGATTTTTTTTAATAATCGTAAAAAATCATAATTTTTTTTTTAGTATTTTTTTATTTATTTAGAATATAATCATTAAAAATAGAAAGTAATGGTAATCAATCATTAAATGGATTCTCAAGAAAATAATTAATCAAACCGGTAATCACTGCGATTATTAATCATTATTTAACAGGTCTAAATCCAGCATCGAAAAGACGTACCAAAATAGATAGTTCTTGGCCTTGAGCTCAATTATAGTCGCGAATACTTTAAAATCCTAAGGCTGAAAAACAGCAATTAAAATCAATTGTTGGTACAAATTTTTAAAATTAAAATTTTTATAAAGTGAAAATTTTATCCCAATGCAAATTCAAGCCACCCTAATGTACATATATGTATTTCAATTTCACCTCAAAACACATACACAGTAGAAGTACATATACATGCATATGTATATATTAGTTAAGTATAAGGGAATAGAAAATTAAAAAACAGTTGAAGTTGAAGAGGAAAGGGGAAGCTAGGTCAAAACAAAACCTATTTGATTTCGAGTAATTTAGAAAACAAAGCAATAAATAAACTAAAACATAAAACAAAAAAAATACAAAAAAATTAAAAACAAATTAACTAAAAGCTAGCAAACAAACAAACCAAACAAAAAAACCCAACCACTGCCACTTTGTAGGTACTGACAAAGGATAGTGTCACCGTCTCGGTGGATGCAGTGGTTTATTATCGCGTCTCGAATGCGACAGTTTCTATAGCGAACGTGGAGAACGCTCACCATTCGACCAGACTTTTGGCACAGACTACTCTACGAAACACAATGGGAACTCGGCATTTGCATGAGATACTCAGCGAACGCATGACAATTTCCGGCACAATGCAGGTGAGTTACACTAACAAATATATGCTACATTGTTTTGCTATAATTTCCAGCTCGTCATATCAACATTTGTATTACCATGCAACATACAAACGCTAGCGCCATCAACGTCATCACTCGTTAAACCGTCCGGAGCATTACTCATACGACATGTCAGTCGCAACACTGTCACTCTCGTTGTAAGCTACAAGATAGAAGAACTTAGCGAGTGTGATGTGACTCGTTTGTCATGCAAATTACTTTCATGCAGCAGGTTGAATGTTTGTTTTCCGTGTTTGTGTTGAAAGTCGTTCATCTTCATCGTTTATAAAGTCAGCAAATATCAGCTAATGGAGCGTATACGTGATGTGGTGAACGAACATAAAGCAGCGAGAAGTTTCAACTGAGTAACTAAAAACTCGTTGTGTTTGTGATGTGTTTTTTTGTTTTTTTTTTTTTGTCTTTGTTGTGCGGAGGTCGCCGCGTTTGCTTTGAGGTAAGTAAATGGCAACTTGAGCATGGCAGCTGAAGAAAGTTCAGGAGGACATACATACATGTGCACATTAGACTGGGCAGAAATTTTATTGCTTTAATTTTAATAGAATTAAAGATCATTTTGAAAGATAACTTTACCAGAAAAGATTTTAACACTTATTATTTAGACCATAGAATTTTCTTTCAAAAACTTTATGTAACTTTTTTCTGTATTTAACTTTGCTTTTTTACAAAATTCTCAAAGTAGAAAACGTGAAATCAGAAAACAATGTTGACGCTTTAAGTATTTATTTATCTGAAAAAGCCTACTTTGCGAGCTCTTAAAATTATAGCCAATTTTTACTTACGAATAAAATACGAATATGAATTTTTATTTTTTTTTTCAAAGTTAGTAGTTTTCTTCGAAAATCAAATGAGAACTTGTATTTGCTTATTTTTTTGTTGCTTTCAATTCAAAAATTTTATTATGGAAGCAGAAATATTAATATCTGAAAGTTCTGCAAGTTTTTTCTCGCCATTCTTAAAACTAACATCAATATAATTTTAAAAAAATGTCTGTTCCTGTCTCATGTACGTATATAGTTGGATTTGTACATAATAACAAAAGTCACAAAAAATGTAATGAGCACCCTGTTGGAAAGTTCAGTGCCATGATGCAAATGATATTGGCTCACCCAAGGCGAGTTTCTAATAGCTTTTAGAGTTTTTGTCTCGCGGCAATATTTCTCCGTTTCGGTATTAGGAGTGGAAGGGTGGCAATAAAAAGCAGACAAATATTTTGGGTTACATAGTGTAGACAAACAAAATGAATTGTAAAAAAGAAGGGCAAAAGCCAAAACAGTTTTATTGATTACTTTAAGCGAGTATTTTTAATGTTTAAATGCCATTATTTTGTAATATTCATTTCCAATTGATTAAAAAGAAATAAAAAAAAACTTAATTTTTGTGATTATAAAAAAAAGATTTATTTATGGGATAACTGCAAAAATCAAAACCAGTTGATAAAAGATTTAATTTTTGTTATCATCAAAAAAAATTGTATTTTGGTGATTTTGAAAAAAAATAATTAAAAAAAAACCTTAAAAAAGTATCGAAACAAAAAAATGTTATTTTTGTGAATATGAAAATAAAATAATAATTTTTGTGATGGAAAAAAATAAATCCAAAAAAATTTAATTTTTGTGATTATAAAAAAAAATTCTTGAAAAAAAGCCAAAAAAAAATTAATTTTTGTGATTATTAAAAACAAAGTTAACTTTGCGATTAATGAACAAAAAAATGCAAGTAATACAAAAAAATTTAAAAAAAAAAATAAAACAGTGAAAGTAATAAAAATTTATTTAAATTTTTTTTAAATAATTGCAGAGGTTCATTACTTTTTAATGGCAATAATCCTATTTAAAAGAATTTCACAATTAATATCATACTAATCCTCGCTTTAACAACATCCATCACCAAGCTCTGTTAATGTTTATTTAGTTTAGTTTAGTTGTCTACTTTTTCCTCTTTAAACAAGAATTTCAGTTCTTTACTTTTTACTGGCCATACAGTTCCTCTTTTTAGAAGCTTTACCCTGTGCAGTACAAAACGTAAGCAAATGCTTCATCGCTTAACTCTATCAATGTAGGATCCATCTCACACCTACAGGGTGGCTGATGAATTTTGCTACATTAAGAAACTCAAATAATTTTTTTTTCAGTGTATGGAATTCATTTTTCTTTTATTCATGTTAAAGCTCATTAAATTTTATTAAATATAGCTTAATTAGTTTTAAAAATAATGGAATTTAAATGCCCCCCTGCTCGTCGATGCATGTGCGGCATCTTACCAAAAAGTTGTTCGCTACTGCTTGGAGAGTTGAGACAGGAATAGCCGCAATTGTTTCTCGAATGGATTGCCTTAGTTCATTCAAATTTGTTGGTTTTGCTTTGAAGAATTCCTGTTTGCAATAACCCCACAAGAAAAAGTCAGGTGCAGTAAGGTCAGGCGACTTGGGTGGCCAACGGAATGTGGAGTTTCTGGATATCAGCTTATTGGGAAATTTTCGTCGCAATTCTGTCATAACAGGTTGGGCTATATGAGGAGCTGCACCATCTTGCTGAAACCACACAGAGTTGAAAGAAATTCTCATTCCGCGTAATTCTGGATAGAAAAACTCTCTCAACATGCTCAAGTAACGGTCTCCAGTAACCGTAACGGTGTGACCGTTTTCTTCGAAGAAGTAGGGCCCGACAATGCAGCGTGATGAAACTGCACACCACACTGTGACACGAAGTGGATGCAATTCCGTCTCATGGAGTATCTGTGGGTTGGAAGCACTCCATATTCGACAATTTTGTTTGTTTATGTTGCCGTTTAAATCGAAATGGGCCTCGTCAGACATGAAAAGACAGTTCAACATGTTTCCATCCTCTTCCACCATTTGAAGCATCTTCTGGCAAATTTCCAAGCGAATCGGCAAGTCTGCAGCGTTCAGTTTGTTGGCCATTTGAATTTTATATGGGAATAAGTCCAAATCTTTGTGCATAATTGACTGTAATGACTGTCTGCTTACACCCATTTGAGCAGATAAGCTTCTTGTCGAAACACGTGGATTGTTTTCTATGGCAGCAGCTACAGCAGCGATTGTTTCCTCCGTTCGAACTGAAGGGTTTCGATGGTAAGGTCTTCTGTTGACTGTCCCATGCTCGGCAAAATTGTTTACAAGTCTTATTATGGTCCATCTGCTCGGAGGATTGCCGCCAAACGTGCGCCTATACTCTCTTTGAACCGAAACTACGGACTCCAGTGCGTGATAGCGGCCGCCAAGCGTGCGCCTATACTCTCTTTGAACCGAAACTACGGACTCCAGTGCGTGATAGCGGCGGACAATCCAAATTCTTGTTTCAGTGTCCCAGTTATCCATTTTTGTTAAATGTAAAAGTCAATCTGCAAAATAAAAAAAATTAACCAGATTCATTAAATAGAAAAAAAGTTATTTAATTTTTTTTTGGTAGCGGCTTTCATTAGCCAACCTGTACTAAGCAGTCTGTAGCCAATCATCCTTTTCATATTTGTATAATACGTCGTTCACTTTTCTGAACAAATATTTTCCCCACAGGCCCAGTAAATTTACATAAAGGAATCTTATACTTATTTGCTGTCGTTACTAAGCACTCTGCCTCGTGTACGATTTCCAAAGTAAAAAGATTTCCTCAGGTGCAAAGACTAATGCCTTTTAGCCATGTTGTAAGCGAGCACACACTTGACACCATTTTTATTCTACAAATGAAATATGCCTTTATGAGTGTGAATCTGTCTGTGTGTTTATTAAATGCAAGCATAAAAGAAAGTAAATTTTAGCATTTGTACCTGTGCTCTTCCACATAAAATATATAGGACTTTAGTTGCTTTAAAAATTAATCGAAACTGTGGACTGCTGTGGGAGAAATTTAAGAGATATGAAATAAATATGTAAGACTAAATCAATATGTGGATGGATTGGGACAACATTACGATTGAAGACAATTTTTAAGGAACTCAGAATATTTCTTGCCTTTTTCTTGTCAATGTCGGAACGCACCATTTCGGCATAGAAAAAGTAAAAAAACCGGACAGAAAGAGTATTCGTATGTGAGTATCAAATTGCTGCTATAAAATCCTATATTATAGTAGGTCCCGAAAACATAACCCATGGCTATAAAGTAGGCTCTTGATATAAAATAACCATAAAGGAAAAGAAAAAGCTTACTTTAAATTTCCACATAGATAACGTTCATAAGTAAATAGACAAAAAAGATACCCGTTACTATAAAGTTCCGAAAAAAGCAATCCGTTACTATAAAGTAACCAGTGCCATACAGACCGATATAGTAACCGTATCCGGGAAAGTAACTCGTAACTGGAAATTACGCAGACGGCTCCCAAAATAGTTGACCCTAATTGGTAGTAACTTGTTTTAAAAGAATCGCTTGGGCGAAAATCACAATATACTATAAAGTAACCGGTTCGGTAAGCAGCTATAAAGTACTCAAGTCCAAAAAAAATAACCTGTTACTAGAAAGTTCCAAATAAGTAACATAAAAAAAAAGAATCATTAAATAACTGGACTAAAAGCGACCTATTACTATGAGGTTCCAAATAAGTAGCCGTTGCCATGAATACCGGTTTGGTAAGCGGTTCCGAAAAACGCAACCCTCACTCTAAGGTAACTGGTGTCATAAAAACCTATATAGGAATTGTTTCCGAGAAAGTGAGCCTTCACTATGAAGCAAAAGGTGACATAAACACCGGGAGAGAACTCAGATCCAAATAAGTAGCCCATTACTGTAAAGTTCCGCATAAGTAACCGTTGCCATGCTGACCCATAAGTTCATAAAAAGTATCCATTACTTTATAGTAACCGGTTTTGGAGATCCAACCCACAAGTTTAACGGTTCCGAAAAAAAAAATCTCAAACTATAAAGTAGACACCTCCAAAAAAACTATTAATCCATCTTAATATAAAGTAACCCATTAATTTCGAGTTATTAAGGGTAAATTTATAGTAAATTTATGGTGCCCGTAACTCTATTTACATAAAGAATGCGGTTGGAATAAAATCTGTAAAATTCACTTTTATTATGAGGCCGGCTATTTATTTTTCCTTGAAAAAATAAGAAACCCTGACATTTATCGAAAATATATTACACGTCCAAAAATAACAGTTTTTCAAATATTGTTTGGCTCCCTGATAGAAAATAATTCCTCTCCTTTCCATAGCAGAGCAGCTAAAGCAACGCCATGTACTTGTATTCAACTTAACAAAAAGTCGAAACAATTTCAAAGAGTTTTTATTTTTATATTTATTTTTATTTCCACTTTATTGTTGGCAACTTTTTCGCGCACTGAAAGACATTCCATCATGGTACTTTGACATTTTTTCACTTTTGTTTGTGCTTTACATTGTTCATTTGTACTCGTAGTTAAGTGCAAATGATTGTTTGATGTTTCAAAATCGTGTGCAGATACGCGCAATCAAACGATTTTTCAGTGATAAAAATGCGAAAGAACCAACAATATGTGTATTAGGGTGGGTCGATTTGTATGGACGAAAGTTAACCGATATCGCGCCATCGATTTTTCGATAGGTTTTGGGCTCAGGAAAAAATGTTCCAATACGCATACCCAAAAAAATAATTTTCGAGCCTGGGAAATTTAATTTTTTTTTTACTTTTTTCGATGTTGATTTTTAAAGTTTTTTTCATGACCTACTAAAAAAATTTTCATTTGATTTTAAAATTTTCATGTATACCCTGTCCGCTAAAAACGTTGGCGATATTAGTTTTTTGAAAAAAAAAAATATTTTTTAGGTTTTGGAAAAGTGCAGGCTCGAAAATTATTTTTTTGGGTATGCGTAGTGGAACTTTTTTTTCCTGAGCCCAAAACCTATCGAAAAATCGATGGCGCGATATCCTTTAGTAAATCGACCCAGTCTAATGTGTATCCCAAAAAATTAAACAAATAGTGGGCTACAAATACAAAGCAATGTGATAAAACTTATCTTATGACGCTGACCAGCGTTCGATTGCATATGTGAAAAAACTGTAAAGAAAATCTCTTGTTATCCCAATTATAGGGTTGGTTGAAAGGAGAAAGTTAATTTTTTTTTTAATCTCATATACACCTCAATCCCATTTAGTCTGATAGAAAACATAAGCGTAGGATTGACTAGGAGTATTTTTAACACATTCAAAACAGTTTGAGAGCATCATTGCTTGCGTCTTGAAAGGATTAAAGTACCCTATAATTGGCGGCCGCCGTGGTGTGAAGGTAGTGTTGCCGGCCTACCACACCGAAGGTCCATGGTTCGAGCCCTGGTACAGGTAACATCAAAAGTGATTTGAAAAAAGTTTTTCAAAACGGGGTCGCCCCTCGGCAGTGGTTTGGCAAACTCTCCGAGTGTATTTCTGCCATGACAGGCTTCTCAGCAAAAATTCGTCTCCTTTGTAGATGCCGTTCGGAGTCGGCAAAAAACTGTAGGTCCCACCAATTTGTAGGGAAAATTCAAATCGGCACACCACAAATTGGAAGAGAAGCTTGGCGCAAAAATCTCTTAGGAGGTTTATGATGATATACCTGTTGTATATCGCGCCATAGAGAGAGATAATTATAAATTATTTTGTATCAAAATTTGTTTGAAGAACTCCCTATATAAACGACAAATTGTACTATCTATTATTCTACTTCTCTAGCTCTACTTCTCTCAATTCTTATATCATTCTTAATTCATCAATTAAATTATTATCTTGTATACTATTATTTAAGTAGCACTATAAAATAATTTTTTTAAATTGTTGTGCTAGGAAATTCAACAAATAAACATAAATAAAAAAAATTCAATACATTTTCAGCTGAGATGGGGCTTTCTGGAACAAAATGTTCGTTTTGTTACGAATTCTGAAGTAGGGGGTTTTTGAACAAAAAATCTGGGATTAAGCCTTCTTCAAAAATATTTTAAAACAAAGGGATCTTTCACTCATCCGTCGATATAAATGCTGCAAATAACTACAGTTTACGACCAGTAGAATTCAATATTTTACACAATTCTTTTTTTAATGAAGATCTTCTAGTTTTTTTTTTATCCAAAAAACTTACAGGTTCTTTACAAAAGCTTAATTCCAATTGAATGATTTCTAATGGTAAGAGAATTAAAAAAATTTAGTTGCATACAATGTTTTAGAAAATTAAAATCCTCGCAAAAAAGTACAAAATTAAAATTTGTGTCCAGCGGGCAATTTCCGAAAAATTGGTATGGTTTTCTTATTTCACGTTTTCACTTTTAAAACTTCTCAACAACACAAAAACCAATATAGAGAACTGATGTATACAATTTCTTATAGTTTAATTTTGAATTTTTATGAGAGATATTAAATATCCTTTACGTTAAACAATTTCAGCCGAAATTTGAAGCTTTATGGACTACATACAGCTGTGTTCAATATAATAGTAGTAAAATTAAAATGAATATCGTTGGACGAAATAAAAGGAAGCTGTGATTTTTATTTAAAATATAGCGAATTTCACATAAGAAACCACGTAAAAAGATATTTCAAAATTTACACAAAATTCAGGAAAGTTAGTTAAACTTAAAAAATGGTCATCAAAATCTGCAAATTTTTTGCCAGAATTTCAATACAATTTTTGGGTACGCAGTTTTATAGAACAATCAATTTTAACTATCTTTCCTGAACTTTGTGTACACTTTGAAATATTTTTATGTTACTTCTGTTATGGACAACTTCCTTTTATTTCGTCGAACGATATCCAATATAATTTCACTGCTATTATATTGAACACAACTGTATGTGTATGACCAAACCAAATTTGGTTTCAAAGGTAAAATAATCCAGTTCCTGAGAAAATTTGTGGAATAGAAAGGGTTTTAACTTTCAAACTAGAAAAGTCGACACTAGCAATTAAAAACATTTTATTTTTCGTTATGTTTTGCTCTATCCACTGGACTACGACACACCCAAAAATGTTTAAAAAAAAATTAATAATTTTAAAAATCTTAACAGAAACAATTAAAAACTCATAGTAGGTAGTTAAAAGGCTTGGATTTAAGTTAATGAAAGTTTCAGAAACTGGTTTAACTGGTGAATATTTTAAAACTTAAACCAAAATGTTTAACTGTGTATAAAAATATTGGCAGCTTCATTTTTTTTTACAATAATAATAGGATAATCATGCTTCAATAATCTAAACTAGCAATAATTGACTTTTACAGCGATTGATCATTAATAGAGGAGTTCCGTTTAGATTCTCACTCCCGGGAAAAAATGTTAAAAAGATATATCGTGGTATCATCGAAACAGCTGGCGGTTTGTCCAAGCGCTGGATGTGGTTGATTTTTTTATCTAAAAATTTGGTCAAAAGCAATTTAAATTTCCGTAAACAAAAAAAAAATTTTAGGCTAGTTTTTTTTATATATACATATATAAAACTAGGCGGAAAAATATATATATAAATTTCCAAAAAAAAAAGGAGGACACTCTATTGTTTATCTATATAAGGGTGGATTGAAAAAATGCTTAATTAATTTAAAACGTTTTTCATCAACCATTGGGTTTGATATTACTGTTTTAACGCTTTCTAAAATTTGTTGACCGATTATTTATCTTCAAACTATGAAAATTGTTGATTTTCAAAATGTGTTGTCCATAGTGTAGTGGAAGGAAATTTGAAGAGAAAGGAGAATATTGTAGAAAATAAGGCTTTTACTGCAAAGCAATTTTCCAATCAATTTCTGAAATAAAGTTTTCAAACCTGAATCCGAAGCAGTTTTGTGTCCTGCTAATATTACCATACCTACGGCAAATATTAAAAAAAAAATAAAGTTTTGTTTCTGTTTTCTTCGCATTTGCATGCAGATCCTCCTACTGAAATTTATTTTTCATGCAAATCCAAATCAAAATAAATTTAATTTCACGATATTTTCCATTGATTAGGTCGCATCACATTGCTCTTTATACATTCCCTGCCGTCTCTCTTTCTCTCTCTCTCTGTCTCTTTGCTTTAAATGCTAAAAATTCTTTGTTGTCCCTTTGAGCTTCCGTCACTCTATTGAACTCTAGCGTATTTGCATGTCAATGCATTGGACACGCTCTTTAGGTCAGCTAGCAGCATGTCCTTCACTTCGCAATCGTCAAATCTATTTGATCCGATGAAGCCCACATAAATGATGCATGCAACTAAATCGAGACATACATACATAGATTTTACTTTTCTACTAAATAATATATTGGATACTAGGTTGTGTATGGCCAAAATCGTGGATGTAGAGTTCAGTGATTTGCAAATAAAATAGAAAAACAAAACGAAAAATCTCAAACTTATATCATTAACATAAGCAATCCTACTATGTGCTATGTGACAGTATATATATATATATACAGTTGTTTTCATTATAATTATATTTAAATGTATTTTCATTTAAAATATAGCGAATTCCCTAGCAGAAACCACATAAAAGGAAATTTCAAATTTTACACAGAGTTCAGAAAAGTTAATTAAACTTTTAAAAATTTACATATTTTTGGGTAGAATTTTGTAGACAATTTTTGAGTACGCAGTTTTTTAGCATAATAATGTGCAAGTCAGAAGTACCTAAAAAATTTCTCCTGAGTTTTTTGAATTTTTTTTGTCAAATATGTTTTGTATTTTTTTCCGTAAAAAACCAATTTTTCTTCATGCGTTGTATGAAAGAAATCACTATTCACCCTTGATGAAAAAAGTTCTGAAAACGCAGGGAAATTTTTAAGCGAGTTCTAACTTGCACAAAGATTGATTAGTCTACAAAACTGCATACTCAGAAATTTTCTAAAAATTCTGCCAAAAATTTGAAGATTTTGATGGCCATTTTTTAAAGTTTAGCTAATTTTCCTGAATTTTGTGTAAACTTTGAAATTTCTTTTGATATGGGTTCTGTTATGGAATTCGCTATATTTTAAATGGAAATAATTAAACTCACACAGAACAATATTTCTGAGCATTCGAGTAAATTTTTACTTGTTGCAGAATTTAAAAATGGAATTTTTTTTCAACGACCTATAAAAACAGCAAAATTGAGTTTGGTTTCAATGAGTGATACATTGTTGTCAAGGTGTTAAGCCGTGTCAAATTTTGTCTATATACGCCATTAACTTATACCGTCAACTTAAGCTTTCATTCAAATTTATTTAAAACCAACACAAAAATAAGAATAAAGTAAATATCCTTTGTGCATCATTATCTGAGTAAAAAAAATTCTCACTCATTAATATTATTATTAAAAAAAATTTCGTTTGATAAGAATGACTTAAACATGGACAATTAGAGCTTATTACCTAAAAAGGCTTAAAATGTCCCACAACGGGGTCAAATTTTACTTTGCTCTCAATAAAGAAAATTCCTCTTTTAAGTCCCTGTAAATGCAGACAAATTTGGTTTTTTCTTATAAATTTTCTATTTCTATATTTCTTCATAATTACAGGGTGTTTTTTTAACAAACTATAGTAAAAACTGGGCCCTTACTCTGTAGTTCTATTCGAAAGGCTGCTCTACTCAAAAGCAAATATCGATTATAATACACATCGGTACTCAGTAGTTCGAACGAATTTACTTAGAATATTTGATAATAGTAGGCATCACTGTTTTACAAATGTCAGACGCAAAGCTAGAAACAAAAAAAAAATAATTGCATAAATATAAGGTGCAGTATTAGACAGCGCTGATATACAAATCGCATTAGAGCAGTAGATAAGCATCAAGCGTGTGTTCGCAAGTTCGAATGAAGGTCCTCTGACAATAAATTTTTATTTTTTTATTTTAATTAAATAAAATAAATTTTTTTTATATTTTTTAAATATTTCTAAAACTAAAATTTTTTTTAATTTTCCAATTTCTTACCTAAAATTCTTCAATTATTCCCTCTCAACAGCGGTTGTTTAACTCTTGCTGCGTTAAAATCGATGGAAAAAATCATTAGAAATTAAATTTTCGTGGATTTTCGTTTGCTAACTCGTTGTCGAATAGAATATTCAAACTTTCGACCATTTTGGCAAGTGTTTTCGAAGTTCAGACCGGGTACCAAATTTTTTACAATAAAAAGGCCGATAGATCAAGGCCGAAAAGAACAGAATGGAACTCGAACGACTCGTTCTACTCGAAAATCTGTTCACAGAGTACGAATCACTCGAAGCCGACAATTTTTCTTTCGAATAGAACTACAGAGTAAGGGCCCCGAAGTTGACATGATGGGTTTGAAGATCGAACATCTCTGCCCATAATTAAAAGGAGGGATCGTTATCGTGCGCATATCACTCAATAACTGCTTAATAGAATTGAATGAAATTAGCTTCGTTGCATTAATAGATGTCTAACTTAAAATTTATGGTATCCCTTACTTCGATAACTCGACCAGTTTCGGAGGTATTGACAAATGTGTGGGCCATAAATGTATGGTGCAATACACCTTAGAGAAGATTCAGGCTGGTCTTCTCTACCAATATGTGGTGTGCTGCTTCTAACTGTTCTTATAAATTGGCGTGACCTACAAGACCTTTTGCGGACTCCGAACGCCATCTGCAAACCACTGCCGAAAGCCGAACCGTTTAGAAAAAAACTTTCAAACCACCTTTGATGTTGCCTATCCCAGGACTGGACCTTGGACTGGTGAATTTATCGCAATTAGGTCAAGGTGAAGTTGTCTTTAACAGGGTACTAGATCCGAAGTAGCGCATATGGGGCTTGTATATTGGGCGCCAATCAAATACCCGATTTAGTCTGCTGTATTTTTGAACCAAATGGTTAGACCAATGACGGCAGGTACTTCCATAAACACAGCGATTGGTGCCCTATCGAATTCGCAGACGATATTCCAGTTCAGTTTAGACCCCTTTTGGTTTTGGATTCAACAACTTTCACCATTTGGCGTGATAACTTAAATATATTTTGACTTTCCAAAATTACATAATTTCTTCCTTCGTATGTGGACGGTGTAGAATTTCATTAGTTCGACAGTCTGAGTTTTTGAATTATCACCTTTTTTTTTTAATTTTCCGACATATGTGGAGATCTATATCTGCTACGAATCGTTCATCACGTGAGCTAAGCACAATTAGGTATACAAATTACTTCAACTCCATTTTACTTTATGAAGCAAAAATTTCTAAACACATACGTAGTAGAATAACAGAAAATCCAGCTGTCATGTTCGCCAGTTGCAGCCTTAATAAACCCAAAAATGTGCTCAGTAAAAAGCGGCCTTCAGAACAATCAACGCCATCAAACACTAGGCATCAACATACGACCATTACTAAGCCGGTAAGCAATGGCATAAAATTGACAACAATCAAAGATCTACGCACATCCTTCGAGCTCACAAAAAAAGGGTTTTTTTTTTTCTTTTTTGAGTTGTTTTGTATTGCCTAAAAATACACTTTGATATGAAATTCGCAACTAACTCTTTTCTTCACTTTTATTTATCTTTGCACGTTAACGCCAATGCCGCTTTCCAATATCAACACAATACCAACAATGCGTTATTTGCGATGTAACAAATCTGCTGCTACTGAATTCGACTGTGCGAACACGCTTTATTAACCGACCTACTTACTTAGGTTCAATTGGATGAAGCAACTGATGCATGGGGTATAAAGGTCGAACGTGTTGAAATGTGAGTATTTGATATTTCAACTTAAATGGGTGTTTTTGAAGGGATTAAGCTATCTACCATAGTTCGTATCAAAGGTGAAGTATTTTGTGACTTAAGAAGAGCTCAATTCCAAAACTTTGAAATCTTATAGCAGACACTTTAAGAACTTAAAGAAATTTAAAAAACGGCAACTAATACAATAAATTAAACGAGCTTGAGAACCCAAGATTATAATAAATTAATGAATGCAGAATAAAAGATATTCTATCTCTATGGCGCGATATACCACAGGTATATCATCATAAACCTCCTAAGAGATTTTTGCGCCAAGCTTCTCTTCCAATTTGTGGTGTGCCGATTTTTGAATTTTTCCCTACAAATTGGTGGGACCTACAGTTTTTTGCCGACTCCGAACGGCATCTACAAAGGAGACGAATTTTTGCTGAGAAGCCTGTCATGGCAGAAATACACTCGGACAGTTTGCCAAACCACTGCCGAGGGGCGACCCCGTTTTGAAAAACTTTTTTTCAAATCACTTTTGATGTTACCTGTACCAGGGCTCGAACCATGGACCTTCGGTGTGGTAGGCCGGCAACACTACCTTCACACCACGGCGGCCGCCGATATTAATCAATTATAAATTAAGTAATTAAGAAATTCACAAATATCTACTTATTTTAAAAATATAAAGCTAAAGCATGCAGAGGCATTAAATCTTCAGAAGCTGAATTCTCTAATCCAGGAATTCAATAAAAACTCAAGCCAGATCCCTTTCTTAATGTTAATCTTTTTGTTACTATTAATATATATATCCTCAGCTGAAAGTTGATTAGTCCATATGTTGCTCCCCCCCTTTCACATATCCTCCTTACTCTTTTCTACCCTTTTCGACTTCTTTCTCCGCCTCTCTTAACAATTCTCTTCCTACTCTATTTCTCCTTCTTTTTAACTTACCCGCTTCCTATATCTTTCCCATTCTCAACAAAAAACTATACGAATTCAGAATTTCAGAACTTAAGAAAAAAAAACATGTAAATTTGAAAACTAAGAGCTAAGAAGCTTAATAGCTAAGAAACTAAGAACTTTAGGAAACGCAGAAATTTTTTATTCAGCAGTGTATTCAGCAATGTATGAATAAAATGACATACATTTTTTCATCGCCACTTAGTATGTATGAATAAATGATCAAATTTGATTTTTTTTTCGAAATTTGGATTTGATTTTAAATATCATTTGTGAACTAATCGCTTGCGAGCTAGCAACTAAAATTATTGTTCATCGCCACTTAGTATGTATGAATAAAATATCAAATGCAATTTTTTTTTTTCGAAATCTAAATTTGCTTTTGAAAATCATATATAAACTAATCTCTTCCGAACAAGCAACAAAAATTGTTATTTTTATTCATCCTCACTTAGTCATGTATGAATAAAATTTCAAATTCGATTTTTTTTTTTATTTGGATTTGCTTTCGAAAATTGTCTGTGAACTAATCGCTTTCTTACAAGCAACAACAAATTTTTATTCATCGCTACTCAGTGATGTATGAATAAAACACCAAATTATATTTTTGTTTTTTTTTTTTAATTTGGATTTGCTTTTGAAAATGATACATCGAATGTTATTTTTATTCATCGCCACTTAGTAATGTATGAAAAAAATATCAAAATGATTTTTTTTTTTTCGAAATTTGGTTTTGCTTCCGAAAATCATATGTATAGTAATCGCTTGCAAGCTAGCAGCCAAAATTATAAGCACTGGTATTTTTTTTCTACTTGCTTAATCCTTTTAGCTTTCATTAAATTCCTTAAGCGAGCAGAAAATTTTTTTTATTTTTAAATTAAAAAATTAAGAAAGTACATTTCCATAGCTTGAAGAACTAAGTTTAAGACACTTGCAAAAGAAGATAAAAAAGTAGATATTTTCTAGTTTTAGTATTCACAGATTATGCAACTGCAGTGAATTTAAATACACCAAAATTTTAAACCTTAAAAGTTTAGAAATATACGAGCTTGTAAAATTTGGAAACTGAGAAGCTAGGAGGTTACGAACTTGGAAGATTGGAAATTGAGTACATTAGATATTCAGAAATTAATAATTTTAGAGCTTATGAATTTAAAGGCTTTAAAGCATAGCTTTTGTTTCTATGTGCAACTTCCAGAGATATCCACCCAGATATATATTTCACTCTAACCTTTCCGTTCAGTGTTCAGCTATCTATATTACCGCCACATCAACCGAGTGAATATATAACATACAAATGATTTCTTTTTCACTCGCCATATTCCACCTTACTTAAACTCTTAAGCCATATAATGACTGCTGCACAATACAAGCAAACTTGGTTCATTGTTCGCTTAATGAACTGACGCGAGTTAAGCTGATTTGGCTGCAGCACATAGCCAACGTAATTAACATAAACAATGTGTGCCACTCGGAACTGGGTATTGTGCCAAAAATTGCATATGTTCATTTCCAGTTACTTAAACACATCCAAATATACTTGCACACATATACACATAAATATTTACATATACTTAAGGGCGCCAAGGGATTGCATTTTCCTACATTCGTAAGCTGCATAGAGAAAAGCTTTAATAGAAATGGTAACATTGTCATGCCAAAGGTTTAGGGGTATTTATTAGTGTTCATAATAAATAGATGAGGTGATGTGAGCAGACCGACAACTAATAAATTTGCATAATTTAGTGTGGCAGCTCGTTTATTTATGATTTTTGGAATGATCATTTGAGGATTGGCTGCTGTAAAGTCGTGGTTTAGTACTAAATTAGAAAGACCGAATGGTATTCAGTGACGCAATGGAGTGCCAAAAGAAGGAACAAAGAAGTAAATCAACACAAAATGTGTTGGTAACTGAGAACTTTCGTGAGCTTACTTTACGGACTTAAAACTCCATTAGCTGACGCAAATATGTGAAACGGCTGCGGAGCTCAAAAGGACCTTCGAAGTAAACATATAGCTTCTCAAGACTGAAACTTGGCTCGTAAGTTTTATAAGTCGGATATCAAGTCAGAAGATTACATTAAAAAAAAGCAGTTTAACATTTTTGTAAGGATCAATAAAAATTTCTGGAAACCATAACAAGATAAGCTTAATATGTAGGGATGGACTTTTGCAAATTTTTGTTTGTATGCTTCAGATCTCAGCATGAAATCAATAACTAGCGTTGGTAGAATATTTTCCGCTTATACTGTCAACATTTAACAAGAGACTACAAGCTGCTAGGAAGTTGGATTAAGTCCTCAAGCTGTGGCGTACAATTTAAAAACAGCAAATCGACTGCTGAGTGGAAGAGCCCCCTTTTTCAAAAACCTGCTATATCAAAAATTTGTTTGAATAACAATTTGTTTCAGAATTTGACTCCAAAATGCGCTATCTCCTAATTTTTTTTAACAGCGAATTTAAATCAAAAACAACAAATCTCAGCTAAAAATGTATAGAATTTTCGTTCAGCTAGGGCGTTTTTGAAACTCATGCTGAGAAAGGGCTTTCTTAAACCAAATTTTCACATAGAGCGTTATTGAAAAAATGTTGAGCTGTGGCCTTCTTCAAAGAAATTCTGAAATAGGGAGTTTTTTAAAAATATGTTGATAGGGTGATCTTCCACTTAGCCGCCGAAGTGTACTGATTAAACAACTTCATTGGATCTTAGGGTCGCAGGGTCCCAACTAGTTAATTATTTTTGTTACAGTACTTTACCTTATTTAGTGGGTACTAGGCATGCTAATTTTTTTTGATTCTAACAATCCTGAGATTAGTACAGGATTTTTTTCTTTTTTTTTCGGGTGGGGATGAAAAAATTCCCAATACACCATAGATGATGCGTAGCACCAACCTCGTGTTCATGAACTAAAAAATTTCCCAAAATTATCCGACGTGGCCGACACTTCGCTGCAGCACATGTCATACTTGGCTCGCTTTTGAGCATTTCCGCATCATCTTAATCTGCATCTCCATACACGCACTTCGCGTCTTTGACTTTTCCCATTCTCTAAAAGGCCGGCTTAAAGTACGCGCGTGCAAGGATCAAAGTTTCTAGTGATCCGTATCTTTGCCTTGCTGTACATCAGCCAAGCAGAATTTGATTAGTCACTATTCTCCCAAAGTTTAAATTGAAAATTTTGAAATTTAATTATAAACAAATAAAAATCAAGAGGTACCCAAATTTTGCAGGATCCCAGGACTGGCATCCCTAGCCGGCACCTTAACTTATACATAATAATTAAGCAGCGTAATAATGAAGTAACGCTGTAAAAACCGAGCCATGTGAATCACTGTCTCTCATTCTTAATAGGTACAAGGTCTTAGAAATTTCTTTCGCATTAAAAAAAATGTATGTAATTTAAAAGCTTTCGAGTAGCATTTGCCTTCGCATCGCGATACAGAGTTGCCCCCCTGACTCCAAATGCAGTCCTCTAAAGCTGTTAATAGATTGGCGATGGATACTCGCTTATTAAAAAGTTTCAAACGTATTGAATTTGCTTGTTGTTGAATTGAGCGGGAATTGGGAAGAAATTGACTTTCCATCCATTAACATAAATTTCCAAATTTTTTTTATATACTATAGATATCTAGAAGTCAAAAAATCTACTCTTCATAGTATCTTAACTAAAGTAGTATAAGTTAAAATAAAGCAATTTCTCCTATGCTTTGTATACCAAAAATGTTGCGTATACGCCATGTACACCCACACTAAACCGCCGCATTCACGACAAAATGTAAGGCAAAAAAGTTAATTTATTTGCTTCTTAACAGGCGCTATTAAATACTAATTGCTTGTGCTGCCTTAAGACAAGTATCTTCAGCAACTTAATTTGATTTCAATTTAAAAGATTTGTAAACAATTTGTGCCAAACAGAGATTAACTGGGTAAGGGCATCGATTGCTAAGACAAATACAAAATTAATTACTTCTATAAACTGAATTAAAAAAAACCACAAGCTGAAAAACAAGACTGTCATTGCCTTCACAATGCGTAGGCATATTTTTTCCTGTCTACACACACTTAAATAATTATATATATACTTAGTAGGTCTTTGTTCGTAGTCCAGTCCCCCCATATCCTGAATCACGTTTTTTGCCTTTAATCACGTAATTACTATAATGACATATTGATTTATTATAAAAGTAATTTATGCACACCCATACATACATATATTGACATAAATACATCTATGGACTTCTTTTATATTTTATATAGTTATGTGCTTACACAGTTGTGTGGTTGCAGGGTTTAAGAAAATGTCATTGTGTACCAACAAGTACTTAAATTGTTTCTACAAGCAGCTTTAATAAAGAATTTTCCTCAAACAAGCAGACAGATTAGTGTCTATGTGCTTATAAGGTTAAAGGTTAATGGATTTTTTAACTATTTTATTTTTAAAGGAAACTCAGGAGTATGTCTAGCTGAACTACCAATCAAATGACCTATATGATTGAAAAGAATGGTTTCTGTTTGCTCTCTCGTTCGAAAAATTAATTATTATAAGAGAAATTATGTGAAGGCTATGTATGCAAGTCTGAAGGCTTATCTAATAGCCAATCTCAAGTAGAGGAAGGGTTTTACTTTTGTTAAAGACCGGCAGTACTTTACCAGACAGTGGTAGGGTATCCAAATGACTGGCTGGAAGAAGTTATCGATTAAAAAGTATTGAAGCTTTGTTGTTATGGAGGGCGAGTAGCTTAGTTAAGCTATTTTTTTTTATATTATTATATCATTTATTCAGAGAGTAGAACGGGGGTTGCAAAGCATCTCTTATATTCATCTGTATGTATTCAGTGTGGCGAGCGCCTGTGTACTCTGAGGTTTCGCGCGAGAAGGCCTCCCAATCTCGCTCTGAAACCCCTCCATATGGGATTGCAAACTTAAACTATGTCTTTGGAATATTTCATAAGGTGGTTGCGAATTATAATAACATGCAATACAATTGAAATAAACGAATGAAACGACCACAGCTTTTTTTCCTTAAACAAATAGCTAAGATCGACTTAAAGCGCTTGTTAGACGATCGCTAACTGATCGGCGTTAAAGAAACTGGCAGATGGCCGTAGTCGGATAAGGTCGGATATGGATTGGAAGTCGCATGTCAGCTGCGTTGTTGCATAAATTAATATCGCGTTGGCTCGATAATCGGGAGAAGCCAAAGGTGCAATGTGAGTTTCCGATAGCGAAGAAATCAGAAGTATGATTACTAACAGTGGTTGGTCGGATGCTGATTGCCCTAAAAACGCATTTGAAGTATTCAGTGGTTTCAGCTACGAGTTGACAAATCTAGGAGGACAGGTGCTGCATCTTAAGGGAGAGCTAATGCACGCGATTCGACGACTTTCGTTTTCAATTGTCTTTAAAAAACCTGTTTCAGGTACTCATTGGTCTTACTTGCGTACTTACAAAATGGGTATCGCTGACCTCCCTATAACTATTTATACACATAAAACTTTAACTAAGGATATTTCTTATTAACATTTCATTTTAAAAATACTGCTTTAGGGATAGTTACAGACTATCACAAGACAGGAAATTGAAAGTTAAGTTTCCCTCAAGAAAGGACTAGCGGAGAGACAGAGTAAGCGATGAGCAATCACTGTCGCTCCACCCCGACGGGTCGAGAATGAACTATGGGATAGGAGCTGCAGTTTTTTCAGAGCAACTAAAAGTCTCGCCCTCAGTTCGTCTTCCAAATTCAGCAAGTATCTTTCAAGAAGAAATTCTAGGGATACAGAGAGCCTGTAGTTTCTTTGGCCGAAGACTCAGTGGAAGGATGCGACGTATGTATGTATCTACACAGACAGTCAAGCAACGCTCATGGCGTTTGATTTCTACACTGTATCCTCTAAGGCCGTCAGCAGCTGAAATAAGATGCTGCGCGCGGCTGCAAACTTCTAAAATTTTACGCTAGTCTTCGTTTCCGGCCATAGCAATACTGTGGACAAGAAGAAGGGAGATGAACTGACAACAGTTGGCGTCGCTTTGAACGGTTTTGACGCTGTCATGATTCATCCACCAATAAAATCCATTAAAAAAAATATACGTAGCACGTTCTGCAATTGACGCTCCAACGATGCTTGTAAGAGCACCAAACAAATTTGTCCTAGCTACAACAAACAAAAGCAACAGAAAACCTGCTGAACAGGTCAAGGAAAGAAATCTTTTGAACTACAGCCACGATTACTGCCCACTGCGTCAACAGGCCGAAAGAATGGGTATCCTGTTCAACAATAGATGCAGGAGCTGTGATAAAGAATGCGAATGTCCAGTTCTGGCGCACATTGGGCTTGCGATTCTAGGCAGTTACACAGTGCCTGAAGTTAGGGGCATAGCGAAATACTCAATAAGAGGCATTAGCAATTTCATAGAACGAACTCATTGGTTTGAGCGTAACTATCAAACTTACAACGGGATCCTAAAAATGGATGGCTCTAGGGCTGGGGGTCTTTCCTTTCATGAGCCATACAGCTACCAACCAACCAACCTATAACCTTGTATGCTACAAGGACGTCACTGTACAATTTAAATTATTGAAATCGGCGTAGTATAGGGTGGCGCAAAAGTAATCCTCCTATCAGAAAATGCTATAAATTTTGCGATTGGCCCCTAAAGTCAGTTCTGTTTTGACATTTGTGTAGTAAACACATGCGAAATACACGTTAATAAACAATGTTACGCTACACTGCTCCAGAACGCGGAATATTGCTGACTATTTATTTGACCAATAATCGGTCGGGGCCAAACGGTTACTGTGAATGGTGAGCGCTACAGAGCAATGATCAACGAGTTCTTTTTGCCGCAACTTGATGAATTGGGATTGGAAAACATGTGGTTCTAACAAGACGGTGCAACAGCACACACTGCACGTGACACAACCGATATGCTGAACATCGGAAGCTTACTTTTGCGCCACCTTGTAGATTGGCTGTTTTGCTCTTACAAACATTTGGTTCAAATTTTTTGGAATATGATATATACTTTATAATACCCCCCCCTAAAAATTACATTCATGTTGTTTCATACTCACACTTTTTTCCCCTCTCGCCAACAGCAAGGACGTACGCCTACCCGTACAGTTACAACGCGCTATGGCCGCCGAAGCTGAAGCAGCACGAGAAGCACGCGCTAAAGTCATAGCTGCCGAGGGTGAACAGAAAGCATCAAAGGCATTACGTGAAGCGTCGGAGGTCATTGGAGGTTCACCTGCTGCGCTGCAATTACGCTATTTACAGGTAATAAAAAACAATCAAAAAAAATTACAACAAATTATAATAGAAAACTGACCACCATTTTGACACCGCAGACACTCAACACAATATCAGCGGAAAAGAATTCGACAATTGTTTTCCCATTACCCATCGATTTGATTACATATTTCCTGAAGACAACCGAAGCGAATGCCGCACAAAATGCCGCAAATGCAGCACACAATGCTCAGGCTGCTGCAAATGTTGCCGCAAATGCTGCTGCCTTACAAGCGCTGCCTGGTGTAAGCAACGAACATTCACCGCAACAAACGACATCACCGCAAGCGGGTATACAAACGGCTTCTATGTAAGAATAAGACGCAAAACGTATGCAAACGCAAGTAGACGTAAGCTTGCAAACGACGCTATGATATATAAATATATATTAAGAGATATAACAAAAACAAAAAAGGATCAAAACATAATTATTATTAAAGTATTTATTTAAGTAGAAGCAGATCTTGTTGGTTTATTGAATTGAACCTAAAAATGGTTGCCTCGTGAACTATGAATGTTTGATGAGTGAAATAGTTGGAACATTTGAAGCTTGAGTAGTGTGGATGAAATCAATTGGAAGTGATGGGTATGTACTCAATGCGAAAAGTATACGTCGTCAACAACAAAGTACATCAGCTTTAACTGGCAACTGATCAGTTCCGGGGGTCCGGCATAAAATGTTTTGAGGTTTTCTACTCGGTTTACATAGTAGTTTGCTGACAAAAAATTTTCTCTTTAGGTCAGATTATCGCTAAAGAGACTCTGTCTAATATTTTTAAAAAATCTGCCCCTTCTAACCTTACGAGTACTTTCAATCAATTGTATTCAGGGATGAGAAAGAAGTTTGTAAGCCAGTCGCTTTCTAAACACGTCTCTTTCAGCGAATAAATATTGTGGCGATCCAACAAGTAGTAATATCGCTGGTGTCATTTCATGAGATTCGCTGAGTAAAAGTCTAAACCGGATTTTGATCAAAGAGAGAGAGATTCAGAGAGATCAAGGAAAGAGAGAAAGTATGAGATCTAGTAAGGACGATTGGTCGAATGCTGAAAAGAAAGGTAGAGAATATAACAGAGAAAAGTGAGTAGAATTTAAACAAAATGGACAGAGAGACAGAGAGATTGGCAAAGTAATATAGGGTAAGAATAAAGAAAGGTGTCCAGTAATGGAAAGATAAATAAAGATAGAAGAATTCGGTTAGATTGGCACAGAACTTATAAAATGATCAGACCGAAAAAGGGTTCGTAATCAAAATCACGAGAGACAAATGCCCAAAGAAATAAATTTTGAAGTATAAAGGCCGTGACAGATAGAAGAAAAGAGAATGAAGAAAAAGGTTGAAAGAGAGGCACAAAGAGAAAGAGCAGAAGATAACAAATATCACAAGGGGTGGTGCAGAGGAGCAAAAAGAAAGTAAGTGTGTGGGAAAAACACCAAATGAGTACACGGCTAAAAATGTTTAACTAAATTTTAAACTTTTCAGGGCTACATATATGTCCAAAGCAAATTTGGTTTAGAATTTAAATTGTGCCAGTTTTTGAGAAAATGACCGTGAAGAAAAAAATGACCGTGAAGAAACCAGAAACAGCGCACAAAAAACTGTAATGAGAAAAATTCAATGACTTGAAAAAGCTTTCAGAAATAAATGAATGAAATTAAAAAAATTTTAGACGTTTTTTTTCAGTTCAGTTTTAAATCTAATTCGCAATAAATTCAAAATTTAAAGATTTGGAATTTATTACAAAAACGTTTAAAAAATTGCTTAAACCCAAGAATGGTTTAAAATTTAGACTCAAATTTTTAGCGGTGTATACTTATACCAAGCGACGGACGGAGAGAATGTTGCTTGTTTTGAATGGCTAATACAGACACAAATAAAAACAAAAAGATAGAAACAAAAGCACTGAAACCAACATGAAAACAAGTTTGACGAAGAACAGATTTGTGGCAAAATTTTAACCCTACAAGTCCTTTATAAAAGGTTGGTGTTGGGCGCTCTTCTGGCTAGTACGAATTAAATTATAAAACGGAGATTGCCAGAGCGTTAGTTTTATCGACAAAAAAGCCATCAAATTGCATGAAGAGTGCTCTCGGACGAAATTCTCGTAAAAACACTATGAAAGATCAAAAACAGTATTGACATTATCTTTGCTACAACCAACCATTGCTAGCAAGGCAGGCAATCACAATTTTTTCCCAACACTGATGGAATTTCTATAGAAAACAACAAGTGCCTAAAAGTATGCAGCCTCTCACACCTATGCGGAAAAGCAATTTCAATATGATTAAAAAGTTAATCTCTCCGACAAAGCCGCGCAGTTTTTGCCTACTTTTTTTGTTCCGCAACAATGTTGGTTTGTACAGAGAATGTGAATTAAATAATGCCTGAACAACTTTTGCATACTTCAAGACGACATATAAATTATTTCATACTGGTCCGCCTGTTATTTGAACAAAGATAGCTTCCTTACAGGAATTTTTCTTCAAATAAGTAGCTAGAAAAAATTGTAGCCGCTTGACTGCTTCTAAATTGCCATGTTGTATGGGCTATTCAAAAAATGGGCCAAGCGTACCCTTTCGTGAGTGAGCTAATTTGTAAACATTTTTCTCCATATCTCTCATGTAAACTTTTACTATATTTACCCAAACTAAATATATCTCTGAGATGTTTGGTTTGAGTATTTTTCCCACAGGAAATGCGAATTGAATTAAGTATGAAATATGTTGCATACTTCAAGGCGACAACTGTTTTCTAATTATATGTGGTCTACCACATTCGTTGAACAAAGAATTTTCGGATAAACTATTCCCCATCTTAAGACTCTAAAAACTTCTAAATTGAACTTTTCTTAGGATTGTCTAAGAAACGCATTAAGGAAATCAACCGTGAGGGAGGTAATGGGGTAAAATGTGCCTGAAAATTATGCGACTTTCAATTTTACAACATTCACTTCATTTCTCCTATAACAACTTTAAGCCTTTTTTGCAACAAAAGATATGATTAAAATAATTTTAAAAAAAATTGTTGCATACTTATAGGCAATATATATTTAATTCTCATTCCCTCTTGTCTTTTCTCTCTCTCTATGGCGCGATATACAACAGGTATATCATCATAAACCTCCTAAGAGATTTTTGCGCCAAGCTTCTCTTCCAATTTGTGGTGTGCCGATTTGTATTTTCCCTACAAATTCGTGGGACCTACAGTTTTTTGCCGACTCCGAACGGCATCTACAAAGGAGACGAATTTTTGCTGAGAAGCCTGTCATGGCAGAAATACACTCGGAGAGTTTGCCAAACCACTGCCGAGGGGCGACCCCGTTTTGAAAAACTTTTTTTTTCAAATCACTTTTGATGTTACCTGTACCAGGGCTCGAACCATGGACCTTCGGTGTGGTAGGCCGGCAACACTACCTTCACACCACGGCGGCCGCCCTCTTGTCTTTTACTTTCTTTTAATGAATAACATGCTCTTAACCCTCTAACTAGTTCATCATTATATTCGAACTATCTAAAAATGAAAGAAACTCGAAACTATTCCTCGTTCAACTTTACTATACACCCTTTCTTCCCAATATAAGTGTTGATTTTATCAATTATGCTTACAACACTCAGAGAAAAAATATAAATATTCAAGAAAACTTAGTTGAGAACAAAACCGGATTTGGAGTTTTTATCATCTAGGTCCTTTCCACTGATTTGGAATTATTAAGAACCCAAAAAAACTATTGCACAGTTTTATGTTTTCTCTAAATACTTTTGAGATTAATAGCCTAATGCCTAAAATGTAAGGAAGTCTAGTAAATACTTTGAAGACCAATACATTTACCATTTAAAATTTCTGACGGCGTATACTTCTTGCTGGGCATACAAAGACAAATATAAATATAAAAAGTAAGTATAAGTAGCATTAATTAGTACTAATAGAAAGTTGAAATATAAAACAAACAAACAAAAAAAGAATGTTGCTGAAATGGCGTTAAGTTTGTTCGGTTAGCGTAAAATAACAAAATATTTGCAAATTTTTAGTGAAATTAAGCGAAGAAAATGAAATTATCATTAAAAATTATTAGCTGTCGTCTTAAGTGCATTAAATAGGCAACGTATATTCAATAATTCTAAAATTTATTAAATTTAATAAGAAGCATTCAAGCTTAATTGTTTAATATTTTTAACCAAATTCACAAGCACATTTAAATAGTTCATTAATAACTTGTCTACACCCACACAATTACCAAACTACATTGGCATGCGTAAAAAGTTACGATTATTGTGAAAATTTTCATTAGCATAGTTCATAGTAAATAGTTGACAAATTAATGCGAAATGCTTAAATAAATAAAAAATTTTATAAAATAATAGTATTTAAATGTAATAAGCCTTGGCCTTGATTTGCTAGGAATAGTTGATTTGGTGCAAGTAAATATTATGCAAACACTTATGTGATGTCTACACGGAGCGTGGTTCAGGCTGTCATTCGTAATTTATCTACGCTTTCTCTTTTTTTTATCGAAAGTTAATCGAAATTTGAGAGAGACGCCGAAATATAAAACATATAAAGACGAAGCAACAATAGAAAATAAAGGGAAAAAATTAATTGTTGAAAAAACCCCTACCATTTATCGCGAACTGTCGATATTATTCGTATTGTTAGAGCTTTTAAAAAAGCCAACCTAAAACCAAACCGGTTAAATTTGATTAGTAATTAGTAATCAATTAATTATCATTTACAAAAGGAATTTTATGCATCTTCTATACATAGTATGTGCATGTCTATATTTATGTGCTTCTACAACCATACCAAAAAAAATTTAAAATAATCAGAAAAGAATCAAAAGTAATCAAAAATAATCAAAAAAAGTTAAAAATCAAAAGTAATCAAAAATAATCAAAAAAAAGTTATTTTGATTACTTTTGATTTTAATTATTTTTGATTTTTTTCGGTATTGTTGATGTGTATATTTACGAGTATGTGTTTCTACAACAATACTGAAAAAAATCAAATACTCGTATAATCAAAAAAAATTAAAAGTTATCAAAACCACTTGTTTCTCATTATTTTTGAATATTTTTGAACATTTTTTTTTTTAATAATCGTTAAAAATCATTATTTTTTTTTATTATTTTTTTATTTTATTGGAAAATAATCTTTAAAAATTGAGAGTAATGGTAATCAATCATTAAATGCATTGTCAAGAAAATAATCAATCGAACCATTAATCATTACGATTAGTAATCATTATTTAACAGGTCTGCTAAAAACTAAAAAAAAATTACTTTTCAGTAAGCAACTTTGAAGTTTTTGTTGCAGTGATTACTGTTGTGGATCTAACTGCACTTTAAAAAAAAAAAAAATTATGAAAAAAACTACAGCCAAATATCGATTTTGTTTTTACATGGAAAGTATTTTCAATTTAATTTATATATTATATATATCTGCAAAACTTGGGAACTAGTTTGCGGTCAGGTAGACTACCGAAAAAATTTTGTTTACATTGGCTTTGCTACGGAATTCACGAGATATATCTCCAAAAATATTTCAAATTGTATAGAAAATAGCACTGCATGATCTAAATTGTGAGGCACAATGTTTACGTAAATGGAACTAAATCCAGAACAATAAAATCCTTTACAATACTTATCTATGTAAAATTCAAAACTTATTTTACATTTATAAACACAGAAATATATGTACTTGTAAACAAAGCCAGGGAGCCACAATATGTACGTAGCTGAAGAAACTTTGACAAATAAGCAGCTTTTATGACAAGCCTACACATATATGTAGAATGTATAGATCAGAAGAGTAAAACGGATGCTTTTAGTGATATAACAAAAGCAACAGCTATATATAAGAATAGATCTCTGCTAAATGTCGGTATGGCGTTTGCAAGGAAACGAAGAGCTGTATACAGTTGTGTTCAATATAATAGTAGTGAAATTAAATTGTATATTTTTCGATGAAATAAGAAGAAGATATGTTTTTAATAATTTTCATTTAAAATTTTGCGAATTCTATAACAGAATACACATAAAGCGAAATCTCAAAGTTTACACAATGCTCAGGAAAGTTAATTAAAGTTTGAAAAAAAATGGCCATCAAAATCTGCAAATTTTTTGGCAGAATTTCTAGAAAGTTTTTGAGCATGCAAACTGCAGCCCAATAAATACGAGTATTAGTATAATAATGTGCAAGTTAGAACTTGTTCAAAAATTTCCCTGAATTTTCAGAATTTTTATTCGACAGGCTCTTCATGATCATGGAAGAAATCACTCAACACGCTCGACGGAAAAAATTCTGAAAATTCAGGGAAATTTTTGAACAAGTTCTAACTTGCAAATTATTATACTACAAAGCTGCATGCTCAAAAACTTTCTAGAAATTCTGCCAAAAAATTTGCAGATTTTGATGGCAGTTTTTTTAAAGTTTAATTAACTTTCCTGAACTTTGAAATTTCTTTTTTTGTGGATTCTGTTACAGGATTTTGCGGAATTTAAAATAAATTGAAAATACAGCTTTTTATTATTTCGTAGAACGTTATCCAATTTAATTTCACTACTATTGTATTGAACATAGCTGGATATTAAAAAATTTTGAAAATGTGAGAATATATAGTGACTTAAGCATGAAATGTTCTACTAACAAGCGGTGTGAGGTGTACACTCACCATAAAAACCTCATTTGATTCCGTCGAACCTGCCGATCAGCTCATTTTGCTTATCTGTTCTACAAAAGATCTTAAGTTTTAAGAGTGTCACTTCAAGTAAAAAAGATCAGAGAAGATATTAAAGCGCTTATTATGTAAGTCACCGTGACACTTTGCGCCGCAGTCACTCACATGCACCTACATTCCTATGTAATACCAAACAGATTCGCATACAATCATTGAAGGGAGTTAACGGCTTTATATAATAAGAACTTTTCTTTAAAAGAGAAGAAGTGACTCGTTGCGTCACATTGAGCTTAACATAATGAGACCGTAATTAATTGAAAGAGTCATATTTTTAGATTAGAAATCTAGTTGGAAGAAATAGTATTATATCATTAGTAAAACGAATTACATTTACAAAGTGTCCAGAAAACAGCGCAGATCTACTACGTTTATAGAAGAATTATGAGTACTATTTTAGGTTTTGACCAGCAAACGGAATACCGGCTTTGAAGGACCCACTTACTGATGTACTTCTACTCTGCTCTCTAAAGCTTTTGTTATATCAATACTAAAAGTTACTAGAAAAAATCTTTACGAAAAAAATAATACGTCAAGCCCTCTTGCCAGAAACAATGAATGAACATTTCTTCGATCTTGAGTTAAAATGTTAACTTGATTAATCAATGCATGCTCTGTGGCATATTAACCTCTTAAGGCCCTGGGCACACATATGTGCACCTTAATTTTATTTCAATTTCAATAGTGGCATCTTGTGCAAATAATAGGACTACAAGTATTTTAAAAACATAAATAACTAAGCTTAGTACATTTAACGGGGTGAAAAAAGAATTTTTATTTTATTTATGTAAATAAAAAAAAAATTAAATAAATAAAAATAAAATTTTTTTTTGTAAACATGTGCTTTTTATGCTATTTCAAGTACAGCAAACCATGAAAAAAATTTTAATTCGCATTTAAGTCAGGCTCAGATCTTAAGAGATTAAAATCCGCAAAATCATGCAACATTTTTCTATAATATAAATAACGAAAATTGAACAAAATTTACAGATTTTTCGAAAAAAGTCAACTTTTAAAATTTATTTTCATTTTAACAATTTCATGTTTTAGGCAAGCGGGCAAAGAATTATTTTTATTAGGGCTGTGTGAGAAACTTATTGACAAAAATTGTGATAAAGCACATCTTCAGTTAATCGATTAATTGTTTAATCAATTAATTTTATTTTCTGATAGTTAATTCTAAATTGTGATTAATCAAAAAAAATTAGTTAGTTTACTCGACTAATACATTTTTGGATTATTACAAAATTAAAATAATTGAATAATCGAATGTATGGTCGAAGTGATTAAGCGCATTTGGTGCACTTTTGCTATTTTTTTATTCAGCAAATCTTGATTAATAATTTTTTCAATTACTTGAGTAACACTCGATTTGATGAATCAAAATTTTAATTAATCACATCTTCAATTACTTAATCAATCGATTAATTCTTAACTTCGCTTAGTGAAAAAAAATGCTTACTCAAATATACATTTGTTTTATTAATCAAATACATATTTTAATTAACCATGCGCATTAATGAAGTGATTAACAATTATTTTTTGTACTTTCGATTATTTTCCTGTCTACGAAATTCACAATTTGACATTACTAAATTAATCGATTATTTTAATTATTTAATTTGATTAATCCAAAATATTTTACGCGACTAAGCCATTTTTTGATTAATTACAAGGCAAATTGATTAAATAGTCGGCTTTTACATTAATCACACGCACGAATAAAATGACTAATAATAATTGTTGCACTTTAAATATTTTTGCTCTTGATTGACCGTCTTTGTTAAATGAAGTTTTCAATAACTCAATCAAACGATTAATTATAAATTCAGATAAGTCATAAAATTACTTAAATCGAGTAATATTTTTTGTTTAATCAAAATAAAAATGTATTATTGATTAACCATATTATTTATTATTTATTAATTGATAAAATAATCGTTTAAATGATTATATTTAATTGATTAATCGAATAAAGACACAGCCCTTATATCTAGTAAAAATAAATTACTTACATACATTAAATACTTGTATATAAAGAGTGCAAATCAAATTTAGTAATTTATGTAGTACTCAATACATATTTATAAGCACATTCATTTCAAATACTACGAATTTACATAACTTTGTACTTAAATACTTACAAGTATACATACTTACATAATGTAATTTTTCGCAGCAGTAAATCCATTATCAACTATTAATGAAAAATAAAAATAAATTTACTTAAAACTATACATAACAAATGTACAATATTTAGTATTTAACAAAAAATAAAAGTTCATAGCGCCACACACCCACAATACCGAATCATTCAAAGTTTTCGACTCTCGACAATTTATTAAACTACTAATCTGTATGTACCAAGTCTGTAGCGTAAAAAAACATCAAATTTTTGAATATGAAAATAATAAAATCAAATCACCTTTAGAAATTAGCTGAGGAATTTTACTTTATTTTACAATTAACTTTCACACAAGGCAGCCATATTTGGCATGATAATAATAATTAATAAATTAAGCGAAAGTTTCATAATTTTCATTAAATATTATTGTAATAGCCCAATAAATACAAACATACATTTTAAATACTTTCACTTACCCACAATAAAAAAAATTGTAGAAAGCAAAAAAATGTGCGAATTTTTTTCGAAATTTTTGAAATAAATCAATGTTTTTATCGGTGTCCAAAAACGAAAGACCAACAAATTTACTATTTTTTAATTAACGAGAAAAAGTCGGTAAGTATTTACCTATTCATTTAAACATCGCGTGGACGACCGCAAAATGTTTTCTTTCTTATAAATTAAAATTTTTACTATATATACCATACTAAGGGATTTTTTTTTCAACCCACCCTAATGTTCACTTTGCCACCCAACCCTTTGAAATAATAATTACGATTAGTACGTAATGATTATCGGTTTGATTAATTACTTTCTTGAGAATTCATTTAATGATTGATTACCAATTACTTTCAATTTTTAGTGAATCTTTTTCAATTAATAAAAAAATAATCAAAAAGAATCATAATTTTTTACGATTATTAAAAAAAATCCAAAAAAGTTGTTTTCATTACTTTTGCTTATTTTTGATTTCTTTTATTATTTTTTACTTTTATTTTTGGTTTTCTCTAATCGTATCAATTAATAATTGTCTTTTCTTGAGAAACAATTAAAATAATTATTACCAATTTTAAATTCATTGATTACTAATTACTAATCAACTTTCACAGGTCTGTTGCCACCTCACCAAATTTTTATTCAAAAAGGCCCAAACCCCAGTCCCTGACGATTATGAAAACCATAACCCGTGTTGTCGAATTAACAGTCCTTGGCCGGTACTGCCCGACTGTCGTGGTAGCGATTTATGACCAGTGAAACCTTCTAGGTCATGTCACCCCTCCTTCCGGAAGGAAGAATAAAATGGGTAATGAGAGGTGAGAGGCATCATATCCGTAGATCAACCATCGAGTTGCACGTCATTACTTTTGCGCATATTAGTCGCCTCTTACGACTGGTATGCCTACCTCGGGCATTTTACAAACCCCTAACCCGCAGGAGCACCACATCTCTACTCGGAGGCACTTATGTTAATTGTAAATGGTCTCATTGGGTGCCCGGTGAGGTCACATTGGTCCAACCAGGCAAAACTCATTTAATCCTTTATAAACCACTTACTCTCCCGCGACAAGCATCTCTTGTAGGTGTAGTGCGCTACCACATTCTTATTTGATCTCGCCTTCTCCAATTTAATGCTAAGATATAGATCAAGTTACAGAAGATAATTCGAGCAGTAGAGCTTAACTTCAGTGAGAAAATATACTGTGGGATTTCTGTGTTCCTTCCTGAACGGACTTTTCTGGACTTTATAGAGGAGCGAGCAATGTGGGTTTTGAGGCGAGCAAAGACCAGACGAATTATTTGGTGTCATCATCAAACCTGCGTCACGGTTGACCAGGAATGGCCATTTTGGGATATGATTTTACAAACCTCTAAATTTTGGAATTAGTCGCTGAGTTCAGGCGTTAGCAAATAATTGATCCCGGGATTGTCATATACAAACTTGAAACCATATAGTCCAGAACCAAGGTTAGCATTCAAAATATTGTCAGGTTAGAAATTCAAAAAAAAGCACTCTTAACAAGAAGTGCTACTTTAGGTGAGTAGGGAATTAAGACGTCCTCTCTCGACGAACAAAGAGCACGCTTTATAAGTGCATCACCATACTTGTCCTGATGTATAGCTCAGAAGCATGGAAAGTGTTGAAAGAATATGGGATGGTCCCTCGAGTATAAGGGACGACCGTTTATGGTGATAAACAAAAAAGTTCCGGCTCAGGAGGTTTTCCTATCGTCTCCCAAATTCGACAGCATAGGAAAGTAGAGGCCACACTGTCAAACAAAAAATTTATCTCCCTCGTTGTTTTCATTTGGCGTCGGTTATCGCTAAAGGGAGTTGATTGCTGTGCTTTTGTACGCAAAAACCCAAAATCCCATAGGCGGTTAAGCGCCAGTGATTGATGATCACGAATAATTGATCAAAAAAGCGATCTTCCTAGGTAGACCTATAACTTGTTTTATAACAATAGCACACTCAGAATTGATATATTTTAAACATTAATAAAAGCCATTTTTTTCGCAGAACTTAGCGACTTATGCATAAAATAACAAAATGTATTTTTTTCACAAATTTCCTTTGAAAATCATTTGTGAGCTTGGCGCATTGCAAAAAGTATTGACCATTTTTTATTGGTAGTTTCAATGCTAGCTAAATTGTTTCTGCTTGCCTATATGATAAGCTCTCATAATTTTGGTTGCTATCTCGCAAGCGACAAGTTCACATTTGATTTTCAAAAGAAATTTCACGTTTTTCAAAAACATTAATTTTGTTATTTTATTAATAAAGTATTTACGAAAAGAAATCAACTATTGTGAACGCTTACCATTTTTTCTGCTAGTTTATTATACCTTTTATGAACATGAAATGGTATTATTACTTTGGTCCGATGTTTGTAAGTATGAGAACAAGAAACGATAGAGCCACCAATAATATACCGAAATGATCAGAGCGATGAGCTGAGTCGATTTAGCCATGTCCGTCTGTACGTATGTCTGTTTGTACGCAAACTAGTGCCTCAGTTTTTGAGATATCTTGATGAAATTTGGTATGGATCCGCCATTTTGCATAAGATTAATCATTCGTCGGAAGATCGGACCAATACAACGCATAGCTTCCATACAATCGATAATTTCGATAAATGGGTTTTGGGCTATAAGTTTTGCAATTAAAAAGCTAGGAACGTAAAACTTTGCAGGTTTAGTACTTACTATATATGCAATGTGTGTAGTGAAAATCACCCAGATCGGGCCAATATAACATATAGCTCCCATACAATCGATTGTTCCGATAAATTAAATTATCAGTTTTGCAGTTTTTACTAATTGTGAGTAAGGAACGGACACTTACAACCGTGATGCGTATACATGAAAGGTATAAAGTCTTCGGCAGAGTCCAAGACAGCGCTTCCCTTACTTGTTTTTAAGTAAAATATCTTGGAAAATAATTTATCCACGCCTGATCAACTTGTCCGAATAGAGTGTCCTTGTTGATGCAATTTTCCTCCGGATGTTTAGGATCCATCTTTTTCTATAGATTATCTGTTCGGTTAAATAGCATGGGGCACGACAATACGTCAACATTATTAGCCCAAAACTATTCCTTTGAAGCAAATCGCTATACGTTTCGGCAGAATGTCTTCCTGATAGATCCCCCTTAATGGCATTCCTTCACCCTTAAGATAAAGGGTGTTTTTTTAGGGGTATAGAACTTCGAATCGAAATAAAACACAAGAAAATCGTTTTAAGGTCCTGTAGTATCACTATTGAACACATTGCATTTACAAACATTTGGTATGCACATGTTCAGTGACCACACACAATGCCAAAATATTGTGACCCATTTAAATGCCATTAAACTGCACAGCGGGCGCTTGACTTCTAACGAGCGTACCGCATATCTTGTTACAATTATGATGAGTCAAGTCACTACGTCAGAGCGACTGACAAACCATTCCATAGTTATGAAACACATATGCTGACACAGCATATCGTGTGTAAGTAAATAGTTTGTAAGTATTGTAGTTTATACACATAAGTAGTTTGTAAGTATTAGTGTAAATTAGGGTAAGAAATTCCTATAAAAAGAAAGTAATTTTCAATAAAGAATCAATTCTGATATTCTGACCAAACGCTAAACATCAGCGTTTTATTTGGTTATGTTTCATCATTTTACATGGCGATCCTGCCAGTGTTTCAATAAGCAAAAATTTGCGCCAACAGCAAAATGCTTAAGAAACATTAAAATAACTCAAAACTAGTTAATTTAATTTTTTTTAAAAAGAGCCAGCCCTTGGCTCTCAACGATTAAATTTAAACAAATTCTTTACACTACATTTTTAAAACAAATAAACCCAAAATGGGTGACGTACAGGATCGAAATTCCGATTCCAATTGATCAATAAGGATGGTCCTGGAGGACGAAGATACTCGCTCACGGTGATAACTACTTGCAAAACACCAATATGGAAATGAGCAATCGAATGTAACGGATGCATAAAAAGGGTGGAATAAGATAATCAGTCTGACTGGCAGCAAAAGCATGAAACAGAGTGGAATAATATTAGCAACCTGACTGGCGGCGAGAGAGAAACAAAATAAGAAGAAATAACATTGACTGGCAGCAAGACTGAATAATATTAGCAACCTGACTGGCGGCGAGAGAGAAACAAAATAAGAAGAAATAACATTTACTGGCAGCAAGACTGAATAATATTAGCAACCTGACTGGCGGCGAGAGAGAAACAAAATAAGAAGAAATAACATTGACTGGCAGCAAGACTGGCGGCGAATATTTACAAATATTATGTATAATAATAATTACAAATATTATGTATGATAACTTAGAATAATTTGAGCACGCCTTATGGCCGCTAAACCAGTAGCAATTAAATTTGCTTAGGGATTATAAATAGTTTAAAAAGATTAAAGAACTAAGAAATACTAAATTATAAAAATTATACAAATTGAGTAAATTGGATTGTGAAAATACCTATTTCTTATGGATAATGCACTACCACCTGATCTTGATTATGAATTAATCAATGATATGGTTGATAAGCTAGAGCATGAAAACGAAGAAATAGGAATACAAAGGTCAAGACCTCGTAACAAGGGAGGCAACAGGCAAAATTTAGAATATTTAAAACACGTTTGGTCCTATATAGGAATGGGTAGAGAACCCACAATGAAAGACTTATTGTACCCTTCCACATTAGAAGAAGAAATAAATAGATTAATAAGGAAGTTGAATAAATAAAAATAAAATTTCAAATTAGAAAATTTTACTATTGAATTCTTTTAAAATGGCAACTTCTGTTGAGAAATATTTTTATATTAATTTCAACAAATTTTTGTTGAAAAATAGAAAGAAAGTAAAAAACAAAGACTTCTTTCCGTTTTTTCCAAAAATGAAAAACAAAAAGTCACCATCAATATCACCAGAGTTCGATGGCAAACCCAGAAACTTATCCCGTTTTCTGGATGCCTTTAAGATATCCGACCAAATCAAAGACAGTCAGGAGGTTACCCCGATATTCATCGAGAGAAATGCCTCTAAAAAACCTGCAAATAACGAAAAGTCCAGTACTAATAATAAATAAAAAACAAAACAATATTAATTATATAAAAAGTCACAAAGAGAACCATAACATAAAAATGTGAAGCGCTATATAAATGTGAAACAAAAAGACTAGTCTAGCTCGTTTTCAAAGAAAATTTGTAGCATGAAAAACCGATTGTTGAGGATAAGATTGACTTAGGACAATACTTTACCAGGCTGAAATAAGCCGGCAATTCGGGAAAAAGGAATAATACAGTTGTCCTTAGGGACAAATTGTTTAAAAAAAAAAAATAATTATACTCGAGTAGGCACATTTATAAAATGAAATATAGGTACCCAAGTTCTCAAACAAAGAAAATTAATATCGCAATAACTCTGCAGGTTATGCATGTGACGGAAAATAAAACAATTTAAAAATATACGATGATCCTGTTTTTGTTGGCCGCCCAGGAATCATCGAATAACTAATAAAATATAATAAGAGTATTGGACATACATAACAAATTATCTGCCTTACGAACCCCTTCAAAGAAATTTTAATTAACCCATAATACATACATATATGAAGTTTAATATATAAAACGAAAATTTAAATTAATACAATTATGAAGTTTAAGATAAGGAAATTAAATATAGGTACAAATAACGCAAGATAGAACCAAGAAATTAAAATAGGAGATTTAGTATTAGTTAAAGAAGAGGCCTCCCATAAGTTAGAAAATAGATATAGTGAACATTACAAAGTTAAAAGTATAGATAAGAATAACAATTTCACTTTAATCCCACATAGCATAGGAAATAGTAATAAAAACAAAAAAGAAATCATAATTCATAAGAATAGACTTAAAACAGTTTAACGACAATAGTAACAAGAGAAAAAAAAAAAGAATTACAACGATAACAATAATCACTCCAGTTTACTCATTTTAATAACGGCACAAGCCAAAAGAAAAATATCACATATCATGTGCAATACAAAAAAAAAAAATGAACCCAACAAATGTAAACAAATGAAAAGAAAAGAATGAAAAACGGTTTATGCAATAATGGCAATAAGAGCCACAAGACAATTAAATTTTTGTAAACACAAACAATAAGGCATGTCTAGAAAAATAAACATATATATATGCAGCTACAAGCATCAATATATATGTCCATTTTTTTTTAAGGGGGAAGGTGTAGTATCACTATTGAACACATTGCATTTACAAACATTTGGTATGCACATGTTCAGTGACCACACACAATGCCAAAATATTGTGACCCATTTAAATGCCATTAAACTGCACAGCGGGCGCTTGACTTCTAACGAGCGTACCGCATATCTTGTTACAATTATGATGAGTCAAGTCACTACGTCAGAGCGACTGACAAACCATTCCATAGTTATGAAACACATATGCTGACACAGCATATCGTGTGTAAGTAAATAGTTTGTAAGTATTGTAGTTTATACACATAAGTAGTTTGTAAGTATTAGTGTAAATTAGGGTAAGAAATTCCTATAAAAAGAAAGTAATTTTCAATAAAGAATCAATTCTGATATTCTGACCAAACGCTAAACATCAGCGTTTTATTTGGTTATGTTTCATCATTTTACAGTCCATCAATTTGGCTTTATTGGAAGGATAATTTTATGCCATTAATGTTTAAATATGATTTCGGGCATGTGGCCGCCGCGGCTGGCTCGAATAAAGCCAATTCTACAGGTCCAATTTTCAACCACTTTTTCGAGCATATGGGGCCGTATGTCGGCAATAACGCCACGAATGTTGGCTTCCAATTCCCCTAACGTTTCTGGTTTGTTGGTGTAGACGAGCGACTTCACATATCCCCAAAGAAAATAATCCAATGGTGTCAAATCACACGACCTTGGTGGCCAATTGACAGGTCCATTCCGCGAAATTATGCGCTCATCGAATGTTTCCTTCAATAAATCGATTGTGACGTGCGTTGTGTGGCATTTAGCGCCGTCTTGTTGGAACCACAACTCATCCACATTCATGCCATCCAATTCGGGAACAAAATAGTCGGTTATCATGGCTCTATACCGGTCTCCATTAACGGTAGCTGCCTCTCCAGCATTATTGCGGAAGAAGTATGGCCCAATGACTCCACCAGCCCATAGAGCACACCAAACAGTCAGTTTTTGTGGATGTAATGGCGTTTCAAGGGTCTCATGTGGATTCTCTTCACTCCAAATGCGGCAATTTTGCTTGTTGACGTAGCCATTCAACCAAAAATGAGCCTCATCACTGAACAAAATTTTGCGATGAAAATCAGCATCGAAATCAATCTCATTTTCGGCCCATACACCAAAATCACGACGCATTGCATGGTCTCGCGGCTTTAATTCTTGCACAAGCTGGATCTTGTAAGGTCGCAAGCCAAAATCTTTGCGCAAAATCTTCCATAAAGTTGATGGACAAAGCTCCAATTGCTGTGCACGGTGGCGAATCGATTCATTCGGGTCCTCTTCAACACTTTGCTCTACAGCGGCAATTGTTTCTTCGGTGCGCACTGTTCGACGTCTCTGCGGATGCGTATTATCACATAGAGTAAACGTAGTGCGAAAACGATCCATGGTTAACCGAATTAATTGCTCTGATGGACGATTATGTCGACCATAAAATGGACGGAGCTCACGGTAAACTTCGCGAACTGAACCATTATTTTCGAAATAAATTTGCACGACTTGCAAGCGTTGTTCTTTTGTCAACCTGTTCATGATGAAATGGCAAACCAAACTGAACATAAATGACATTAGAGTTGCCAGATTTGACCACAAAATGCCAGTTTTATCTCTATTCGAAAAACAAACCTGTAAAAAAAACACCCTGTATATGTAGATAATATGAAGATTTATGTAATATTTTTGTACATGAAACAATCCAATACCAGCTTAGTCGTATGACTTGGACCCACTCCATGACAGGAGAGAAGTCTACAAATCCATACACTGCCTCAACGGTATTTCACCAATCAAAACGTCTAGTAAAAGTGAGTAAACGTTGATCTTTAGGCCTAGGAGCAAGCTTCAAAGCGTCCTAATATTTCAGAAAACTGTTATTTGACAGAAAATAAGGTTCCTCATCGTATTGTACTACTCCAATTTAGATAGAATCTTGAAAACCCTCATTTCTCTTCATTTGAAGTCAAAGGGGTTTCAAAGCTCTGCAGTGAAGTAATCGGTCTAAAAGAGCACGTCTTTAACTGGTTGTACATGAGATGGATATCACACTCTTTCATAAAAAAAAATAGAAACAAAAAAAAAATGTTCAGTCCACGAACGATTACCTGATCGTTGCTATTCGGTGTTTTGGTGTGCTTAGAGAGCCAATTGAATGGAAAAACGTTTTTAGTACACTCAACAAGGCTATGAAAACTGTTAGACCATTTCAAATAGTATTTCCTAATTTCCTTTGACTATATTTGAGTACAACTTTTTAGCGAAGTAGCACGAAATATTTATATCCAGCAAATCTTTTAGACTTCTACAGATCATCCAGGCTCTTTTAACAGCTAAATAAAAGAAAGGAACTGTTTCGAAATATATCGACGTGCTTATTGTTTCTCACGATTACCGCGAGTTTATGGTTTTTACATTACATTGAAAGCAAAAACAAAATCTACCTTGATTTGGTGCCTTAATTTTTTCGCTCTCATTTTTTCGTTATCCTGAAATGTGCTATTAATTTATTTTTAATGGACCACGAAATCAATTTTTCTGTTTCATATTTCAAAGAACTAGCATGTGGCCTTCATCAAGAAAAACAAATACAAAATTTAAAACCTGCACATAGAATTTTGTTTAGTCATGTTTAGCAGAGGAACTTTTGGTGCTTTAGTTTGGTCGTACACTGTATTTCAAAAAAATGAAACAAATTCCTTTTTTTTTTTTGTAATTTTATATCATAATTTATTTCATTATTATTACACATATTCTAATTTCTCTCAGCTATGATTTATGATTCATTTCCTTCGCTTATTTGGCGAATTTTGTGTAAATTTTCGACTCCCTCCTTCACTTTCCATTATTATATTAGTTTTGTTTTTCCTTTTTTCTTTGTTATTAGTATTATTATTTATTTATTAAATATTTTTACTGTTTAAATTCAATATATGTTTATGTACAAAAAATTATCAACTACACTAAACAATTTGTTTATTTAAATAATATTTAGTTTATTATTTACGGTTATCCTAATCACGTTCTAATGATTTTCTTTTCTATTACTTTGCTTTTTTTGTTGTCCTTATGTAGTAAGTATGTATATGTAAATGGTTTTACTAATTATAACAAATGCTTAATTATTAGAAATGTAGGTATATATGTGTGTGTGTTTATATGTATGATTATTTATGTATGTTTGAGTGTGTAAAATAATATGCAAAAATGCAATTCATATGCGATAAAGAGGATGGATCCAATACAATTCTTCTGGCGGCTTATATGTAGATACTATAAAATAAATATTTATGCATGTATAACTATGACTATGAATAATGGTTAAATGAGCTATGTTCTTCCTCACATACGAGCACATAAATAACTTATTGCATAAATGCATTCAAATGATACACATACCAAGTTGAAATATTATGAGTGTATGTATGTACAGTGGCAGGTGAAAAACTAGCACCTAAATCGAAAATGGCATTACTTATTTGTTTTTATTGATACAAATAAAGTTTTTTTTATTTTTTAAAAAAGAGAAAGTTCATCTATAACAGAAACCACAATTAAAAAAATTCCAAAATATACACACAGCTTCCAAAAATCAGGAATCATAGTCATTGGTGTCGTTAGACTGATCTACTGGTATGACACCGTTTATTATCAATTTTCTGCTGCTTTCTCACACGTTAGGTTCCATAGTTAGCACCAAATATCGTATGCAGACCACATACTCGAGATTAGGTAGTGCCAGAAGTTGCTAATCTTTATCCATATCTGGAAAACACTGTCTCTCGAAAATCCCATTTTATACCCTTTTATAGTTCGAATAAAATGTCATTTTAGGGATTGCTAAGCGTTAAAATGTTCTAGAAAAAAAACAATCTCCGAAAAATTTTGTTTCGGGACTAAAGTGTGTGCTCGAGAACAGAAATTATGAGATTCGTGCTTACAGCATTGTTGCATACTTGAAGGCAGACCTGTTAAATTTGATTAGTAATTAATAATCAATTAATTAGACGGCTTTTTTAATTGGTAATGAAATTTTTAATTGTTTTTCAAGAAGAGGCAATTATTAATTGATTACGGTTAGAAAGAATCGAAAAAATCAAAAAAAATCAGAAAAAATCAAAAACATCAAAAGTAATCAAATCACCTTTTTTTGATAAATTTTCATATTTTTTTATTTCTTTTGGTTTTTTTTTTTATTTTTCTGATCGTAATCAATCAATTATTGATTTTTTTTTTATTTGAATATTTTTGATTTTTTTAGTGTGTTGTGTGTATATTTACGCTAAAACAATACTGAAAAAAATCTAAAATTATCTAAAAATAATCAAAAGTAATCAAATCACCTTTTTTGATTATATTTGATTCTTTTAATAATCGTAAAGAATCATGTTTTTTTTAATTAATTGGAAAATAATCATTAAGAATTAAAACTAATGGTAATCAATAATTTAATGGATTCTCAGGAAATTAATTAATCTATTAATTTAATGATTATTTTCCAATTAATTAAAAAAAAAATTTTAAAAACATGATTTTTTACGATTATTAAAAGAATCAAGTATAATCAAAAAAGTTGTTTTGATTACTTTTGATTATTTTTTGATTATTTTTGGTTTTTTTTTCAGTATTGTTTGATTAAACCGGTAATCGTTAGATTAGTAATCCTTATTTAATAGATCTACTTGAAGGTGGAAAAATAATTTTTTTGTTGCACGTTTTTTGTAGAAAATTTTTATCCAAGCGAAGTATATACAGTTTTGGGCAAAAGTATAAGACAACTCACTTAAATACAAGTGAATTGCAAAGCAGGCAGTTTTAAAATAATTCTGAACTAGGTAGAAGATATAGCTTTCAGACAAAAATTAGAACGCTAAAAAAATTGGTTCTCCGGATAAAGATTGGTTGCATGCTCTGTGCTCTGATAAATTGAACTCCGAGGTAAGCGCTTAGTTTACATTCTCAAAATATAAAAACTTTTTAATCTATTTATAATATACCTAAGACGTTTGTCAGGAGTTAATCTGAATGAAAAATATACAAAAATCAAATTTGTTTCAATAACCAATTTTTTTTCGTTAGCACTTGGTGCCTTAAGAATAAAAAAAAAAACAACAAAATAATTTTTTTTTTTCAAAATATGGGCATGTTTTTGAAAAATTAAATGTGAACTTGTCGCTTGGAAGAAAGCAACCAATCTTGTGAGCGCTTTAAATTTTTTCTGATCGCTGGGAATTCGGGATCGCCGATCCGTCGTTGCTAAGTATTTTCGCGTTACTATTATCATTGTATTTTTTTAAATTCCTTTTTTAAAGTACAGCTTTAATTTTTATTATTGTAGTTTCGGCTGTAGATCTTCTTGTGTTTTGACTGTAAATTACAGCACTTAAATAATGATAGGCTTGTATTTTTTCTGGTTACTCTAGTGTATATGGTAGTTAATTGTGATTTGAAGCGAGTATAAATTATAGTAGTACTTCATGTACTTCATTGTGACATTTACCTGTGTTTTTATAATTTAAATGGATTTGCATTTATGTATTTGTGTCTGTGTTTGAGTTGGTCGATAAGGCTTTTGCTTACAGGACGAGTGCGATTGCTTAATTATGAAGCCACAATCTTACGAACCAGTTATGGAATTGAAGTAATCGTCGTAATCGTAGGTGCATTCGACGACACATGAAACCTTATCGGCCAGGTCTGGTTTTGAAATCAAATTCCGAAATCAGTTTATAGCCACATACTAGCTTTCGCACACATACCATTGAAATTTCGTTTAGTCCATTTTCAAATCAAAAATCAGTATTTATATTTATTTTGCGTCTAACATAGTGATTTGCGATTAATAGGTTAGGAAAAAATTAATTAACAATTGTACTGATAAATCAAAAAGATTGATTAATATAATTTTAATTAAGCAGATTCCGAGGAACAAAACACTAAACAAATATTTTTTAATTTCAAAATGGTTTCAATCTCAACTGATTTTTTGCGTATCATGTTTTTAAAAACCACTTTTTTGGAACAAATCTAAAGAGGACGTCTTTTCATCGAAATCAGAGTTGACGCCGTTTTGAAAGCAAAAATCTGGACAGATTGTTCTTATAAACATATTAAAAAATTTCAATTTTTACTGGCTTCTGGTATAAGCGAAAGCTGGTATGAAAGCTGGATTTTTTGAACAATACAATACTAGACTAAGCGCTTACAATTTATATCTTCTGTATGTGCCATTGGGTAACAGAACAAGTGGGATATGTCAGCTGTCAAATCTAAGTGAGAGGGTGTTCAGATGGCTTGTGACAGGGTGTTCAAACAAAGCTCCAAACATCAACGAGTGATAGAAAGAGATAAGTTAGTTAGTTTAAAAAACACACTAATTCTTAATTTCACATCTATCTTGCTATATCACACTTGCTATGATACACGCTGGTATGTGTCTATCACATATGATTGTGAAAATGTGATGCTACCGAGTTTTTGAAAATGATTTCTCATTTTATTCAAATATACAACAAATATTTGTGGTATATTGATGTGTGTAGTTTGTTTCCAATTGCAATTATGCAATTATTATATTATTTTGCCTTATACGTTAATAGAAATTTGGTAACAAAATAATAATAAAAAAAGATAATAATAAATAAAATGGACTTTTACAGTTGTGAACATTTTTTTTTTTTTTTGTTTTAATTAATTTTCTTTTAAACAAACATTAACTTTGGTTTCATTCATATGTTTTTTATATTTATGTATATATCTAATTTGACATATAACTCCTATATACTATGTATTTATAAAACAGTTGAAATGGAGTTTTTATTTTAAATATATTTTTATTATTCTAAATTGATCTTCTAATGATACAGCTCGTACGCAGAAAAAGCCACATAAAAATCAATGAACTGAAATGTAGGAGTAGTGATGCGTTTGTGAATGAGAAACGCTGCCAAAAAAGTAGTATTTAAAAGTATATGTATATGTGTACAATGTACACTGTACATATATTTAAGTTGTTCTGAAACCTTGATAGTGATTGGGGTGTATCAGTAATTGAATGTTGGAAATATAAATAGGCTTTGTAAAGGTCGTTGTCTTTTCTTTTGCTATGACATGAGAGAAGAGTAATAAAATATAAAAAGTAAAATCTTGGAATGCTATCGAGTGTTGTAGTGGCAGGGAATTATGAAAACGTTTTAGGACAATGACATATGTATATACATATGTAGTTATGTATGTAATTATCTGGTATCAAAAATATCTCTATATATTCATTTAAGTGGAATTTGTGGACAGCATAGGAGGAGCATATTACAATAATTCGTGATATTTCGTTAAACAATAATTGACTGCATGCGTCATGCCATGTTAAATCGACCAAGCTTGTGTGGCAATTAGGTTCTAGAAAAAAGTTAAGTCTTTCTTAATTAAAAATTTTACTATTACTGTGTATTTCTTTTTTGCTTTGTTCAAAATTCAAAGATTTACATTTTGTTAAACTTATTCCTTTCAAATTAATAGAAAAACATTTTGGAACAAGAAAGTGACTTTGTTTTCGTTTAAAACTTTAACTTTTTTTCAAAAACTCAAACCTTTACATTTAGGAAAACATATGTATAAACTCGGTTGAAAATACTAACTAGACTTAAGATTTTTGTAAATTACAAAAAATTTCCAAACGAATTTTTAATTTTTTTTATTTTTATTTTTTAAATATATAGTAGGTACTATTGAAGCGCTCAAGGATTTTTTTTTTGCTTAAACACTTACTCAAAAAAACTAAAATTAATTCGAATTGCGAAAATTGACATTTTTTTAAAAAAACAAACATCCCCAAGAGGATCTATCTCGATTATCAGAAGGCACTATAAAAAAAACATGAAAATTTGGATAATATTTCCGCTATTCATCGATTTTACATGGAATGACGCATACATAAATGTTTGCAAAGTGCGTAAAAACTATCGCTAAATTAATATAAAATTAAATAACATAAAACATTTCAAATTGTTTCTAATACAAAGAGTGTTTATATTAAAAAAAAAAAAATAGTAAAATATAAAATTTTTGATAACTTATTAGTGGTAAGCAAAAAATTAGAAAAGATTTTAAATAAATGAAAACTAAAAATATAAAATTTTGAATATGAAGAATAAATTTACCAGAAAGTAAGAAAAAAATTCAGCCATGTGCCGGTTTTTGAATTCGAGAGAATTTTTTTTGGTTTAGAAATCCACTTAAAGTTTGTTATGAAAACCGGTACAAGCCTTATTAATAAAATGAAATTCAAAACTATTAGGCAATTCACAAGGTCTCCCATTCGTCGTATGTGCTATGATTTTAAAACGATCATATTTTCTTTGTTTTGTTTTTCATATAAAATTTGAATAACACAATACAATTGAGCAGCCTATATAGTATATTTTACTTTTCAAAGTTTATTTGAAAATTTCTATCAACAAGTGACAAGTTTTCATATAAATTCACCTGGATGTGAATACGACAAAACAACTCAATGTAGTGTTCACAAGAGTTGTATTAAAAAAATACTACCTAAGACAGTAAGAGAGCTTGGGAATTGCCTATATTATTTGTTTGTGGTAAGCTATCAATAAAGATAAATAAATTTAAATAGCAATTCAAACAAGAAAAAAAAACAGAAAAAAATATAATTAATTATTGCATGACTTCTTATAGTTTAAGATTTGTTGTTGGTTTCCTTGCGTACAATTTCTTAGGGAAAACCCAATTTACTTATTTATATTTCTCGTATATGTCTAGCATAAATAGATGTTAAGTATGTATGTATGTATAGTGATGTAGTAAAATTAAAAATAACTACTTGTATGTATAAATGCAGTACAATTTTTGCAAATTTTTTTTTTATTGCATACTTTTCAAACTCTATACATATCTAATATTAAAACATAAGCTAATTCTTACAATAGTACAGGATTGTTAAAGTAAATTTAGTTAAAAATATCGAAAAATAGTCCAATAGCTAGCTGCCAGCCGTGATGACTAACAATATCAAAACAGAAACTTTCAATTCCTTCATACCGTAAGTTTTTATTTGAAGCTATTCATCCAGCCATCTAACTCTCTTCTATTTATTGGTAGAACGAAATGGGCAAAATTTCTGTTTTGATGCTATGATCACCACAAAATTGCAGCTCTCTTTTGGACTCTTACAACAATTATAATGTAAAAACTACTCACTAATAAGTAAAAATTAATTCAAGAGCTCAAATCAATAAAAAAAAAACATTGCATGTAATTCAATTAAAAACAGAGAAATGTATGAAGAGGAGAGATTTTAATAGTTTAGTAGAGTTGTAAAGAGCGAAAAGAGCTAAAATGACAAAAACATACGGGTCATTCTATCTCAAATCCAACTATGTAATGGCGGGGATGCAGCATTTTCAAATTTAATTTAATTTGGTCAAATATTATTGAAACACAAAATAAGGCCATGGAAATAGTTTAGTTAAAGGATTTTGAGCTGGTCCCTAAGTGGCTTAGCACTAGCACCAAATTGAAATGATCTCTCTTTTCGGAATTACTAGAACAGATCTCAAAAGTTTATCGCCACTTAAGTTTATGTCTAATCAATGAAAATGTATTCAACATGAAACATTTCTTCAATAATGAATATACAGTTTTTTTTTTTTCTTAAGCAACGACTCTCTGGCCCCAAAGCAACAAATTTGTATACACATGACATCAATCTCTTCTAACATAAGCTTTAGGAAACTTACAGTTTCGAAAGGGTTGGACCGAAATGAGTTGTGTTAGAAGAACTTGCTACGTCGAGGTGTTACAAACTTGAAGCTAGAGCTGCGCAGGTCTTCTAGTGAAAAATGCAGTCCTTAGGGTAAGGGTAAATAAAAGTTGCCCGAAATAGGCGGTTTAATATGAAATGAACCATTTAAAAGAAAAAAAATCCAAATCGACAATGCTGGCCTCCTCAAAATAGGCGGTTTAAAATAGAATTAACCATGAAAGCAATAAAAATTTGCTATAAAAAATTTCACTTTTTGGTTATATTACTTTTTTTGCAAATTTTTTTTGCCCATCTTGTTATTAACTGCCTTACATATTTCATTATTGTTTTTTACTTTGTTAAATGCTTTACCCACATAGCAAAAATCATTTGCCATAAGCTTAAAAATTACATAAATACCGCTATGTGTAAATTATAAAATATTTCGCTTATCAAATGTAAAATTTTTCAACTTCTTTTATGTTCATATATACTATTAGTATAAATGTATGTATGTATGTGTCTACGTACATATAATGTATATACCATACTCGTACTATATGTAATGTATATAATGTAGAATAGCTGTTAGTATGTAGCAGTATGAAGTTTTATTTTTTGTTAAGTTTTTTTTTTTTTTTTTTTTTTTGTTTTTTTGAATGTAAAAGTTGTCGCAATTGGTGTACCATATTGACAATTGTCAGCGCTTTATTTACGTTACTATGTTGCTCTTCGTTAGCGCTACTAATAATTTTATTATTTTACTTTTAATCCAAAAAGTTTTTTTCTTTTCTCACTTCTCAATTCAATTAAAAAGGCTTACAATTACATCTAGTTAATTATTACTGATTTATTATTAAATAATTGTTTGCTTATTACTTTATATTGTATGTATGTGCAACGTACTGGCCGTTAACACAACGCACACACAGCTTAATCCTGCACTTCCCGATAGGGCACCTCTGACGTCACAGTAAACGATTCAAAGTAATGATTTAAAAATTCAAATGTTGGTCGTTTTTCCGGCACCGCATCCCAACATTGTAATAGTAAATGATAAATATTATCAGGGAAATAATGATTAGTTGGTTTTGGCATGCGAAAGCCTCGTTCAATATTCTCAATAACTTCTCGACTATGCATGCCTGGATATGGCACTTGTCCGTAGGTGAATAATTCCATTAGTAATATACCATAAGACCAAACATCTGATTTTATTGAAAATTTGCCATAAATTATCGCTTCAGGTGCAGTCCATTTTACAGGGAAACGTGATCCTTGTTTGGGGCAGTATTCATCATCGGCAATAACGCGCGCCAAACCAAAATCACAAATTTTGGCAACATTATTTTCGCCGATAAGAACATTTCGTGCAGCCAAATCACGATGTATTAATAATTTCGATTCAAGATATTCCATGCCGGATGCCACTTGTGTTGCAATATATATAAGATCTTCAAAATGTAAATAGCGTCCATCACCTTCGCGCAAAAAGTCCAGCAAGCTACCTTTGGACATGTATTCTTGCACGATGTAAATGGGTTCTTCCTGCAAAAGCGGAAAGAAAAAATGGGTTTAGTGGCTATCAACAAAAATTTTAAGCAATATTAGTTACCTGTGAACAAACGGCATATAAAGCGACCAAACGATTGTGTCGAAACTTTTTCATAATAGCTGCCTCTTGCAAGAAAGCCTGCGTGGACATGGTGCCTTCGCGTAGTGTTTTCACGGCGACGTCAATGTTATTGCGCCATTTACCATAGAACACTTCACCAAAGTTGCCACGTCCTAGTTTGCGTATCAATTGGATTTCAGAGCGTGGTATTTCATACTTGTCACGCAATTCTGGTCCCAAATCCCACATTTGTGGCTGTGGTTTCGGGCATGGACGTGAGAGTATGTGACAGAGGCCAAGTGCATTTTCTGTGGAAATTAATGAAACATAAATTAAAAACACTTTTGAATATGTATTTGAATGAGATGTATTGAAAATGTATACTAAAGCAATTTAATCGAAAAAAATCATATGTATAGCAGTGGCCATAGAGAAGTTAACAGCTTACAAATTTAAAAATATTTTAGGCCAATTAAATTTCCAAAAGATGTCCCATGTGAAACATTTCTCATTACCTATCCCTCGTCCTTTCTATCTTACATTTATCATCGGCTCCATCTTCCATCTCACTGTGTCTCTGCATTTAACAGAGACCCTCCATATCTCTCGCTCTATTACTGTTGCTATTGTTGTAGCGATATTTCGCCCCTTCCTATGCACCAAATTCCTCAATAAGCATTGTCAACAATCTGTTATAGCGAAAGTCCTAGGAAACTGGCCAATTCAATAGGGTTGGGCCATAGTTAAAGTTAGTGTTGAAAGAGTATGCTAAAATGTTGGGGTTTGCAATAAGTTGGTATGAATTTCCTGATCAGCTTGTTATTGTGCCCTTTAAAACCGAGAATCTTTGCCTCACTGTGTGAATTATTCTTCTTTACCCTTGCTTTTTGTTTTTTTTTCTTCCTTGATTTTCTTCTTTATTTTCATCTTTTCTTTTTTTCATGTTCTTACTTTTCCTTTCCTCCTTTTCTTTTTTATCCTTCGATTCCTTCTTCTTTTATCATCCTAATTTTATTCTTCCATTTATACTTTTTTCTCTTTCTATTTTTCTTTTTCCTTTTATTTTTCTTTCTCCTTCCTTTATTCCTCTGCTTACTTTTATCCTTTTTCCTCCGTTTATTCTTCTGCTTACTTTTATGCTTTTTCTTCCTTTTATTCTCCTTCTTCCTCTTATTCTTCTTCTTCCTTTTATTCTTCTTCTTCCTTTTATGATTTTTCTTCCTTTTATTCTTCTTCTTCCTTTTATTATTCTTCCTTTTATTCTTCTTCCTTTTATTCTTCTTCTTCCTTTTATTCTTCTTCCTTTTATGCTTCTTCTCCCTTTATTCTTCTTCTTCCTTTTATTCTTCTTCTTCCTTTTCTCTTATTCTTCCTTTTATTCTTCTTCTCCCTTTATTCTTCTTCTTTCTTTTATTCTTCTTCTTCCTTTTATTTTTCTTCTTCCTTTTGTTCTTCTTCCTCCTTTATTCTTCTTCTTCCTTTTCTTTCCTATATTCTTATTCTGCAACCTCTTCCCTATGCTCTTATTCTGCAACTTCTTCCCTTTATCTTTATCCTTATTCTTCCTTTTATTCTTCTTCTTCCTTTTATTCTTCTTCTTCCTTTGATTCTTCTTCTTCCTTTTATTCTTCTTCTCCCTTTATTCTTCTTCTTCCTTTTATTCCATATATTCTTATTCTGCAACTTCTTCCCTATGTTCTTATTCTGCTACTTCTTCCCTTTATCTTTATCCTTATTCTTCCTTTTATTTTCCCGTTCTTCTCGTCCTCTACTTTTTCTTTTTCCTTTATAACCGAATTATCCGTTTTTGTTGTTCTGACTATGTCTTCCACTTGAAAGTCCACATTTGATTTTCATTGGTTTTTTTATTCACAACTCTCTAAGTGCTTATAAAAAAAAAAATCGCCTATTAACTTATACCATACTGAAGTAAAGTTATTCAAACCTCAACAGCCTTTGAATTTAAAATTTCCTATACTTTCACAAGCAACAGCAGTTAACCCTTAAAGTGCCAGTCTATAGACATATATACATGCTTACGAAGATCTCCTAATTCGAAACTTACTACTGTAGGCCATCACCAGCGCCTGTAACGAGGGGAAAGTCTGATTTGTTGCAATGTAATAGCCACCATTGTCAAGCGGCTTGATGCGATAATGTTTCACATGATAACCACGTCCATCTTCCCAATCCTTCACCGATAACGAATAGCCATTTGGATTGTGTTCCGAGGGACGAACCAAAAATGTACCACGTGGATTCTCTTCAGCCAACAATAACTTATCGGCCTCTTTGCGTAGCACATTTTCAAAGAACCAACTGAAAAGGAGAAGAAGAAACCAAAGTTGATTAAATGACCAACACTTTGAAAAACATATTCCATATATATGTACGAGTATATATATACAAGTATTACATAAGTACTTGCGTATGTTTGTATGTAAACTCACTCTTCACTGTTAACGCTACGCTCCTCGGCAACAAAGTTTAGGGGTATCAAACCCTCTTGACGTGTACTCAAATTGACTACACGCCACCAATCCGATTCGGTGTCGTCGATTACTTCCATCCGGTCGCCCTTCATAAAACTCAAATCAGATTCATCGCGCGACTTGTAATCATATAGGGCGACAACGACGCGCCGCTTCGGTATGCCACCTTGAACGCCAGCTGGAAATATAAATAAAATAAAGAAGGTAGGAGAAAGGTGTATTTAGTAGAAAAAGTGGGTAACAAGTTATGAGCAAATATGTATTTTAAATTGGATTTATCTACGAGTTAGGGTTGAGTTTAACTAAAATTTAATGCATTTTTGATGGCAGCGGGGAGATTGAGTTCTACCGAACATTTTCTTTTTTTTTTTATATACCCTAAAAGGTTTGGCGGGGTAGTATCACTACCCTGCAGCCGGTTCCGCTTACTGTAATAACTCTGGTTTTACCTAGCTAAGGGCTGTCAGTTCAATTCGTCACGTCCTCTCAAAACTGGTATACTAGTAGCACTTGAACATCGCAAGCAGCCTGGCTGATCCTTTCTCTCTTGTTCTTGCCTAAAGGCGCCACTACTGACCTAATTCCACTACAACCCACCGTAGCACAACATCTATGGTCATGAGCAGCACCGAGCGACGGGCCACGCACGTCCCAAGCGCCCCACACCTTTCTATACCACAAGCACGAGTGCAAGACAAGACGTGGTCCCTAAGTTCGCCGGCAAAGATTTATACGCCAGCATCATCGGTGAAATGCAAATCCTGCCTTAGCGAATTGGACTAAATATCCTCCAAGCTGGGCTGACGCAAACGACCTAGCCTCATTTCCAAATTCTGCAGCTCTAGTGCAACGGCCTAATCGACGATTGACGCTAAGTCCGATCTACGTACTCGCGTGAGCTACAACACCCACCGAAAGGACCGATTGAGAGGAAACGGGGCAGGACAAGACTTTAGAATATCAAAAATTATTGTCAGGCGATTTCAACCCGGACAAAATACACATCTACAAGGACATCACCACTGTATCTCGATGTGTGATAGGCTATCAGTGCACTACTTAGGAACGCTAATCGAATATTCCTCGGAGATTTTAATGCAATCCACGACCTATATCGTTCCAGCCTACCGGGTTAAGCTACGGGGCAGCACTGACCAGAGCAACTAGATGATACGACATTCGGTACAGTGAATGGAGGCGACCCCATCAGAGTGCTAGGAAACTGTCATAGCTCGCCAGGCTTTCTTGTCTACCGATCGATGCCAAATCTAGCAATTAAACAATAATGGGGATAGGACACAAAGCTTTGATGAGCCTGGTTCCATACTCCACGATTTAAATGATTTTTCTCTGAATTTCATAGTCTCCTGTCGGACAGACGGTCCATATCAGACCTGTTAAATTGGATTAGTAATTAGTAATCAATTAATTAGACGGGTTTTTAATTGGTAATGACTATTTTAATTGTTTTTCAAGAAAAGGCAATTATTAATAGATTACGATTAGAACAAATTAAAAATAATCAAAAAAAAGTGGTTTTGATTATTTTTGATATTTTTTTTTTTTTTTAAGTATGCGCTTCTACAACAATACCCAACAAAAATCAAAAATAATCAAAAAATTATAATTTTAAAAAACCACTTTTTTGGATTATATTTTTGATTTTTTTTAATAATCGTAAAAAATCATGATTTTTTTTGATTATTTTTTCAATTAATTGGAAAATAATGATTTAAAATTGAAAGTAATTGGTAATCAATCATTAAATAAATTCTCAAGAAAGTAATTAATCAAACCAGTAATCATTACGATTAGTAATCATTATTTAACAGGTCTGGTTCATCTCTTGATGGAGAGTTGTGTGGTCGACCGTGTTAAAGGCTTTAAAAAGTTCATTAGAGCAGTATTGGTGAAGAATTTCTTACTGAAGGCCGCAACCAATCTGAGTTTGGATGAAGCATTCTTGCCTGCTTCCATATTTGAAGAATAGCTAAGGTGAACTGAGACAAGTTGAAGCTAGCAAACTGCTACACATCCAAGGTCTCTTCGGGTCTGATTATATATTTCGCAACTGGTATAAAACTCAGTAAACTAGCAGACAACTCGATTTTTCCCTATTCTGACATCGATTTGTTCTATGAGATGGCAGTTGGAGGATTTCGGACAGAAATTTCCCGTCTCAAACTAGTCCGAATTAAAACAAAAAATTCGAATTCAATTTTAGTGGAGGTGTTAAGTGAAAATAGTTCATATGCCACCTGGCATACGTACCTGGCCCTTACAGCCCCTCGGCCCTCGGTCACATCAAATTAAAAAATTCGTTGTACTGGGATTTTCCCACTCTGGGCACTCTAATATTCTCCAAAACTAAAAAATGTTGTTGGTACACATTTTGTATTTTGTAACCATAACAAGCCTACTCCTGCAGATAAATTTCAGGACCAGGCAAGTTTTACAGCTTCAGGTGTCTGACTTGAAGGCATCCAGTTGTCTAGCGTAGTACTCGTATACACCGTCACTTCAGCAATAATTTTATTTTTTCATTGCAAATGACAACACATGTTACATACATACACACGCACATGGACGTCCATATATTTTTGTCCATTTTTAAAGTGATCCCAAAAACAGACAAACGACCATTTTGACTCCTGCCCTCAATCCACAGTTACATTTCATTTCAACGCAATCTACTAATTGAGTAAAGAGTAGCAAAAAGGAAGGCCAAGCCAATGCAATAAAACTGAAATTAAATAAATAACTCAGCAATGCAAAATCCAAGTTTTTCTAGGTGCACTTACTGTCACTAATTGTATTGCGCTATTTACTTTGCTTCTGTTTCATTCATATTTTTTGGTGTTAAGAATGAATTTCCTATGATTGTGTTTGTGTAGAAAAAGTTGAGAAGTGGCAAAGTAGCGTTGAATTGAAAATATAAATAATTGCCTGCAGACCAATTGCCAACTTGGCTTTTTTGCGAGCAAGGAGAACCTTGGCCTCGCCACACATACTGCGCGCGCCATGCTAATACGCAAGCTGCAAGCTACTTTTACTTAGTCACTGGGTGGTGTCGCCTGTCTACATATGAACTCAAGTAAATACCCACATGTACGTACTAGGCGGCACACATGTGACGTGGAAAGGTCTCGAGTGTGATTTGTACGTAACCAGAAAATTAAGTATTTTACAACTAGAATTTTATGACTGATATCAAACTAGGCCAAAAAAGTTCAAACTTGAAGCAAAAAAATTCAAAAACTAAAGTATTTAGAACTGAAAAAAAAAACGAGTCGAACATTTTATTTTAATTGACTTTTTCCTGTTTCTGGCATCAGCGCTCGACTCCATGACTTCCCGCATGTGAGCAGAGTATTTATCCATTATGCGTGGCGAAATTTAAATTATTTCAGGATTGAATTAATATTTTTTTGGTTTATTTTTTTCTTGGTATATTCTATCCGAAATCTGAAAATTGATAGCACGTAGAACATCCTCATACTGCGAATCCATGAAAACACATTTGGCTGACTAGTTGACTTGGAGTTAATACTAGGTCTGACATTGTTTACAACTAGTTTTTTTAACTGTAGGGTAAATACTAGGGATGACTAATTTTATGGAATTTAACAATCCCGGGATTTTTATGCTCATATTTTACACTTCCGAGACTACGGAATTAGTACCAGGTGTTCGCTATTATTCTATTAGTTTAGAAAAAATTTTTTTAGAAATTTATCTGACTTTATAAATAAATAAAAGTATTTCATTAATAGCACAGCAAAATCAAAAAGTATCGTTTTTTTAGTTTTGCATTTATAAACAATATTTTTTAAGTTGGTTTTTTTCATAAATTTTTATTTTTTTCTTTTTTTCCTATTTGCCTCTTTTCATAAATTTTTTTCTATTTATCTTTTCTTTTTTAAATTTTTTTACTTTTTAAAATTTTATTTATAATTTTTTAATTTAATATTCTTTCTATACTTCTATTTTTTATTTCGATTTCTATTTTTTTATTTCTTATTTTTTCCTATATTCCTATTTTTAAATTAAAATTTTTTTTTCTATATTCCTATTTTTAAATTAAAATTTTTTTTTTTATATTACTATTTTTAAATTTTATTTTTTTTTCTATATTCCTATTCTTAAATTCTAATTTTTTTTTTTCTATATTTCAACTTTTTTTAAATTGTTTTTTAATTTTATTTTCTATCTATACTTTTATTTCTTATTTCGATTTAAATTTTTTTATTTCTTATTTTTTTCTATATTCCTATTTTTAAATTAAATTTTTTTTTTCTATATTCCTATTTTTAAATTTAATTTTTTTTTCTATATTCCTATTCTTAAATTAAATTTTTTTTTTTCTATATTTCAACTTTTTTAATTTATTTTTTAATTTTAATTTTTTTTTCTATATTTAAATTTTTCTTTATTTCTTTTTTAATTTTTTATTATTTTTTTCTTGTTTCTAAATTTTTATTTTTTTAATTTTATTTTTTTTTTATCACTTTTATTCAATTTTTTTTAATTTCAATAAAAAAATGTTTAACTTTAATTTTTTTTATTTCTATATTTCCACTTTTTTTGTTTTTTTTCTCTATTTCCATTTCTTTTTTTTTCTCTATTTTTTTTTTTATTTATTTTTAATCTAAATTAAATTTTTATTTTTAATTTTTTTATTTTTCTTTTATTTAATTATTTTTTTATTTAATTACTTCTTTTATTAAATACTTTTTTTAATTTAATTTTTTACTATCTTTTATTTTATGACGGCCGATAAATTTTACATGACAAAATGCCACCTTTGTTAAGTAAAAAATCTTCCACTCAGTTTTTGCTATAGAAGATGTTACACTTAAATTTCACATATTGCCAAACCCACAAATCTCGGTATTGCAACAAAGAAATCTTGAGATTTTCACCACCTAAAAAAGCACGGCATCCCTATTATAAGAATTTACTCTATGGGTGTTTGTACAAGTGGTGAGTGCCTAGTGATGGGTGCCTAGCAAATCAGCTTTGTTATATGCTTCTTTCAACTTTGGCCTGCAAATGGAATTTACTCAAGCTGGTGGTTGTAATTCAGCTAGAAATGTTCAATAATGAAGATAGCAATGCTATGCAGCTTAAGCTATGCTGTTCGACACTTTACATATGCTTTCAGCAGAACCAATGAATGCTTCAATTGCGTGGTCTTTCGGGGTCGAACTCATCCGTTCAATGTGACGCTGTTTTGTGGTCGCAAAGTTCAACAGTTGTGCCAAAGGGCAAGTTTCAATGTTGGTTCGCAAGTAAGCGTGAGCCTACGCTAACTTTGGTACATGCAAGCGAGCATAGGTACAATTAAATAACTACAGTAGAGTGCAAAATTGAAACACTGACTTTTTTGTATTCGACAAGAAGAAGGCTTTTAATGTCGCAACAAAGTTCTTTTTCCAAAATAGTTAGCATTTAAGCCATTAAAAATTAAAATTAATTTAAGTAATAAATCAAAGAACGGCATTCATATCCCGCAAAAATTAAAATTAATATTCAATAAATAATTAAACTAAATCTTTGGTGATGAACAAAAAAAGTTTAGGGAGCCATATTTGAGTTGTTCATGCTGTCTAGGCACAAAACGGTCTAGAAATGCCTGAAACTGTTGATATTTTTAATACTTTAGTTGAACATACTTTTTATTTAAATTTCATATTACAAATAGCCCTATATCCTATAGTGGTGCGAATATGTTATTTTAAAATTTGAATAAGAGGGATCGGCTCGTTGGAACGGCTGCTATGCTCTAACAAATATTTTGGCTTTAATTTTATAAATAGGAATAGAATTGATATACAGTTAGTATACACGCTTATTCAAAATTTCAGTACCGTTCCTTAAAATGGGGTTCTAACTAACAGATATATTGAGGAACACACATTTTTATAAGAAAATTATGTGATATCTCGAAGCTACAAAGCTAGAAGATTGAAATTTAATGTTGGAAATTTTCTTTAGATGGTAAAAAATTCATATTTATTAAACTTTCAAGTTAAGCATACTACAACTTCCCAACAATAAGACTTTACAACTACAACAGAAAAAGAAAATATAAAATAATTTCCAATTACAACACGAAATTTTTCCCGGTTATAACGATTTTTCGTGTGGACTGCATACAAATGTGAACTCCTCGTTTATCTTAGACCTTGCTAGTAATCCATCTCTAAAAAAGTATTCACGTATTAATGAAACGAGCTCAAGGCCAAGAATAATAATTTTTCACTTTTTAATTTTTATGAAAATTATTATTGCTCTTTAAAAATTTAAGTAATCATTTTTTAATTAATTTTAAATTAATTTAATTATATATTAAAAGTTGTTTAATTGAAAAGAGTAGGAAAACAATTTTTTTTTAGAGACAACCGCCACAGCTTTTCTTATAGGTCCATTTCGGAAGCTGATGTCATCTAATCTCCTAATTTTATTATTTTCACCTTATACAAAAAATGTGTGCTATATTTTTTCTCAATACTGTATTATTGTGCACGCAAGTATGTACATTTTATTTTTAATACACGTTAAGTCGCACTTAAATGATGTTCAGCACAAGCCAAGCGAGAAGGTATTTTTTGATTTACATGCCTAGGTCGCTACCTATAAAGAAGGGAGCTGATGAATTTGTCGGGGAGACGGGTCAGTTAAACCGTATAGAATATGAATAAATAAGTCAATTTGTAGATAAAAAAAAATAGCAGTATATTATTATTTATTATGAATTCAAGCACCTCGAGTGTGCCCTTATCTTATAACTTTAAACGAGTTATTCTTGTATATTTGTATATCCACTACTATCTAAGGAACGACTGAACCGATTTGGATGAAATTTGGTATATGGGTAGTATCCTTTGTTTTAAGATTTTCTTATTTGGTGTTGCCACTTGGGGTGGTTCACAGGGTTGCCACCCATATACATTTTTTTAAATATTAAGCAATATATGGGAATATGGGTATCAAATTAAAGGTATTTTAGGCCGTTTACCAACCAAAGAATTTTCGAGTAGGGTTGCCACCTGACCGCATTTTATTTATTCCTTCAGATATCGACCACTATCTCGGGAACGGCTAAACCGATTTCGATGAAATTTGGTAGATGGATAGTATGCTTCCTTCTAAGATTTTCTACTTGGATGTTGCCACTAAAGGAAGCTTAGACGGTTGCCACCTTTCCAATTTTTTTTTAAATATTAAGCAATATATGGCAATATGGGTATCAAACGGAAGGTATTTGAGGCCGTATAGCACCCAGAATATTTTTAAGTAGGATTGCCACCTAGGGTTGCCACCTGACTGCATTTTAATTATTCCTTTTTATATCGACCACTATCTCGGGAACGGTTTAACCTAATCCTACCAATGATTCGCGTTTACTTTTTGTGGTTAGTGTTCGATATTTTGGAAATCTATTTTGGAAATTTATGCTCTTGGTAAGTAATATTATGCGACAAATTCGAAAAATACCGAGCAAGGCTCGGTCACCCAGGTACTGTCATATTAAACTGTCTCGGGTAATCTTTTAATGAGTTTAGCATGTGCGTATACATATTTATGTACAAGACTGTATCGGAAACTCTTTCTTTTCATTTTGTTAATTGTTTTTATAACTAGCTCTAAATCAATTTTAGATAAGATGCTCTTTCTGGTTGTACTGCCAGGCAAAGTAAGTGTTTACCACCCCAACTTCTTGATAGCCGGGTCGTTTAACATTTTTTCCCCTTTAATGGCTCGAATCTACACAAACTAAAAATTAAATTCCATAGTAAAGTACAAACCAAAAAAAAATTTACAGTGTTAAACAAAACTACAAACGAATTAAATAAATTCTTATTATTGATTGTGCAGTAGACTGATTGAGATTTTTTCCTATATAAAAAGAGCCTCAAAGGTGTCATTTGGTTGTAAGCAATAAGCTTTTACAAAATGATTCCATTAAATATACTAACCGCATCAGATGAAATGATTTTTCTTAGATTCCTTGCAGAAATTTCTCTACAGAATACTTATGATTTATACTCTTATTTAGAACCTATCCGAATTCAGTTGTTGTGGGATTTAGGCACAACGCAGTGGTTTAGCAAATAAAGACTGAAGCTTATCGTTAACAAGCTAACAAGTATACCAAGGCCCGGATCGGCACGATACGCCAAATCCTCTAGCAGACCCATGAAAAGAGAATTGATACACACCATATGCCGGTGGGCGGCTCTGATGGAAAAAAACTGATTTCTAAAGTAATTTTGATGTTACGGTTTGAATAGGTTTGGTAAATAACGCTAAGAGATGATATAATGCCAGACAAATGATGAATTGATCAAAAGTGGTATTTAGATTGGGTAGGTAATTGAAAAATAAAAGCCTCTCTAGGCGAACAAAGATACCGCTCTATAAGTATCTCATAATACATGTTCTGATGTATTATGGCTCGAAATCGTTTACAGTTTTGAAATAAGATGGGATGGCCGGCCCGTGGAGTATTCAAGAGAAAAGTTATCCAAAAGAGTTATGCTCCTTTCCTTGATGGGCATGCCAACAGTAAGTATTGAAGAAAATTTAACGATGAACTGAGCTTTAATACTAGGACCTTTTTTTATTCTATAAAAATTAGTTAACATGGATTTTAAATTCATCGGCCTCTTATATAAGCATTTTTCAAAAAAAAATGTTGTCTACCAACTCCACTTTAAATATTGCATACAAAATCTCAACAATTCTGCTTCTAAAATTTAAAACATTTGGGAAAAAAATGCAAGTACCTATTTCATTTTTTTGTATTAAATGGAATAAAGTATATATATTTTAAGGTCAGATGGTTTCCCAAGCAATTTGTACACTTTTCAGCCTAAAATGTTGGAAAATGTCAGAATCCGGGGATTGTAAAATCAGATCTGGAAAATCTCGGGATGGATTAAATAAAAAAAAAAATTTGCTTTTCTAGGTCTATATGTATGTCTTATATATCCTTGTAATGTATGTTTTTAACGACAAAAATTTTCGTTTTAGATTTACCAGTGTCTCAATACGTATTGTTGACTTAATAAAAACTGTGGGGGTGTAAAACAATACTAAAAGTGAAATGAAAAACTCTACAAAACTAATGTTCTTACTTGGCGTTGTGCGCGGGCGTATTATATCTGCACCACCTTTGGCACCAATTTTAAGCGGTCCACGATTCGGATCCGGTGTATAACGTGAATCCAATGAGCCGCCATTATTATGCTTTTGTCCGCTATTATTTATATGCGTTTGACCGAAAGTGTAATCTGATTTTTTATAGCCACTGGGATAGGCGAGTGCCAGCTCCTGATCCTGTCGCTTACTGCAACATTTATTGCCCATTTTGTTTGTACGCCGTTTACGTCCGGTATGCCAACAACTACACAACTACAACTAGCTGAGCCCGTTGCTGTAGTTATTCACTCGCGATGTACGCCGTCGCTTGCTATCACTTGCCTGTTATGTGATAAAGTTGAGTGGCTTATGGGCCAGCTCGTTTTGTTGTGGCACTTTATTAACAAAATAAAAGTAATAAATTGTTCGCAGCGGCTTTGAAACGATTCTGCTGCCGCGAGTGGAATAAACACTTTTTTGAACAATTCTTTTTGGTTTTGTATCAAATTTGATTATCCATTTAAATGCTGCATTTTTGATATGCCTTTCACGGATGAAATTTTTTTTTTTTTATATAACTTTTTTTTAAATAATTTATTATTTCATAAGACGAACATTTTAGTAAAATTTTACTTTGTTTCTTATTTCTTTTTTTTTTTTATAAAATTCTTTATATTGAGTTTTTGTAATGGTTTTTTATTAACTCTTATTGAACTTTTTTTAAACTACGTTATTAATATATTTTCGTGTTATAAATTTTTTTTTAATTTTTTTGTATTTTATTTCTATTATTATTTTATTTTGATACTAAACTTTTGTAGAAATTTTATTTATTTATTGTTTCACTTTTTAAATTGCTAAATAATTTAAAAAAATTTAATGTTTTAATTTATATAATTATGTTTTTATTACAATTTTGTATTTTAACTTCTTTATGCCAATCTAGCGTATTATTTTTTTTTTTTTTAAATGTGTTTATAATTTTTTCACTTCTTTATTCAAATTTTGGTTAGAATTCTTTTTACACCTTTATTAAAATTTTGTTTATAATTTTTTTAGCTTTAATAATTATTTTTTTTTTTTAATATTTATATTGTTTTTTTTTTTAATTTTTTTAAATATTTTCTTCTAACTAAACGTCGATGTCATTGAGTTTTGTTGTTGCCGTTGTTTTTCTGCGTTGCTAGTTCTGCTTTTGTTGTTAAAAAATGCTGCAATTATATTTGTTTTTTGGCAATGTTATTGTTGGGATTTGGTTTGTCAATCATTTATTTTTTCTTTTTTTTTTTTAACTTTTAATTATAATTCATTTTATTGACATTGGAATTCTGTTTTGATTTGGAGATCATTAGTTGCATGTGTTTACTTTTTTACTGCACGTTTGTTGTTGTTTGTTTTGTTGATTTTTTTAACGTTGCTCGCTTGCATTTAAAATTCAATTAAGTTCTTAACTAATTTAAATAAACTATCAGTCAAGTTATTATTTCAATTTTATTTTAGTTTAAAAAAGTGAAAAAATGTGGAGGGTTTTAGATTTGAAAAGCTTTTTGCATAAAGTTAGTATAGTTTGACGTTATGCGCTACTAATGATGTGATCTGTACTCCTAGTGATGTGATGTGATGACTTTTTGATTGAGTTATAAATATTTCGTTAGCATGTGGTTGTAGTAGTAGACATGTGAGACACCGGCTAAGTAACACTGTTGCAAGTAAAGAGCACAGTTTTTTGGAGCGTTCTATTTTATTGATTAAAGTTGTATTTGTAGTTGTTGTAAAAATTTAATTTTTGTGGCACTGTTTATTTTGGTTTTCTATGTTCTTTGCGTTTTTATCTCTACTCACACGTTCATTTACCGTGCCAGTGCTCGCAAGCACATTAGCATTAGTACTGCGAGCCAAGCACAGATTTGGAAATTTTGGTTGTTTGCTTTATTTTCTTCTTTCGCTTTAGTTTGTTTTAATTTTACTGCTGACTTTGTTATTGTGTGCAATAGCACCGCGGCGACCTTTATGTTGTCGTCTTCGTCCTTCTTGTCGACGTCGTCGGCAATTTCGTTTGTGCTGTGGTCATGTGTTATTTGAAGCTTTATTTATATTTTGTTTGATTTTCTTTGACGTTGTTATGCTCATTGCTGTATATATGGTATGATTTCCCTTGACCCTTAGGCTTGACTTTTAGTCGGCTAATATTGGAAATCTGTAAAGAAAATAACACAAAAAATATAAGGAAATTAGTTTTCTGAAATGGAGACTTTAGTGAGTGTTGTAGAGCACTGGTGTAAAATTTTATTTAACAAAATAATTCAAATCGAAAAATATTAAAAAAGGAAAGAGCGGAGGTTAAAAAAATAGTGAGCGTAGATGAACAAATATTCCGTGTTTCTACTTCTATAACAGCAGTGCAAAGACTATCGTGCTTGGTGCTCTTCTCTTTTTCTATCGACCTACCGATTTAGATCAACAACAACAAAAGACATTCATTGATCTCTAATAGACTCAGAACAAAAAATAAATAAAGTTAAACCGAAAAAATAAAAATATAAATAAAATATTACAAAAAAAAAAAAGTTAAAAACAAAAAAATTTAAAAAAAAAAATTTTTTAAAAATGTACAAGAAAAAAATATTTAAAAATTAAAAAAAAAAGATTAAAAAAGATATCAAAAAACTTAAAAAAAATACAAATTAAAAAAAGGTATTAAAAATTAAAAAAAAAAAATATTTAAAAAAACAACATTAAAAAATTAGAAAATTTACAAAAAATATAAAAAATTTAAAAAAAAATATTAAAAAATTTAAAAAAAGATTAGAAAATTTACAAGAAATATAAAAATATATTAAAAAATTAAAAAAAAGCATTAAAAAATATTTAAAAAAAAGTAATATTAATAAAAAAGAAAAAAACATATTCCCCAATTTTTGGATGTACATATTTGACGCTTTTGGATGAATAAATGTTTATTTATTCTGTCCGTCTGTTCACCGATAACTTGAGTAAGTTTTGAGATATATTAATTAAATTTTGTATGCAGGTTCCTTGGCAGTCATCCCGTGCGCTTTTTAAAATGGGCGATATCGGAAGATAGCCACGCCCACTTTTCATATATAGAATATTTTCGGAAATACAAAAGAAGTGATTATTCACTACACTTATAAGGATACAATTTTTACAGTAACTTCAAGGCAGAAAATACATTTTTCAAATTTTTGAAAATGGGATTGGCACCGCCCACTTATGATTAAGTCAAATTTAGAAATAATATTAATCAGAAATCAAAAACCGTTTAAGATATTCGGAAAAAATAGGCGAAATCGGTTAACAGCCACGTCCAGCCTTTTAACATAGTTCTGAAAAATTTGTTTGTAAAATGTAAAACGCGATATTTCTATAACCATGCAAGCTATATCATAAGATCTTGCACACATAATAAGCTTCTTAAGCAAAACTCGACAGCAAAAAAATTTTGTGGATTTTAGGGGAAGTAGGTGTGGCGCCGCCCACTTTTCAGCATAAAAATTCTGCTATTTTCAAAGGCGATTGCTTGTAGTTTTAACTAGATATTGCAATCAAAATTGGTCAGCTGTTTCTCAATAGTATGTAGTATACTCCCGCCAAAAATTAGGCAAATCAGATAACACACAAGTAAAATATCCGGGAAAGTTGTTAATACCCCACTGCAATAGGGAAGTTATATACCTTTTTTGTTTTTCATATCTTTCATGACATGTCCATCTCTCCGTCGGTCTGTCCGCCTGTCTATTTGAACCCAAATTTTTCAAACGTAAAATTTGCATGTATTGGTATTTTTAAAAAATTTGGTTAGCAGTTATTGGTAGGGAAGCTATTTATATACAAATAAATTAATGGCGGCAGCCGTGGTGTAGCGGTAGTGTTGCCGGCCTACCACACCGAAGTTCCAAGGTTCGAGTCCTGGGATAGGTAACATCGAAAGTGGTTTGAAGAAATCTTTCAAAACGGGGTCGCCCCTCGGCAGTGGTTTGGCAAACTATCCGAATCTTTCTGCCATGGAAGGCTTCTCAACAAAAATTCATCTCCTTTGTACAGGGTGGCGCAAAAGTAATCCTCCTATCAGAAAATTTTATAATTCTGTTTTGACATTTGTGTAGTAAACACATGCGAAATACACGTTAATAAACAATGTTACGCTACACTGCTCCAGAACGCGGAATATTGCTGACTATTTATTTGACCAATAATCGGTCGGGGCCAAACGGTTACTGTGAATGGTGAGCGCTACAGAGCAATGATCAACGAGTTCTTTTTGCCGCAACTTGATGAATTGGGATTGGAAAACATGTGGTTCCAACAAGACGGTGCAACAGCACACACTGCACGTGCCACAACCGATATGCTGAACATCGGAAGCTTACTTTTGCGCCACCTTGTATATGCCGTTCGAGGTCGGCAAAAATCTGTAGGCCCCGCCAAATTTGTAGAAGAAAATTCAAAACGACACACCACAAATTGAAAGGGAAGCTCGGCGCAAAAATCTCTTAGGAGGTTTATGATGATATACCTGTTGTATATCGCGCCATAAATTAATATTTTTTTTTATTTTTTTTTTCCTCTCAAAACTCATAACAGAAGCGTTTTTATTGAAAACAATCAGCTGGCTTTATAATACGAACTGAAAAGTATTAAAATAGACCTCGGTAAATTGGTATGCCATAATAGATCACTACTAGGTATATAATGTTCGGTTCCACCCGAACTTAGACTTCCTTACCTGTTTTAATTTTTTTGTTTTTCTCTTTTTTATGGCTTTTGCTTTTATTAATCTTTTTATATTTATTATTTATTTTTCGTTTCTTTTAATTTCGTTTGTTTTTGCCATTTCCGTATATTTTTTTCCTTTAAATTATAATTTTTCTTTTTTTTTTCATTTCAGTTCTTTATTTTGTTGTTGGTTTTACGGTCTGTTCATTTTACATATTTTTGTAAGTATAACGATCTCAAGACCAGTTGATAATATTTCTTAGTTAATTATTATTATTTTTGATTAGAGGAAAAATTGAAAGCAACAAACATATACAGGCTATAGTTATATTACTATTTCGAAAACAGCCACGATTTCTCGTCAGACTTATAGTTTTGCTATTTCAGAGGATCTTGTGGAGAATCGAACCCACTCACTCTGATTGCCAGCGCAGCTGCCTAACCCATAGGCTATGCTGCGTGTAGTTTTGCAAGCTGCTTAATTCAAGTTTTCCTCTAATTGTTGTTTGTTATCTTGCTAACGGTATACACAATATTTTCTTTACTTTTTTTTATTTCAATTCTTTACTTTTTTTTATTTCAATTCTTTATTTTTTTTAATTTCTATTTGTCTTTTTTTTTTATACTTTTTATATTATTTTTCATAACTATTTTTTTTCATTTCTTTTATTTTTTTTAATTATCTTTTTTATAATTTGTTTAGTATTTATTTATTAATTTTTTTTTAATGTTAATTGATTGAATTATTTTTATAATAATTAGTTTTTTTAATTATTTATTTATTTTTATCTATTATTTATCTTTTTTTTTAATTATAAATTTTTTTTTAATAATTTTTTTTTAATTATTTATTTTTTTTTTAATTATTAATTTTTTTTATTTCATTTGTTTTTTTTTTATTACCATTTTTTACATTTCTTTTAATTTCTTTTAATTATCTTTTTTATAATTTGTTAAGTATTTATTTATTAATTTTTTTTAGTTATTTTTTTATTATTAATTTTTTTAATTTCTTTTTTTTTAATTTTTTTTTAATTATTTTTTTTTTAATTATTTTTTTTTTTTAACTATTCATTTTTTTATTTTTTATTCTTTTTGAATAAAGAAGAATTTGCACTTCCATGTTGAGCGAAAAACTAAACAAAAAAATCAAAAATCAATTCAAGCCACCCTGAGAGCGTTCACAAATTTAGCAAAAATTAATAATTTTTTAGAATGATCCTAGTCTTGTGATAATCGCAATTTATTTATTTGCTTCCTAAAAAAACTTGCCATTAATTTCCTAGTTACTCTATTACGTTTCGTGCTTGCTATGGTGAAAAAGCAAAAGCGCCAGCATCATGAAAACAAATCCTAATAAAAACAAGCTACAAGTCATTCGCCCGCATATGAATTCCGCATCAAGTTCAAATGCTTTTGATACAGGACAATGACTTAAGCTGTAATTTTATTCATTGTACAACTTGGCTACCGGTTGCTCCTTTCGCGCGACTAAGTAACGGCCTGTCGTTCACCTCTTTCTTTCGTTTATAACCATTTTCGTCTGGTGAAATGTCCTTACGAGATTTTGGTAATTTATTCCCATTCAACAAACTTTAGAGAATATGCGCACAAAGTCTTTGACCGACTGAGCTCAACTTATCGTCTATGACTATAAAAACTAACACATGCAGACATGCATATGCAACCGGCAGTGAAAGACCACCCTAACCAGAAAAATACTACTTTATAACTCTACTTTTTTGACTGCGATCAAACTAGTTCGACAAGAATCAAACTTGTACCAACAAAAATGCAAAGGTATTAGAGAAGGCTGGTGTTTTGGAGGGAAATGCCGCATTCAAGTAGTCTGAAACTAGTATATTTCTGTCACAAAATCTGACAATTGGTAGCTTGTAAGACGATGTCATAATAAAAATACAAATTACTTATATGAAAAAAATAGTTTGGCTTCGAATCTTACTAGTTGAGCGGTAGTTTACAACTAGTTGGTTTGACTGCATGATGCGCATATGTGTAGCAAAATTCATTGGCAAGACACTCTTTAAAACGTTGGTTCTTCCTTCTTTGTTGCTGCGCGCTCGAGAGTGCAGTGCTCTACAAATTGGCGTCGCTTGTCTGACAACAGTCAACATTTAACTGCAACACACGAAACACTTACAGCTGTTGGGATCATCTATGAATTGGCGCAAGTCATTGCTGTGCGACGACTGTTGCTTTTGTTCCCTATATTTTGCTGTGGTCTGGAGCCAAAGATGACAATGACATTTGAGAGGAGCCCTCGATGTCATGCTTGTTTCATTATTTACTTAATTTATTTATTGTTGCTTCTTGCTTAACCGATAACCAGGTTCAGCATGTATTGTAGGGTATGCTTGGCTCGTACCACAGAGGGTTGATTTTCGCCTGTTGTTAATTGCAGTCGATTGGTTAATTGAAGGGTTTTTATGTGTATTGCAACTTGTATCGACTACGGCACTATCCTAGAAGTGCAGGATAATAACAGCATTCGAAATTAATTTGTTACTTTACACATAGATTTCAATTGATTGTGCAATTAAAGCAGCTTAACTGCAGCTGGCAGCACTTATTGGCACATGTTGCCGTGCACAGTGGGAGATTTTAAGGTAGCAAGCAACAAAAATTAATGAATGGTATTTAACAGGAATAAAACAAAATATATGAATAAGTGAGTTCGAAAGCTAATAAAATAGTTTTTAAGGGAAAAAAGTTGCATTTTGAAAAAAAAAAAAATTAATTTGCTATTGTTTATAAGCGAAAGAGTTTTGCAAAAACTTAAATTTTTAAAAAAACCCCAAAATGTGTCTACCTGTTAGTGCTTAGCACATAAGGTATTATGATTTTGATGTATATTGGAACGATTTTCGGTCAACCCTTGTCAAATTTTGCTTGAAGCCAAACAGGTTTCGACATTGTGCCATCTTCAGATTCGGAACGAAAACTGACACTGAAGTTGGCGCCGTCGAACCCGGTTTGTCTCCAAACTTAAGTTGGGAAGGGGTGACGGAAAGTCGTCAAATAACTGAACTAATTTGGTATCGACACAAATCGTTTTTGACGTTGCGCCATCTTCAGTGTCAGAACGAAAAATGGCTAAGAGAAAATCTTTCCAACGGATCGCCATATCGAAATTATACGCATCGAAAATAAATCGACTTAGCCACAATAACCAGAGCGAAAATGTTCGTGGCACATGCCATACATGAAAGAACATGCGATGTAGCTTAGCATGATATACAAACCAGGCGAGAATAGTTTAAAGCTGTTGACCATCACGCCCACTTTTTTACAAAATATCTTAACGCTATTTAAAGATATTTCATCAATATTTGAAGTTAGTAGTACTTAATATTAGGAAGCGCAGTGCACAATTTTTAAAATGGACTTGTGCCTGGCCCCACTAATGTTGGAGCCCAAATGGAAAGCCTGTTTAAACTTAACGAAATTTTATTAAGTTCACTTCCAAATTTTATAAATTGGAGTCACCTCAAATTTTTTACATTCCTCGACACTCTAAAATTGTTCACTGTGCCACGACGGCGCCCATGGGGCTGCAGTGAATTTCATTTGCAACAGCTGCCTAAACACATTGTACTACCGAGATATGGTCATTTGCTTTCTAAAACGTCAAATTCAATTGTACGTCTCTGTGTGTGTTCACTGATACTCGTACTATTTATTTCAAAGAGCAAGGACCATACGAATACGTGTCACAAACAGCAGACGAAATTTGTTCTGTCAAACAGCCACAGCGTAAAAGTAGCAATTCATTGTTCAGACAGTTAAAAGGACAAATGAAGTCTGTGCGATGCATAAAGAATGACCACAAAGCCAAAAGAAAAATTGAAAGCATGGAAGTTACTGAAAGGAAATCCGATTGATATTTGTTGAGTTTTGCGCCCCCTTCTTTATTGGGAGCTTAATCGACGAGCTGGAGTAGTCAGCTGGAAATTTTAAGTAAAAGAGCAGCAAAAGGATTAAAAAGTATTAATTTTCATGGGGTTTTTGCGGTATTACAATGTTATGACACAAAGGAAGTTTAGTAAAAAAAAAAAAAAGGAGGATAAAATGCAAACAAGTACATCACTGTAGCGGATGCGCTTGGCTAAAGGCTTGAAATGGCAAAATGAATAATGCCAATGTGACGCTTTTAGACTTGAAGTGCATATGTTTTGGAACTGAATTTAGCTTTTGGAATAGTTTTTGTGGTATTTAAGTGGAGTGGAATATGAATCGATATGGGATACGCCATTGCTGCTGGTTATGCAGTTATAGTGTAGTAGCCCCATCAGCTACGAATGGAACACTTTGTGGAACATATCTTACCCATATGCGGAGCGTGTTGTTTTTCGAGGAAAAGTTTAGTCAGTCTCAGTGGATGAAAGTGAGTTCAGTATTTTGAACCATGATCGTTAAGAATCTTTGCTGTAACTCATGTATGTGTACATATGTAATAAACCAATTACAGGGTTAAAAACTTAACGGCTAATACTCCTAATTCTGGAAAAGTTAAGTGAAGTCCACAAGAAACATGATTTAAACAAAGAAAACACAAATAAAAATAAAATAACATAAAATTAAAATATAATAAAAAAAAATTACAATAAAAAATAAAAATATAAAAAAAATATAAAAAAAATTACAAAAAAATTACAAAAAAAATGTAAAAAAAAAAATTATTGATTTTTTATACCAACAATTTTGTTGATTTACGGCCTGTACATTTTCAAGTATTCATGAAACAAGCTCAAGGCCAAGAATAACTAGAACTAGGAGTTTAGATGACATCAAAACCAGCGTATTGTTAGCTTAATGGTTAGCAATGCGTGCCAAAATTTCTCTGATGAGTGAAGTCTAGCAGCTTCCGAAATGGATCTATAAGAAAAGCTATGGCAGTTGTCTCTAAACATTTTTCCTACTCTGTTCAATCAAACAACTTTTAATAATTAATTAAAATTAAAATGATAATTAATAAGTAAAAACAATAATAATTTTCATAAAAATTCAAAAAGTGAAAAATTATTATTCTTGGCCTTGAGCTCGTTTCATGAATACTTAAAAAAAATTATTAAAAAATATTAAAAATTATTAAAAAATATTAAAAAATATTAAAAAAAAAAAAATCTTTAAAAACATATGAAAAAAATATTTTAAAAAGAATAAAAATAAAAATAAAAAAGGAAAATAGAAAATAAAAAGAATATACTAAAACAATTGCCATAAAAAAATAAAAAATATAATAAAAAAAATATAGTAAGAAAAAATTAAAGTAAAATAAATATAATAAAAAAGATATAAAAAAAAAAATATAATAAAAAAAATCTAACTAATTAAATTATATTAAAATTTATTGTAAGCGTTAAATCATCCAGCTCAAATAAAAAAAAAATAAAAAATTGAAAAATTAAAAAAAAAACAAAAACTAAAAAGAAAAAATAAAAATTAAAAATTAAAATAATCAAAACCAGCGTATTGTTAGCTTAATGGTTAGCAATGCGTGCCAAAAAGAAGAAGAAGCTTAGCAGCTTCCGAAATGGATCCATAAGAAAAGCTATGGCGGTTGTCCCTAAACATTTTTCCTACTCTCTTCAATTAAAAAAACTTTTAATAATTATTTAAAAATGATTATTAAAAAAAAATAAAAACCATAATAATTTTCATAAAAATTCAAAAAGTGAAAAATGATTATTCTTGGCCTTGAGCTCGTTTCATGAATACTTGAAAATTTTTATATGTATAAGCAAACGTATAATTTCAAATAAAATTAATAAAAACAATCAAATAAATTTAAAAAAAACCAAATAAAATAAATAAAAACAAACAATAAAATAAAAAACATAAAAGAATAAAAAAATGTTTAAAAAGAATCAAAAATTAAAAAAAACATATTTGAAATACAATATTAAAAAAAAAGAATTAAAAATATTAAAGAATTTTAAAATGAAAAATAAAAAAAATTGTTAAAAATTGAATTTTTAATAAAATAAAATTAAAAAAATTCTATAATTAAAAAAAAAAAATTTTAAATATTAAAAACAAACAATAAAATAAAAAACATAAAAAAACATACAAAAAATAAAAACATTTAGAAAAAAAATATTTAAAAAAAAAACAGATATTAAAAAAACCTGTTAAATATATTAAAAAAAGAATGAAAAAGATTAAAAAAATTAAAATGACAGATAATAAAAAATTTAAAAATTATGAAAAATAAAAAAAGATGAAATTTTAAATAAAAAAAATAAAATAAAAATTATATAAAAATAAAAATTTATATAAAAAAAAAAAAGTTTTAATATAAAAAATTTAATTCAAAATAATTAAATTTAAAAAAATGTAATAAAACAAAATTATAAAAAAATTAAAAGAAGTTATAGAAAAAAAATTTTTTTAAAAATTTAAAAAACAAAAAAAAAGTGAAAACTTCCGAAAAACCTACAGCTATTGTAAAGCTATCCAAAACCAAGGGCAGACAAAAAACATTAGGGAACACTGTAGGGTTTAGTGTCTAAGTGACACAACATTTTCTTTGAAATCAAAGGCCAAAAATTAAAGCAACATAAGTCCCATTGGACAATCTTTTCTGTATTAAAAGCAAGCATATTTCATTTTCTTTCCCTTTTCAATTATTCACTTCCCATCGTTGCTGTGCATCCTTACGGTTTTCCCTATATCCTTGAATTGTTTGTTTACATTCCCCAATATTTATGTTGGTTACTTGTGGTTTTCCTTTAAACTTCAACCCTGATTTATGTTTCTATATGTGGATAGCACACGTTCAACAACAAAATCCCTTGAACAAAGGGGAATGCAAGTAAGAGTATGAGTCTGTCGCTACTTAAAAAGTCGATTCTGCTTCCGGTGACGCCACTCAAAAAACAAAAGCAACAACAAATGTAAAAACAAACAAGCAGCCAAGCAATCGACCAAGAAACAGACAGATAGCAAAACGCCAGACAGTCGTTCACCTTTAAGAGTCACGTGTTATCGATTAATTTGAAATATAGTGAACATACATACACACATTTATAAAAAAGAATAAATCTAAAACCATATGTATAAAAGTTTATAACATCACGCAATTGCAGGGAATTCCACCTACAAGGAACATACCCAAATACGTGTTAGTCGAAACATATGTAGGTATATAGAAACCTCGCCGCCGCTGAGTTGCAACTTGAACTCCGACGCATTTCAACAACCATGCCTGACAATCTACTCGCTTTCACGCGCTGCTAAGGTAACTTTGCACAGGACGCGGTTTCACAGAAAATAACAAAACCACTTCCTACCTAACTCCTGCCAACTCGCGGGTTTTATCCACACCCGTTTGCCTGTTTGTGTGCTAATAGCTTTTCAAGGCGCATGCATTAAAAATCTTAAGAGCAAACGCATGGTTTCGCAAAGAGAGTGTTAGAAGGTGGTGGAGGCGAAGATTCTCATAAATATGCGAAAGTACAGTATTGCACAATAAAATACTTTTTTTACTACACTACGCTTCCCGAAATCACTTAACTAAACCGCATCAACTGGTTTGCGTCGGAATAACAGAAGCAATGAGGACATTCCTCCACTCATGCACTCAAATTCTTAGAAATCCTGATTACAAGGCCGGATCGCTACTGGTTCCCATTGTACACGCAGTGAATCAGAGGTCTGGTACTTCAGAAAATCTAAGCCTTTCATGTATACAGGATTCGTCATTTGTTGGGCTTCCGGGCTTGAGATGTTATCTGTTGATGTTTTTTATCTGTTTCTGTATTTTTTTTTCTTTTTCTGTATTTTTTTTCTTTTTCTGTATTTTTTTTCTTTTTCTGTTTTTTTTTCTTTTTCCGTATTTTTTTTTTTTCTTTTTCTGTATTTTTTTTTCTTTTTCTGTACTTTTTTTTTCTTCTTTTTCTGTATTTTTTCTTCTTTTTCTGTATTTTTTTTTCTTTTTCTGTATGTTTTTTATTTCTTGTTCTTATTTATTTCTCATTGTTTTGTTTTACTAATTTTTGTATACGTTTTATCTATTTTTATTTATTTTTATTCGCTTTTTAATAATTTTTTATTAATTTGTTATTAACTATTTACAAATTTGTATTTACTTTCTATGTATTTTTTTTTAATACAAATATTTTCATTTATTTTGATTTTTTTACTTACTTTTATTTATTTACTTATTTTTTTATGTATTCATTTTTTTATATTCCCACTTGAAATAGAAGCTCTTTTATCTTCTCTTACTGCCATTATTATTGATATAGGTGGTGCTGCTAAATGGTACACCACTGTATAAACAATACACATGTATGCTTAGGATTTAATTCACAATGCACATATTTACATTAGAGCAAAAATATTTATGTACTCCAAATGAGAGGAGCTGTGAAAAGGAATGTGCGCCGATGAACATTTTGTTGAGGAATTATGTCTATACGCTAAAAAAAAACCGTACATATGTGGTGTAAATGTCTATTAGTGGATACATACATACATGTCCGCTTATGTCTTCACAAACCAAAGCACTGGACTACATTCGTAATGTACATACCTAACTTAAGGAATATTTTTATTACAGAACTTTATACGCACAAAATGCTTTTAAGGGAATTTCCCGGTTCTTGTGTCATTTTGTTTGTCGTTATTAGAAATCGTGGAAGGAATTTCAACAATACACCACTACACATGAAAATATATACTGGATTTTCATACATAAATACATCAAACATTATCGTTCAGCTATTCCAATATGAACCTTTGCACCCTGTTTTTTTTTTATACTGCAGAGATATAACATTTAGAGCTCACAATTTCTACTTGAAGATTATGGGGTATTTCGATATTCGACAGCACACTAACATCATTAACAGCCTAGTCATGCAATTATTGTATTAAATGAATTATTATCAAGTGTTTAAAATATCAGTTATTACATCGTTAGTAAACACTGTGTAATTCGTTTGCGAAAAAGTAGTTGAATATCAGTGATTTCAGAATTTGAGGATATACACACAATATTTACAAATAGTTATTGTACTCGTAATTAAGGGGGTGTTGTACGAACATGAAAATCTTATAGCCAATCATGCGGAATGACTTTTTTTCTAATTTTCAAAGTTAGTTTTTCCACGTATTCCGTGAAGTAAAGAATAAAAATGTTGTTGATAAAATATTTTCCAAGATGGAACTCATGAAAAGCTAAATAAACGATTTTTAATCTGTATACCCAGCTCCACTAGCACACAGCCCATTTAAAACTTTGTTCAAATAAGTGGGGTGGAGATAGATATCTAGTTCTATTTATATGAGTGAACAAACTCTAAAATTTCGCTGGTCAATAAATTTGGAAGTACTAATGCAAAGCACCCGAACTTCAAACTTGAATTTGTTTAAAAGAAAAAATATTTACATTTTTCCCCAGTTTTACTGCTTACTTTCTTTTATTTTTTTTATTTTTTTATTTCTTTACATTCGATTTTTTTGATAGATTTTGTATTAAATTTTTTTTTTATCAAATTAATTTAAAAATTTTTTTTTTAATTTTTTAATTTAAATTTTTTTTGCTTTTTTATACCAACAATTTTTGTTGATTTACTACCTGTACATTTTCAAGTATTCATGAAACGAGCTCAAGGCCAAGAATAATAATTTTTCACTTTTTTGAATTTTTATAAAAATTGTTGTTTTTATTTATTAATAATCATTTTAATTAATTATTAAAAGTTTTTTTGATTGATTTTCATGAATACTTAAATTTAAAAAAATTTTTTTTTTTTAATTTTTTGATTTTTTTTAATTTTTTGATTTTTTTTTTAATTTTTTTGTTTTAATTTTTTTTTATTTTTTTTTTTTTTTTATGTTTAAATTTTTTTTTACTTTTTTTTTTTTTAATTTTTTTTTTTTTGTATTTCTTCAATGTTTTTTAGTTTATTTATTTTTTCTATTATTGAATTTAGGTTTTTCTTTTTATTTAGTCTTTCTTCAACTTTGTTTTTTTAATTTTATTGCGTTTGATTTTTTTTAATGCATTTTTTAGACTATAAATGAAAACAATATTGGTTTTTTTTTTGAATATTTTTATTTTTTATTAGAATAGAAAAGCAAAAGATTTATTATTTTTTATTAGAATAGAAAAGCAAAATTTAGAGACAACCGCCAAGCTTTTCGTATAGATCCATTTCGGAAGCTGCTAGACTTCTTCATCAGAGAAATTTTGGCAATCTCTGCAACCATAACGCTAACAGAACGCTGCTTTCGTTTAAATTTTTTTTATTTCTTTTTTATTATTTTTTTATATTGTTTTATTTTTAAATTTTTCAAAACTTATTTATAATTTTTCAAAAATTAATTTTGAATTTTTTCAAAACTATTTCTAATTTTTTCAAAATGTATTTCTAACTTTTTCAAATTTTTATAAATAATTTTTTATAATTAAAAAATTTTTTTTTATTAAAATTTTTTTCTAATAAAAAATTTGTTTATTTCAATAAAATATCAGATATTTTTTTTATGAGAAGGAAGAAAGAGTTAACGAGGAGAGGAAGTTCAATTTATCAACTGTAAGTCAGTCAATGTCTACCCGTAAAACGCAATCAAAATAACTTTAAGCTAACCATTTTAATCTTTAAGAAATATATTTAGTTTACTTCTTAAACAATATATATTTGTTTATTTTAATTAACCAAAAAACTTGTTAGCTATTTTTTCTTTGATAAATTTTCTGCTTTCCGTTACGTTAATCATATTTGAATTTAATTGAATGCTAGCTCTCTTTTATTAAAATTTTGGCTGTCATTGTTTGTAAGCCATCATACTGAAAAACTACAATGGAAATATTTAAGTTTATTTGTTTATAATTGAAAGGCGGAAACACCACTATTTTATGTATGAATGCACAATTGTACATTTGAATGACGCGATGTAACTTTTAGATACATGAATGAAACTTAGTTGCAAAAACAAACAAAACTTTTAAGCACGAAATGTAATAATCAAAGCATGTGAAAATATGATAAATTTATGGTAAAATATTCCAACAATAATGCAATTAAATAAATAGCTTTCATTCAAGATTTTATCAGCAACAGACATGAGTGTGAATAAATCAATGGTAAAATGCAATCAACAAACAATCGAAAAGGTTTTGTATATATTTACACACAAATCTATAGAATAAAAAGAAAAAAAAAAAGAAAGTGAATGTTGTTTTTGATTTGATCCATTACAGTATACGAGTATTTATATTGGTTTTAAGAGAATATATTAGACTGAAGCGATTACATTGGATTTGCGAAAGTTAGTAGTTTTTCTTTATAAAAATAATATTTGCTAATGGAAGTCCAAAAAAATGGCTGCAGTGAAAAAAAATTAAATTAAATGGGAAATATATCGCTTTTTTTATAAATTGTTATTTAAAAAATTCAACTATTTATGAAATTATGAAAACTATTAATGTTTTTGTTGACATTGGCAACTCCATTTAGTTGATTAAATGTTGAGAAAATATTACACTGCAGCCCTGAATATTTTACTGCAATTTTTATCGTGGATGTTGAACAATGTAATTGGAAACAGCTGTTCATTGAACGTGAATGTGTGAATAAAACAATAAAAGAAAATATATACATATAAAAACAATAAAAAAAATAAAAAAGAAAAAATAAAAACAAATAAAAAAAATAAAAATAAAAATAAAAAAAAAAATAAAAAACAATAAAAAAATAGAAAAAACAAAAAAAATAAAAAATAACAAATAAAAAAAAATAACAAATAAAAAAAATAACAAATAAAAAAAATAATAATTAAAAAAAATTAAAAAAAAAATGAATAAATAAATAAAAAAAATTAAAAACGAAAAAATAAATACAAAAAAAAAACAATTTTCTAAGCAAACATCCGAACAAAGTTAAAAAACTATTTCATAAGAAAGGCATAAAAAGGATAGGATATAAATATATTTAAATGAACCTAGCTTTTCCGCAACATTCAGCATCCATTTCTTTAAAATTCCGGTTTTACCTTAATTGAAACCTCACGAAAATCAGCCAACTTAAACTTAATTAAGTAATATCATGTTACTGGCGCCATTTCGAAATGGTGAACAAATTGAATAAACAGTAGAGGAATGAATTAATGATTCAATTAACTTACACTTTCAACTGTACAATTATAAAAATAATTGATATCCGTAAAAAGAATAAATGCATTAGCAAAATGGCAAATTGATATAACATGAAATGAATGTTATAATAAAAAGAGAGTGTAATTAGTGTTGACTATGCATTAAAGGATCAACAGACGATACACAAGTATGACACGACGGTATAAATCTCAGTCAAATAACATAGATGAAAGGAATTAGTCTGAATGGTTTAACGTAAGTACCTGCCGACTATTGTCCCAACGGTCTTGCTACTGCCAGATTACATAAACCTCTAATCTGCTTTTCGCTTCTAAGTATGCCCCTTCCACATCATCATTGGTTCTCCAGCCACTCTACAGCAATGGCACACTCATACCCCTTCTCAACCAGAACAGCACGCTCCAGGTCAAGAGGAGGAGCAAACACGTTAGCCCTCTGAACACTGAGTATACGTTTGAGGTCAACAGCCATCGTAAACGTATCGTTCCGTATAGTGGCCCCATAAGTAGCATATACTACAAGGAGGCCACGATATATTGTACGACGACTCAGGCGCAAATCGTTCCTCAGGATTTGGCGCAGCTGCCCCACAAAACTTATAAATTTTGCTCTTAGATACTCCAAGTGTTGGATAAAACTAAGCCTGTCACCCTTGATCAGCAAAAGGTATTTGACTTGAGTCTGAGCCCATTTATCCGTACAATCGGTGGCGGTTCCGTACAATCATCGCGGTTTGCCCACCACCCACATGGCTGCTCCAGTTTGCCACTCTTGACTCCCCCCCCCCCACCATCAGGAGGAGGTCGTCCGTATACGCACATACCTTGCACAGTGGCTCAAGTTGCCGAAGAAGGGAGTCCATCATAACGCTCCATATATATGGTCCACAGATGGATCAATGCCACCTTATCTCCACACTCTCGTTCACTCCCACGATAGAAACTCTTATGCCCGAGAAAGAACTCCGCCAAAGAGTGACCCCTTAAAGTCGATAAATATGCGAAGGAGATATTTATTGACAGTGCTCGCCACAACATTCAGAACATGCATCCAGGAATCTTTGATACTTCATCTTTTCCTAAACCCATATTGCCTATCCGGAAGCATACTCCGAGACATTTTCTGAAACAATTTCACCATCACTCGCTCCAATACCTTCCCAACTACTCGGGTAAGCTCTGGAGAACGACAACCTTGGCAGTTTTCCACTCGCGTGGAAAATAACCCTCCCATACGCAAAGACAATTTTCTAAGTGCATAAATTTTACCCAACTCCTCAACTTAAATCCCCCCAACTTGTTGAACGGATTAAAGCTTAAGCTCTTTGAAGTAATTAAAAAAAAGCAACCCTATCCACTGTTATCTTTTCTGGCACAGCCACAAAGCGCTTAAAGCTTTGAAAGGAAACTATGTTGCAGCAAAAACAACAACAGACAGATGGGTTCTAGCGTTGATGACCCACTTAGCCATCAAAGTGTAGGTGTAGAACACTGCATACGAATTACTCATATATGTATGTACATTAGGGATGTCAATACGGGAGTTACAATACGGGGGTTACGTGGTTTTTTAGTTGCCGAACAGTTTTCGGGATTTCGTCCTTCGAATCGTGGTACTATCAGGATTGGAAATATGTTACTTAAAACTAAGTATGTATTTATAAAAATATTTATAAAAATTATCTGATTTTGTGTTTATGTGCGAAATGAGCACATGAGTCGGTATCGACATTTTGCATCTGTTTTTTTTTGTTTTTTTAACCTAAAATTTCCTTCAAAAATTCAAAACTTAAAATAAAATGTTGTTATATATTTTCCTTTTTATTTATGGAATAACTTTCATTTTTAAAATGTTCTTTATTAGGTCGCTTTGGTGATATTTGTCGGCGGATTTTTTAAGTTTTCAGCATTGTTCAGGAGCGGAATTACGACATACGTTCTGTGATCGTTAACCGTTTTTTGAGTCACAGTAACTTTGAAACGGTCCAACGTTTTACCGGTAATTCAAGTAGTCCGGTGCTCAGGTTTGCCGTCATTCCAAATTACAGGTTTAGAGCGATTGTGATATAAAAATCTTGCTCTCGACCACGGAACGTATTAAGCAATTAGACACCAGGTCGCGATGACAATATCATATTAAGGAGAAAAATACTTAATACCCTCCGAAATCAAAAAAAGAAAATATATATAAAAAAAATGTGTCCCTAATGTACACAAATATTTATGGACTTACAAAGATGCACTTCTTACTAGGTTATCATACCTTTATAAAGAAGCGTACTCGGTAGAAGCCTTGCAGGGAAATGCAGCACAAAAAAAAACTAATTCACACTGCAACAGCAGAAGTGCGGCCAATTAGGCTAGTACAAGGATCTTCAAATCAGACGCAGCGCCAAATTTTCAAAGGAAAAAGAATTCAAGAATCAGAATTTCTGAAATTTCCTGCAGGGCATCTTAATAGCTAATATTTGTGTTAGTGCAGCAGGGTATGTTTCATTTTATGTACTTGTGTTAAATTGTACACCCCGAAAGGCAAAGCAAAGTGAGCGAAAAAGACGTGACTTTAATTTGGTTTAACTAAGTTTAACGAATAAGCAAAAGTCAAAACTAATATTTGGGACTTTAAACTAACGGTTTCTGTGAGTGTTGATGACGAGGCAAATTAAATTGAAAGTAGAGACAGTGAAGTGGCCGCTAAGATCATGTGATAATGCAATTTAGACCGGCTTGTTGTTGTTGTTTGTAACGACAAAGCAAGTCACTACCTTTACTTGGTCCATCTGAGCTGTGTAGAGTCTAATATGTACATTAGGGTGGTTTGAAAAGAGCTGGTCTACTAAATTTTTATATAAATACTTTTTTCTATTTTTTTGTTTAATTTTTTCTTAATATTTTTCTAATTTTTTTGCTAAATTTTTTTCAAATTTTTTGTTTGATGTTTTGTTTTATTTTTTTTTTGATGCTTTGTTTTATTTTTTTTTTTTATAATTTTTTTATTCAATTTTTTATTATTTTTTTATTGAATTTTTTATAATTTTTTTTTAATTTATTTGTTGTTATTTTTTTGATTTTTTTTTTAATTTTTGATTTTTTTTTTAATTTTTGATTATTTTTTAAAAAAAATTTTCCTCTATTTTTTCAATTTTTTGTTCGGTTTTTTCTAATATTTTGTTACATTTTTTGTTTTAATTTTTATTTTATTTAATTTTTTTTTTATCTTTTATTTAATTTTTCCCAATTTTTAATATAATTTAGTTTTAAATTTTTTAATTCATTTTTTTTTTTTTACCCTTTTTTATTTGTTATAAACTTTTTTTTTATCTACCCTTTTTTATTTTTTATAGAATTTTTTTTTTATTTGAAAAAAAGTTTTATTTACCCTTCTTTTATTTTTATTTACCCTTTTTTTATTTATTTACCATTTTTATATTTTTTATATTATTTTTTTTCAATTCATTTTTTTTCTTTATTTAATTTTTTTTTTTTTTCATTTAATTTTTTTATTTAATTTTTTTTTTTTTTCATTTAATTTTTTTATTTTCATTTAATTTTTTATTTAATTTTTTCTTATTTTCATTTCACTTCATTTTTATCTACCCTTTTTTTATTTTTTATTGAATTTATTTTTATTTGCCATTTTTTTAATTTTTATTTACCCTTTTTTTATTTTTTATTTACCCTTTTTTATATTTTATTTTCTTCCTTTTTTTTTTATTTTTTGTTTTTTTTTGTTACGAGGAGCGAATGGAACGAGAAATATGTGTGAATATTAATATTTATAATCTAGTAACTATTACGAAGGAAATAAAAAAAAAACTATTCTAAATTAAAATTTTTTTGGCAACGGAAAAAATATCTCTTTTGTTGTTTTAACTACAAAAAAACTCCCCGAAGGCTTTGGGGAGGGCTGTCGAACTGAGTACTTTGCCGGATATGAATCCGGTACGCTCCGGTACTTCCTTGCGGTTCTGACCGACTGTCGTGGTAGCGGTTTGGTATGACCAGTGGCACCTTCTAGGTCATGTTAGCCCTCCTTCCGCAAAGAAGGAGAGATGGGTAATGAGAGGTGAGAGGCATCATATCCGTAGATCAACCATCGAGTTGCACGTCGTTACTTTTTACATATTTGTCGCCTCTTACGACCGGTATGCCTACCTCGAGCATATTCTAAGCCCCTAACCCGCAGGAGTTATCATAAAAAAGTTGACAAATAACTATTATCCCCAAAAAATTTTAAATGAATTTTGGAATTCTAGCAACGTTTTCGGTAAGGAAATTTCAAATAAAAGCTATTTTTTGTTTGTAAATTTATTTTTGTTAATTTTTTTTAAGTATTCACGACTATAAAGCTCTCAGGCCAAGAATAATAATTTTATAAAAATTGTTATTGTACTGATTTTTAACAATTTGTAATACTTTTTTTTTTATAATAGCTTTTTTAAACGTGTTTGATTTACTTACAAATTTTTCCCAATTTTTATATTAATTTAGTTTTAAATTTTTTAATTCATTTTTTTTTATTTACCCTTTTTTATTTTTTATAAAATTTTTTTTTATCTACCCTTTTTTTATAGAATTGTTTTTTATTTGAAAAAAAGTTTTATTTACCCTTTTTTTTTATTTTTTATTTACCCTTTTTTTATTTATTTACCCTATTTATATTTTTTATATTTTTTTTTTTTTCAATTAATTTTTTGTTCTTTATTTAATTTTTTTTATTTTCATTTAATTTTTTATTTAATTTTTTTTATTTTCATTTAATTTTTTATTTAATTTTTTTTTTATTTTCATTTAGTTTTTTGTTTAATTTTTTCTTATTTTCATTTCACTTCATTTTTATCTACCCTTTTTTATTTTTTATTGAATTTTTTTTTTATTTACCTTTTTTTTATTTTTTATTTACCCTTTTTTATGTTTTATTTATTTGCCCTTTTTTATTTTTCATAAAATTTTTTTTTAATTCTAGTTAAATTTTTTTAGATTTTTATTTAATTTTATTTTTAATTCTAATAAATTTTTTTTTAGATTTTTATTAAATTTTTTTATTTTTGTTTAATTTTTTTTATTTTGATTTAATTTTTTTCATGTTTTATATTTTTTGTTTTTTGTGACAAGGAACGAATGGAACGAGAAATATGTGTGAATATTAATATTTATAATCTAGAAACTATTACGAAGGAAATAAAAAAAAAACTATTCTAAATTAAAATTTTTTTGGCAACGGAAAAATATCTCTGTTGTTGTTTTAACTACAAAAAAAACTCCCCGAAGGCTTTGGGGAGTGCTGTCGAACTGAGTACCTGGCCGGATATGAATCCAGTACGCTCCGGTACTTCCTTGCGATTCTGACCGAATGTCGTGGTAGCGGTTTGGTATGACCAGTGGAACCTTCTAGGTCATGTCAGCCCTCCTTCCGCAAAGAAGGAGAGATGGGTAATGAGAGGTGAGAGGAATCATATCCGTAGATCAACCATTGAGTTGCACATCATTACCTTTGTGCATATTTGTCGCCTCCTAGGACCGGTATGCCTACCTCGGGCATATTCTAAGCCCCTAACCCGCAGGAGTTATCATATAAAAGTTGACAAATAACTATTATCCCCAAAAAATTTAAAATGAATTTTAGAATTCTAGCAACGTTTTCGGTAAGGAAATTTCAAATAAAAGCTATTTTTTGTTTGTAAATTTATTTTTGTTAATTTTTGTTAATTTTTTTTAAGTATTCACGACTATAAAGCTCTCAGGCCAAGAATAATAATTTTATAAAAATTATTATTGTACTGATTTTTAACAATTTGTATTACTTTTTAGAAGAAATGAGAGAGGCAAATATCATAGCTTTTTTAAACGTGTTTGTTTTACTTACAAATTCTTGCCTAAGCTAAAAAAACACATTTCAACCCACCCTAACTCAGATTATAATACAGAGTTAAGCTTTGTACGGATTTTGTACTTTTTAAGGTGAAATTATTAATTTTCCAGCAACTCCACACCCTGAAAAATACGCTGAATATATTCTTTTTGTGGTGACGCCATCAACAGCTAGTGATGATCAAATCGATGACGTTGCTTGTTTTGGTCTTATGTTCAATGACGATGAAATTGAAATTGAAATTTTCCACTACGCATCACATGTCAAACAATAATTAGGTAAAACGCAAACAAACGCCCATTCAATAGTGGGCTGGTACTTTCTCTGATTGGGTAGATACTACGAATATATAATGGAAATAAGTAAAGCGAATAAAAAGTTGATATGGAATTTTAATTAGTGTAACGTGGTGTAGAAAACCATTTCTGGATTTCAGTGTGGATCCCAACAGGAATTGCTGTAGAAGAAAGGGCAAAGTGCTAGCTAGAAGCTATGGTAGCCGTGAAGAGAATTTTGTGTTCCTAGATTTATTTGACAAGATTGAAGCTGACACTCTAATAACTTCGACAATTTCTCATAAGAAATAAATCGAGAACTAGGTAACCCCATACAACTGTTATCGTTACAACAGCGGCGTCATATTAATTATAGAAGCCAAAAATTTATAAACGTAGATTAAGCAACTTAGGTATAGTCAAATTAAAGCAGCGAGTTACAGGTACCTAATCAAATTACATTAAATTAGTTTATAAATCCCTGCTGGGTATGCTATGCGTGAATAGTGAATTCGCACGAATGCGTGTGGATGGAAGCTTGTGGCATTTTCGTAACCGAATTAAATAAAATTTTAGGTTAGCAAGCATGTTAGCATTTCATGTGACTATGTATTAACGCTCTGTGTGTTTTAGGTTGGTAGTAATATAATTAGCAGTGATTTATTAATGAATTTAATCGTATAATGGAATGGAATTTGAAATCGATATTTGTGGGTGTTAGCATGTAATCGGTGGGTTGTTAATTTTTTTTTAAATTTTTGTATCAAAAGGTGTGCTAAGTAAACAGTAAGCGAGTAATTAAATATTAAATATGGCGAAAAAAGTGCTGTTTGTGCAGATATTAGACCGTACCAGCTTATTATAGAATAATTATTAAAAAAAAAAAATTTAAAGCTTTTAATATTTTAATTTGAAAATTAGGGAGAAGTTTTAAGAAGATACTGTAAACTGTTTCAAGAAAAGTGTTCCAAATATGAGTATAAGTAGACTGTCACGGTTACAATAATTTATCTTAATTAGAATTCAATTGGCTGTTATTTGGAAGCACTTTAACCAGTTCAGCAGAGACTATAGGTAAAGATTTGAAATCACTAAATAAACAGATTGAGAAAAGGAAATGAAGTTTTCAGTCATTTCATAACATCTCATCTTGGGATTTTCTAATTGTATATAATTAAATTAATTAAAAATTATTAGTAAACAAAAATAATTTTCATAAAAAAAAATTCAAAAAAGTGAAAAATTATTATTCTTGGCCTTGAGCTCGTTTCATAAATACTTCAATTGCATATAATTTTTATGTAGTGGTCGATGGATGTCAAATACTTATTCAACATCAAAAAAGAATATAGAAGCACAAACGAGAAACACGAAACAAGAAAAGAAGAAAAATAACAAGAAACCAGAAAGAGAAAAAAAAACAGAGAAACCACAGTAAAAAACGAGGAACAATAAACTGAAAGCGATAGCCAAAACCAAGAAAAGAGATACGATAACAAGAAAATAGAAACGATGACAAGAAGTAAAAAGCAAAGATAACAAGAAACACGAAACAAGCAAGAGCAAAGATAACCAGAAACCAGAAAGATAACAGAAAAACCACAAACAAGAAACATGGCTTCAAAAAAAAGCAACAAGAAACCATAGTGAGAAACGAGGAATAAGAAACTGAAAGCGATAGCCAAAACCAAGTAAAGAGATACAAATTTAGAGATTTATATCATTTTCAACTTCAGCAATACTTGCCAAAACAATAACAATCGCATCCATATGACAGTGCTAAAATTAGTTTAAGAAACTTATCTCATTCAATTTTGGATTTTATAACAGATAACACATAACATTCAACCACAAATTTCACAATACATAAAACATTCGAATTCATGGTGTGCGGCTTCTAATTTTCCCAACAATTTGGCTTTATTTCTGAAATTTCTATGGCTTTATTTCACAATAAATATTTCAGGTAGTGGAAATAATCCCATATTGATTAATATGACCTTATTTCTCAATATATGCTTTATGGCGAACCATCTGCCAAGGTAGATATTTTTTTTCCTGAGAAGCTTTTCCATAATATAAATACGCAAAAGTGGTCTGAAAACTTTTAATACTACCTGTATTTGAAACCGATAGTGGGGAGTGTAAGCCAGCAAAATTATTATTTGTGGTAAATTCCGAAAATGGTTTATATGAGCAAGAGACGTCTTGTTTGATATGGATTTCAGAAAATGAAATGTCTAGATCTAGCGCAAATCCCAAACCAAAAATGTCCCGTTTTGTATGAGAACGCTATCAACGGCTATTTGCGATTTGAGAAAAAGGTTAGTTCTCAAAAGCTTCTCAAATAGAGGTTGTAAACATGTTTACTGGTATGAGTCCTTTCTCTTAACCCTAGTCTTCATTCAAAAACTAGTTAAATATTGAATATTCACTAATCTCCACTCCAATTTTCACAAGTTCAACTACTTTAGCATACGTAATTTAAATTGAAATTAATTCGCTATATTTTGCGCATCACAAAATGTAGGTCACACATTTGCGTCGTCTAAAGCTTTTCAGCAAACATCTAAATGTAGTGAAAATTTCATTTTACTATTCGAACGTGTGCAGATTTAAAATCCATTTAAAGGCTTCACAGCATCAGAGTGAGAGTAATTTATATTTTTTCATAACTTTTGTAAACATTTGTTGCAAGTTGTGTGTCGTAAAATCAAAGCTTCATTTGCACTTAAAAACAAAAAGACAAAAATAAAAGAAGATCAAAATTAGCGCACGTACATGCCTGAGTAAATATGAATGCACAATGTGCATAAACAGGAGAATGAGCAATGAAGTACACAATGTATTTTAATTTGAGAACATTATTTCATCAAACCACACAATTGACCCAGAAAACTAATTACTGTTCAACCACAATAACAAAAATAATAGCAAAGTCTTGATAGGCACGCATACATAAGGGTCAAATGGCTTTCCGAACGAAGAGCTTCACATTGGTGGTACAGAAGCAGCATTGACGGTAAGAGCAACGCCTTACATGTAATGTTTACTAAGTAGTGTGAACATTACTAGAACGGCGTATAACGGGCAACTCATTATAAACACTTCGAAAGACCTACGAGTATAAAAGCATTCGAGGTGTTGGTCCCGGCAACATTGAATTTATACTACGAAATATCTTTTCAAAGTTGACAGATACGGTTTGGAATTGGAACAAAATTAGATAGCTATTTAATTAAGATAACTTAACCTGTTTCAAGCGCTTTTTTCAGATCCCAGAGTTTAATAATATGTAGGCTTCATATTCATAAAAAATAAAATTGGTTCATAAGCTTTTTAAAATTACGTTTCCATACACATTATATGAATTATGAATTATAAGATCTTTATAAATTTTTTTTATTTTAATAAACATGGAGGGTGGTCTAGAACGGGCAATTCTACAACCGTACTTCCAAAGTTTTTGGTATTCTTCTTTTCAATTTCGAGCTAGTTATTCTAGGCGATCTAACTCAAAAATGGTTAAGGCTTCTAAAAAACATATCAGACACAAATTTTTGAGAATTTCATGGTATACAGCTTTGTAATGAAATCATAGAAAGCGAGATGTTGTTAAAAAAAAAAGTGATCTTTTTCGAAATAGAGGCGTATACAAATTTCATATTTTTCATTTAAAATTCCGCAGCTCATGCTTTGGGTTCTTTAAGTGTTTGGATTACAACTGGAATGGAGACGCATACAAGCACCAATAGGTCAACTGACTGGAGGAACACAGTACTCAAAAAGTGCAAAATGAACCACTCCAACAACAGTAACAACTACAGCACTATCATTAAAACCTGTAATATCATATCATCAGCAACAACAATATCATTAGCAACAACAACACTATCATTAACAACAACAACAATATAACTAACAACAAAGAATGCCATGAAAAGAAACATCATCAACAGCACATACAATATCATCAACAAAAACCATATTTACATCAAATGTGTAAAGAGCGAAAATACCAAAAACCAATATCATCAGCATAGCAAGAACAACAAAATTAGCATCAACAGCAAAAAAACAATTTGTTGTTAAATTTATAATTCTTAAGCTTTTAAAACAAAACAAATGACTAATACAATAGCACACCTGGATCTAAAGTGGGATATAAATCTTGAGGATATGCGGATTTTTAGATTTTTATTTCAATACCGACCGATATATATATTTGATTCAGTAAAAGCTCCTCTACCTTCCTTTGTAAATTTTCACGTTTTCTGAATTGGTCCTTCAGTTTTTCCACGCGACTATCGATGGAACACAGGATTTTTTAAGTTATTTCCATTTATTCTTGGTAACTTGAAATAATGTTACAAACTTTTCGTTAACATTTTTTAGGCAATTGCATTATAGCTAGAATCAATGAAGAAAAAACTCACAGAAAATGTTGAGCACTGAGTCCAAGGGATGCAGAGAATGAAAAATATGAGGACCGCATAGGAATATATATTTTTAAACTCAGAAAAATTGTAAGTTTATGATTGAAGATGCTGGTGGAAGCTTCATTAGAAATTTTTTTTTTAATCATCGCAAAGCCAACCCCCCCCCCCCCTCCCCCCCGTTCCCTTCATTTATTTTTCTCCTTCAATTCTTGAATGTGTTCAAATGTTCAAATGATGCAACTAGAAAAACAGGAAAGTACTGACCTCTTATAAATAGGGCAAAGGAATGCAAATTTCAAAGATTATGACCGCACCACAACTGTATCTAGAGTATCTACGAGTATATATGTAGCTTTTGTCTCTGACACGCAAAATAGCCTTCACGGCGCACCAGAAATGCAGTTAAAATTGCAAAGATAAATAAAGCGGTAGTGAAGTGTAATTACATACGCACTAGGGATGCCAATATTTTCCATTTTTACAATAACGGGATTTCTGGGATTCAGGTAATATGATTTATAAACATAATACACATATTTAGTCATTGGGAACATATCTCTTTCCTAAAATGCTGGAATCAAAAAATCACAAGATTGACATCCCTAATACGAGCATGCATACCTTCTTATATTGGATGATGACTTTGACGACGAGCATAAGCAATGAAATCACTAACTTTAGGGGAAACAAGGGCGGAAAACCACGTTGAACATTAAAGTAAATGCAAGTTTTCGCAGTAAGTAGGACTGCGTGCTGGAACGTGTGCACACCCGCCAAGCTCATTGAGACGCCTCACATTACTAAGTTACTAAGAAGTAGAAGAGCGCTAAGGTATGATGGAGGCGAACTATTACTTCTGGGGCACGTTGAGACATTTAGAAAGCACCCGGAGGACATAATATTCATCGGTTATTTGCCAAGCATGGCTACGTGCGATGTGGCAATATTCCGTGTAAGTGTGTGAACATAAAACAACATTGCTAGAAGCATAAACTCAATTGTTGTTGGCCGTGAGCTGTCCTTAATAACAAACAAATATATGTAGTAGGGTGAAGTGAACTTTTAGGAGCTAAATATGTAAATATACATGTGTCACGTTGGGAAAATTCCTAACAATGTAATAAACAAAAAATTAATTGCGTTCTTTGTTTGTCGATTGAAGAGAGAATAGTTAGATCGGATATTTATCACTCAAAAGATAGCGCTGTGGTCGCGATACCTTAACAAAAAACAAGAAAAAATACAAATATATAAAAAAAAAATTTAAATATAAAAAATTTATATAAAAAAAAATATAATAAAAAAATAATAATAAAATATAATAACAATAAAATGTAATAATAATAAAGTATAATAATAATAAAAATATAATATGTAATAATAAAAATATAAAATACAAAAAATATAAAATACAAAAAATATAAGACAACAGCAATAAAAAAATAGAACAGAAAAAAATAAAAAGGAAATAAATAAACAATACTGAAAACTAAATAAACAATAATGAAAAATAAATAAACAATAATGAAAAATAAATAAACAATACTGAAAAATAAGTGAACAATAATAAAAAAAAAAACAGCAAGCTAAAATTGAAACCATAATCAAGAAGCAAAAACAATAATAAGAAAAATAAAACAATCAAAAAATTAAAAACAATAATAAAAACCTAAAAAGAATTATAAAAAAAACAGTTATAAAAAACAATGATAAAAAAAACAAACAATAATAAAAAAACAATAATAAAAAACTGAAACAATAATAAAAAAACCAAAACAATAATAATAAACTAAAACAATAATAAAAAATAAAGCAACAAAAATAAAAAACTAAAACAATAATAAAAAATAAAACAACAAAAACAAAAAAAATAATATTAATAAACAATTTAAATAAAAATTAAAATAAAACTTAAATAAAAATAAAAACTTAAGTAGAAAAAAAGTTAAATTAAAATAAAAAAAAATGTATATAAAAAAAATTTTAATAAAAAAAAACAATAAAAATTAAAAATAAAAAAATTAAATAAAAATAGAATTTTATGAAAATTAAAAAAACAAACAAATTTAAAAAAAATAAAACAAAAAATTTGAAAAAGTAAAACTAACTAATTGAAAAAAAGAATCAAATAAATTAACAAATTCAAAAAATTTAAATATAAATAAATTTTTTAAAAATTTAAATATTAGAAATTCTAATTGGCGTAAAATTAAAGGCAATATTATGCGAATCTTATTTTGATCCACCCTAACTTCAGTAGTTTTTTTCCACCAAAAGAACGTTTCTAGTCAGTCCTTGCACTATGAAAAAAATATAATTTAGTGAGTTGCTGCAAGTACTAAATTCTTTTGAAAATTGTAGGTAGAATAGAAATATATATATATATATATATATAGAATAGAATAGAAAACTGTAGGTAGAATTTCTAGAAACAGCAGACATCCAAAATAATAATTATTGCAAATTTGAGTTTCATAAAAATCATAGAAGTTTCAACAAATATAAAAAAATCTTTTCGTAATAATTACGAGACATCCGCAATTATTATTTAGATATTTCATCTTAAAAATTTCAAAACAATAATTATGAGCAATTTTTTATTTTCTTGAGGCTCCAAAAAGACATTTTCATGAATATTGATATTGGGAGAAAAATATTCCATATCTGTCGAACTTTTATGAATATTTCTTATAATAGTTATGCCTCTGAGAAATAGTGTTCTTAGACAAAAGCAGGTAGGCTCACATATCCTGGCGTTTTAATATTTTCAAGTTACGATAATACCGCCTAGTTGTCATAGACAGATCATGTTCAAGGATTGCAGCATTCCAGCAATACGTTTACGCATGCTCTGCACGACCTATTCCAGGGTGCCGTTATCCGACAGAGGCATACATGCTTCACCCACAAAAAGAAATTGGCAAGATATGAATAAAAAAATCATTAAATTTCCAATGCACAGCAGGCAATCTTTTACAGAGAGGTCAATGGCTAACCATCAGTGTGTTTACATCGAAACGGAAATTGACCGGAAAAAGGTTGAACAATTTAGGACGCATTCAATGTGCTTGCAACCATACCTACATCGAGAATGAAATTGGTCTTAGGTGAATGTTTATTTATGAATGTGCATAGTAATAGTCTTGCTTGTCAAAACTGGACAGCAAAAGCTTGGGAAAATACGTACATAAAGCGGCTTGAACCAAAATAACTGACACGAACACGTTCAAACGCCCTGACATGCAACGGTTGTATGTTGACATTGCCCATCGATTAATTTAAAGTTACTGCTCAATCTATGATACATACTTACGAACTACACAAGCAAGCCCAATATGAAAATTTAAAATGCACTTGAGGTTCGGTACAAACCTTACATATTTTGATTTAAATCAAATTCGTTTATAGCTTTAATGTTAAACTGTCATATGAAGTACTTTGTGCTTACGACCAAGCGAAATGTTACCAAACGTAATTTGAATAACAAACAAATAAATAAATTACCTAATTTCCTATGCAATTACAGACATACACAAGCTTATTTGGCTATATTTACTCTTTTGTAGACATTGGTCTTTTCATAGTGTTATTAGAATTCAAGTATTATGGTTAACTGTACTTATATTTTTTTTTGTTTTTGATGGGTAAACAAATTTGCTCACGGTGCGGGGAATGCTATATAAGTAATTGTAATGGTAACTTGAAAGTTGAAAGTTGTAACACAGCATGAGTCAAATGATATACAAGAAAAAGGACAACTAGGTGAGATCCACAAAATTTAAAACGAAGAATCACAATATTAGGGAAAGAGAAAAGGTAAGGTGGAGAGGAAGAAACTGCAAATGAAAAATCAACAGTAAAAAGAAGATACAAAACAATAACAGGAAGGAGGCATAGAAATATAACTGCACTGATAATGGTGGTGACGGTGATGATAAGTTAAAGAGGACGAGAAATGCAAAGACGGAAATAGAATTCGAAAGTGAATTTTTAGTCGAACTAGCAGGCAGAGGCGTGTTCCAAAGCAAATAAACGAATTCTGGGGAAAACCTTAATTCGCACTTGAATAGGAAGGGGAATCGACAGTTGAATTCACGGCCGAATCCGAAACCAAATGAGTGAATTGAAGTGCCGATTTCTTAAGCATTTAACCTTTCTGAGGAATTGAAGTTTTATTACTGGGATAGACAAATTCTAAAAAAAAAAACAGTTTAACTAAACGTTAAAAAATTAAAACAAAAAAAAAACTGAAAGAAGTAACTTATACAAATTTTTCTAATTTTCCTTTTTTTTTAATTGTTTTAAATTTTTTTTTAAATTTTTCTTTTTAAATTTTTATTTTTATTTATTATCGGCCTTTATTTGTAAAATATTAAGAAATTCACCGAGCTCTAGGCCATACATATATATAAATTAAAAACACCAAAAATTATTGTTTTTGTATATATAATATGTATATATTTGTCCGTATGATTTGTCGATATTTCGACTACATTCTGTAGTCATCTTCAGGACTGAAAGACAATGATAAATACAAGTATTAAAACCTTAAAAACATAAAACATAAACTTCATATATTTAAACTTACACTCTTGAGTGCACCAGTTCGACTAAATTAGCATTTCTAACAATAGATAAGTTGAAGCGAAAATGAAGAACAAAAAATGTATAAACAACTAAAGTACCGTATTTGTAAACAAACTTTAGCAATAACAACAATACTTAAACTAAAAACAGCAGGTAAGTGATACTAACATATTGACATTGGGACGATTCTCTTCTCACGAGCCACTATTGTTACATATCAATTTCCTATAGGCTGATGCGCATTTTTCGGTATCTGCTTTAAAATTCATTCGTTGATCTTTTGGCGTATTAATTATATGTAGCATCTCCAGTGTATACCTTTTGTTATAATGTCTCTCTTGTTGGATTATTGCTACGTTTTCTAAATCCGGAGAGTGTCCGTTGGCTCGGCAATGTTGGGTTAGCGCAGTTTTGTTATCATTAGAGTGGTCCCTATTTTTTAAATTCGTTTTATGTCCGGAAATCCTTGTTTTTAATTTGGATTTAGTAGTCCCTACATATACTTGACCGCATAAGTGGGACCCGTCGCCGTTACATGGGATTTTGTAAATTACATCGGATTTCTCAAATTTATCAATTTTGTCCTTAGTGTTGCTAAATATTTGTTGTACAGTGTTGTTATAAACTTTAAACAGTTATAACAGATCAATTAATTTTACCCATGAAGTGGAAAAGGATGGACAGTTACCTTTTCTGGATACTTTGGTTGTAAGAAAAAACAATAAATTATTCTTCGACTGGTACAAAAAGCCTACGGCGTCAGGCAGATTAATCAATTTCCACTCGAAGCACAGTAAATCAACCATAGTAAACACGGCAAAAAATTTTATTAGAAGAGTTTTGACCATCAGTGATGAAATATTTCATAGCAAAAATAAAGAAAATATTGTAAGAACGCTGAAATTTAACGACTTCCCGGTGCATTTGATAAATCGGTATATAAGGGATTATTTTGAAAAATCCAACACCAACAGATCAAATAACAACAAAAATAAAATATACAAAACATCTACATATGTCCCTGGTCTGTCCAACAGATTGAAATATTCTAAAATGTATGATCATGAAAGATTTCAAATGGCATTCACTTATAACAACACTGTACAACAAATATTTAGCAACACTAAGGACAAAATTGATAAATTTGAGAAATCCGATGTAATTTACAAAATCCCATGTAACGGCGACGGGTCCCACTTATGCGGTCAAGTATATGTAGGGACTACTAAATCCAAATTAAAAACAAGGATTTCCGGACATAAAACGAATTTAAAAAATAGGGACCACTCTAATGATAACAAAACTGCGCTAACCCAACATTGCCGAGCCAACGGACACTCTCCGGATTTAGAAAACGTAGCAATAATCCAACAAGAGAGACATTATAACAAAAGGTATACACTGGAGATGCTACATATAATTAATACGCCAAAAGATCAACGAATGAATTTTAAAGCAGATACCGAAAAATGCGCATCAGCCTATAGGAAATTGATATGTAACAATAGTGGCTCGTGAGAAGAGAATCGTCCCAATGTCAATATGTTAGTATCACTTACCTGCTGTTTTTAGTTTAAGTATTGTTGTTATTGCTAAAGTTTGTTTACAAATACGGTACTTTAGTTGTTTATACATTTTTTGTTCTTCATTTTCGCTTCAACTTATCTATTGTTAGAAATGCTAATTTAGTCGAACTGGTGCACTCAAGAGTGTAAGTTTAAATATATGAAGTTTATGTTTTATGTTTTTAAGGTTTTAATACTTGTATTTATCATTGTCTTTCAGTCCTGAAGATGACTACAGAATGTAGTCGAAATATCGACAAATCATACGGACAAATATATACATATTATATATACAAAAACAATAATTTTTGGTGTTTTTAATTTATATATATGTATGGCCTAGAGCTCGGTGAATTTCTTAATATTTTTAAATTTTTTTAAACTTTTTTTTTTAATACTTTTTTTCTAAATATTTTTTTAACATCTTTTTAAACATATTTTTTTAAACAAATTTTTTCCAAATATTTTTTTTAAATACTTTTTTTTAAATATATTTTTTTAAATATTTTTTTTTAATTTTTTTTCCATTTTTTTTAATTCTTTTCAATTTTTTTTTTTAATTTTTCTTAAAATTTTTACATGCCGGCTTTCAGAAAACTGATACCAAAATTTTTTTGATTTTAACAATATATTTCGATTACCTACGGTAATCGTCGTCAGGGTCAACTAATTTAACTTTATTTTTAATTTTTTTTTAATTTTTTTTTAATTTTTTTTTAATTTTTTTTTAATTTTTTTTTAATTTTTTTTTAATTTTTTTTAAATTTTGTTTAAATTCTTTTTTAACTTTGCCTTACATTTTTTTAACTTTGTTGTTTTTTTTTAATTTGTTTGAAAGAAGTAGCTTATTCAAATTTTTTAATTTTTATTTTGTTTTGTTGTTTTTCCGACAGGGTGAATGATTGATGTATATTGGAACGATTTTTCGTCATCCCTTGTCAAATTTGGTTTTGAGACAAACCGGTTTCGGCGTTGTGCCATCATCAGTGTCGATTTTCATTCTCTGAGAACGAAAATCGACACTGATGATGGCACAACGCCGAAACCGGTTTGTCTCAAAACCAAATTTGACAAGGGATGACGAAAAATCGTTCCAATATACATCAATTTTTTAATTTTCTTTTTTTTAATTTTTTTAATTGTTTTAAATTTTTCTTAACATCTTTTTTTAATATTATTTTTTAATATTTTTTTTAAATTTAAACATATTTATTTAAATATTTATTTTTCCAAATATTTTTTTATTTAATACCTTTTTTTATTTTTTTTTAATTTCTTTTTTTTTAAATTTTTTTTTTTTAATTTTTAATTTTTTTTTTTTTTTTTTTTTTTTTTTAATTTTTTTTTTTTTTTTAATTTTTTATTTTTTTTAATTTTTTATTTTTTTTAATTTTTTAATTTTTTTTTTTTTTAATTTTTTTTTTTTTTTAATTTTTTTTTTTTTTTAATTTTTTTTTTTTTCAATTTTTTATTTTTTTTACTTTGTACTTTTTTTTATTTTTTTTATTATTTTTTTTTTATCCTTTATTTATTTCTTAGTTCTTAGTTTTATTCTTTAGTTTTAATGAGTTTTTTTCTTATACGGAACATACATACATATGTATCTTGCAAAGTTAAAAGCTTCAAATAGTACAATAAAAAAATTATGGAAGATTTTAAATTTTTTCGCTTTTTTTTTATTATTTATCTTATTTTGTTGATGATGTTAAATTTTCAAACTTTTATTTTGCTTGTTTTAAATTGTTTTCTATTATCGTTGTGTTTTCTTTAATTTCTTAATTTTTTTTGATAATTTAATTTGAAAATTTTAATTTTTGTAAATTGTTAAATTTTTTTTTTTTGATTTTTTCAATCTATTTAATATTTTTTTTAATTTATATTTTTTATGTAAATACAGCCAGACGAGGCAGCTGTGGATTTTTTTTTTTGTTATATCAAAGTAAGGAATTACTATGAATTTTTGTGCAGCTCTACAAGGCTAGGAATTTTTATTATTGTAGCTCACATGAAAGAATGTATTATATGAAACGTTTCTAGAACTTCACCCGCATTTGTAATAAATATTAATAGTAAAAGCAAAAACATTTTTTGTTTTCTTTTTTTAGAACCCTGTACATGATCTAGCCAAAGCCTTTGTAGAAACCTAAATTTGTTTTTATTAATCTTTCTAAATGTTCCCAACAAAAAAAATATTTCACATTTCGCTTGCCATAATAAATTTCCGTAGTTAAACAAGTAATAACTCAGCTGCGATGACTTAATAAAAATAGAAAAAGCAAAAGAAGCCTATGCCCACACTTAAAGCGCTCCCAAATCACCATTCATTATGTCAGATTGTCAGTCTGGCACTTTGCATTCGATTCGATGAGGTGTCATGGCGAGCGGTGACAAGCTTTGCATGTGGCACCAAGTACGTATGAAGGTTGGTAAGTGTCGACTTCCAAGCGATTGCATGATTATCCCTACATTTAGGTAAACACATACAGACATATGTAGAGTAAATGCAGAAGAAAGAGCAAAGCGCTGCGGGGTGGTGCGGTCGAATAAAATTATCCAGCAAACTGCTGCTGCTGCTGCTTCATAAACATGACATGCTCCACATTTGCTGACATTTATGTACTTCACACAAAACTAGGCTCTCACAGCACGAGGCAAACATGTACAAACATGCAGCATTAAATAGGTGCAGATAACAGCATATTGCACAGGATGTATGTACGTATGTGTGCACCACGCCATGGAAACACTTCCAAAAGTAGTTTAGTGCATGTGGGCGCGGAATTGCTGATGGGCGTGAGAGGGACATGCTCGCTGGACTAGGCGTTCCACTGAGACCACTTTCTTAGCTTAGTACAACCCAACATGTGTTTCTTTGTTTTTATTTCTGCAGCTTTTTCACTTTTGCACCACGATTTTGTAGTTTTGTTGTTGTTGGTACAAATTCAATTTCGGCACACAATTTTCGAATTTCATAGTCGCAGCGACTTCTCGCATATTGAAGACGAAGAAAGTAAAAAACTGTCGGTTTTGGATAAAACTATGTTGAGTGCGAGAGGCATGTCTACTTGTCAACTTAAAGTGTAAGCGACATTGCCTTAGCGCCCGAATGTATGCTATGAAAACTAAATCACGACGAATTAAAACATTTTAAGCTTAACATAAGTAACACTTTGCATACAAATTTCAAATGTTTATAATGACAAAGCGAATGTAAATGAAAATCTACGTTAGGAATAAAAGTGAATAGACATATACAGTTGTGTTCAATATACTAGTAGTGAAATTAATTGGATATCGTTCGACGAAATAAAAAGAAGCTGTGTTTTTAATGAAATATAGCGAATTAAAATCAGAGCTGTTAAATAATGATTACTAATCGTAATGATTACCGGTTTAATTAATTATTTTCTTGAGAATCCATGTAATGATTGATTACCATTACTTTTAATTTTTAATGATTGTTTTACAAACAATTAAAAAAATAATCAAAAAAAATCACGATTTTATACGATTATTAAATAAAAAAAAATAAAAAATTATCAAAAAAAAATCGTTTTGATTACTTTTTAGTATTTTTGATTATTTTTTATATTTTTCAGTATTTTTTTAAGAAGCACATAAAAATACACATCAACAATGCTGAAAAAAATCAAGAATAATAAAAAAAAAATTTTTTTAAATCAAACAAATCAAAAAAAAAATAATAATAATCCACAGTAATCAAAACCACTTTTTTTTATTATTTTTGATTTTATTACATTTTTTTCTGATTATTTTTGATTTTTTTGAATATTTTTGTAGAAGCACATAACTATGCACATCAACAATACTGAAAAAAATCAAAAATAATCACAAATAATCCAAAAAAGATAAAAAAAAATATAAAAAAAATCAAAAGTAATCAAAAAAACCTTTTTTGATTATTTTTGATATGTTTTGTTTTTATTTAGATTTTTTCTAATCGTAATCAATTAATAATTGCCTTTTCTTGAAAAAACAATTAAAATAATCATTACCACTTAAAAAAAATTTCTAATTAATTGATTACTAGTTAGTAAATATAGCGAATTCCATAACAGGAACCACATAAAAAGAAATTTCAAAGTTTACAAAAAGTTCAAAAAAATTAATTAAACTTTTGAAAATTTACTTCGAAATTTCGAAATTTTTGGGAAGATTTTTTAGACAATTTTTAAGTACGCAGTTTTTTTATAACTCATTAAATTTTAGAATAATAATGTGGAAGTTAGAAGTACCTCAAAATATCCCCTGAACTTTTAGAACATTTTTTTTTGTCAAGGATGTTGGTATTTTTTCCATAAAAAATTAGTTTTTCTTCATGCATTGTATGGAAGAAATCACTCAACACCACTGACGAAAAAAATTCGAAATAATTCAAGAAAATTTTTGAGTGAGTTCTAACTTGCACAATGTTGTACTAAAATTGATTGGTCTATAAAACTTTGTACTCAAAAATTCTGCTAAAAAGTTTGTAGTTTTGATTGGCATTTTTTTTTTGTTAAGTTTAATTAACTTTCCTGAACTTTGTGCAAACTTTGAAATTTCTTTTTATGTGGTTTCTGTTACGGAATTTGCTATATTTCAAATAAAAATTATTAAAATCACAGCTGCTTCTTATTTCATCGAACGATATCCATTTAACTTCACTACTGTTATATTGAACACAGCTGTACATTTGCAGCTTATATTTGTATGTTTGTATACATGTGTGTGTGTTTGTACATAGGTAAATGTATGCAGATTGGATTACCGCATTTCGTATTTAAATTGTTTTAGCATTCATACTTCGGCGTGCACAAAGTGATTCTCTGTACTTATGTGGCTGAAAGCACCAGCAGGTTATTTTAAATATTCGTGCACTGTTATACATTTTCTACACAAACAAATGCATGCGTGAGCACAATACATATTCAAGCAATTAGGTACAAGAAAGTAACACGAAAAACTGAAGAGTAAACCATGTTTAGCACGGCAAATTTTGTTCACTTAACTACAAAAGAGAGCGATAGAAAGCGTTTTTTGGGTCAGAGCATCTTCGCCCATTTTATAGGATGATGACCTAGTAGTTAGTAGCCGCAAGTTAAATAGCAGTAACACAAATATACCCCATATTGGCATTACCTGCGCCGGTATCTACAAAGTTTAAACATAAAACAATGGATATAGACCTATTAGAACAAAACAGACACTGAAGATGGCACAATGCCGAGAGCAGTTTTGTATCTAAACTTGATTTGACAAATTCCTCCAGACTGGGTCGAATATACAAACACGTTGTTGTGGTTAGGAGAGGTCCTTTCTAATCCCGACGTAACTATTGGTATATCACATATCCCAACTCGTCGCCTAGGTGTTTGCGTCAGGAATTAGGTATCACATAAGTCATCTCCCTCGTTACTTAGCAGTGAGCAGAAATACTCCCTCTATAACTTAAGTACGTTCTGTAAATTGGTTACTAGACCGTCATTATTGTCACTGCAGTAATTCGCACCGACCTTAAAACATACCGTCATACGTCAGTCATTATCTCAAACTCGAGCCTGGTTTTTTTGTTTTTTTTTCTAAAAATGCGCCTATATTAATTCTTCGCATCATGTTCTGGAACTCCATAGTGTCCTCAGCAGTGTGAAATATGTTCGTTTGAGAGTCACTTGGTTGCACACGTGCGTATCTTACCTGCCACAAGATGGTCCGAGCAGATGGTGAAGCAACACAACGGCTTCGCCTTTCCTTCTTCTTTGGCTGACAGCTGTAGTAGACGACGCAACACCCCACCTCAAAGAGGTATGTCAGCATTTGCATTAACGATGAATTCAATCAGTCAGAGAGGTATACGGTCCCAACATTCCAAGTACATCACTAAAATCGTAGTACTTCAACGTTTGCCATGACCGTAATCAGAAACGAGAGTTCTTATCAGATACTTTTTTAGTTTATTTTGTGACTTCTGCGTGGCGTGGGTGTAAGAAGTCCCAAGCGTACAACTCGGCTACGGTATTAGAAGGAATTTATATAGTGAATCGCTTACTCCAATACAGACCCGCCTGACTAGAAGCTCTGATCCTGAGTACTTCGAAGTGTCACCCCCAAAGCTCCCTCTATTATTTCCGCATCTTTTCTCCAGAAAGCTCATATCGTTCGGAGTGCATGAACGAGGACGCACGAGCCCCGGGTAGCTACGTACAGTTGGAATCGCTTCTTCAGAGATACAACCACACCTCTAACAAAAGAAGGAATATACACAAAGTTTTAGTTTTAACTTTCCTCTGCAGACAAGTAAATATACCAAATAAAGTTAGCTCCCAGTCAGCAGAAACTTCATATCAAGACATGAACAAAAAATAATTGAAAACGCATTAGATAGAAACCACAAGCTCCAGCACACGTGCAAAATATATTTTACCAACTTCCAACGTATTGTTACAAAGTCTCATCTTATGTACTTTCCTTTTGCAACTGCGCGTGCGCATAATGTTGGTTGCTGCAGACATAAAATACCTTCAAGTGTCGGAAATTATGAATGAATGAGAAATATACACAAAGCATCTACGGCATCCCCATGCATGGAGTGAATGCAAATGCAAGGTATAGCCGGCCAGGAGTAACTTTTTTGAAATGCATTGCAATTAAAAACCAAAATGTCTGAGTGCAGGCATCTACATACACATGTTTGTATGTATGGGTGTGTGTTTGTAAGTGCTGATGCAGTGAAATTTCCTTATGGTTATTATCCCAACCACCATTTTGTGGAATCTCAAAGCTTTCTATGCTGACACTTAAACGAAACGTAATGCTGCTTGCTGAATTATGGCTGAGATTTCCGCCAAGGACGCTAAGGCATTAATATTCATTTCCCTAAACGGCTAATAAATAAATTACTACGGATTATGTAACGAACAATTTGAGCGAATTTAGCGATTCAGGTTAATACGTTTAAGACATAAATGAAGTAAAAGTTTTGTCAGCAAAGGGGAGCGCGCCTTTATGCAGGGAGATTGCCTCTAGTCGAGGCTTTGTCAAAAATTAAAATGTGTCGGTAAGAGTATTAAAATATAAGAGATAAGAGACATTCGGTATATAGATAGTGCACTACATTATACGATTTTCTACCCAAGTGTTGCCATTTAGCATGTTTTAGAAGGATGCCACCTATTTAGAAAAAATATTTATGAAATGAGATATGTCGATATAGGCATCAAACGAAAGGTATTTAACGTCAAGTGAGAGGTATGCCAATATGGGTATTTATAAAAATATATTTTGCCTCGAACGTCAACAAAGATATTTTTAGGTAGGGTTGCCACCTAAACATGTTGTATTTATCTTTTTTACATATCCGATATTAACTTGAAAACAACTTGACACATTTCTATAAAATTATAAACTCCTATAATCCAAGTTATCTTACCTAACTGTGGTCACTTAGGATATTTTTACAGGGTTGCCAGATATTTGGTTTTTTTAGTGAAATGATAACATATGCCAATATAGGCATCAAACTCAAAGTATTCAGCGTCGAATGTGAGGTATGCCAATATGGGTATAAAACGAAAGCTGCTTAGGGTCGAATGTCCACAAAAATATTTTTAGGTAAGGTTGCCACCTACACCTGTTGTGTTTTTTTTTGCATATCCGATATTATCTTGAATACGACTAGATATATTTATATGAAATATTGTATACAGATTATCTCCTAGAAGCTATCTTACTAAAGTTGGGCCATTTAGGATATTTTTAAAGGGTTACCACCTTTTGATGTTTTTAATAAAATGCCAAGGAAAGCTATTTGACGTGGAATTTCAACAAAAATATTTCTAAGTACGGTTACTACCTATGATATTATATTTATTCGTTTATAAATCTGACATTATGCCGAAAACCACTTGACACATTTATATGAAACTTTTTTCTTAACTTTCTAAGCCTTGTCGAAAATATTGCCAGCACGATATAACTGTGCGTTTTAAAATTTTCTTATCAGTAAAAAAAAAATATTAGAAAATGTAAAAAAAAAAATTTTAAATTTAGAAACTTTAACATTTTTTTAACAATTAAAAAAAAAAATTTTATAAAAATGTAATGTAAAAAAAAACAATGTAGAAAAAACATTTTTTTTTTTTTTTTAAATCAAAAAAAAACATAATTTCTATTTCCACGCAAGTTCTTTTTTTTCGGTAAGCATATAGCGATGGCTAAGTGGAAGATCACCCTCTTTCAGAAATGTTTTGAAGAACGCCCTAGCTCATAATATTTTTCAAAAACATCTCAGCTGGAAATGAACTAAACTTTCATAGATAAAGCGCGTCTTTAGAAACCATTCTGAGACAGAGAATTCCTGAACTAAATTCTGAAATGCGGCGTTCTTCGAATTCGCATTGCTTTGAGATATTAAATCGAAGACCAATTAGTGAGTTTGCATGAAATTCGAATAAGCCAAGAACAATGGAGCTTAAAGCAGCAAACAAAAGTCAACCAACAGCCGTTTTCATAAAAGGTTTAATGCAAAAATTCGAAAAACTTTGTACAATGTGAACGTTTACCCTTCAAGTAAGCTTCAAACAAAACCTTTGTACTAAAAAGTTAGTACTTGTAAGAGTAAAGTGCACATAGTCAATGAAAGCTTCGTAAAAGGTCAGCTGCTATAAAGGTCCATACATTTATACATAGATGTAAGCTTATACTTAACAAAGGTCAGAGACGGAAATCGAAGAAAGAAAGCAAACTAAATCACTGTTTGTTGCATTGAAAGAGTATTGTTTTGATATTGAAAAAATGTATTGAATAGCTTGCATTTTCTCAAACAAGCTAAGTAGTGTTTTCAAGTATACAACTTGCATATTAGGGTGTCTCTCTCTGCATATAAAAAAAAAGTTTGCATTTTTGCAAAGGGAAAATTTTTAATTCTAGAAAATATTGTAAACAAATTTTAAAGCTTACGTGAATTGGACTAATTTAAAAAAATATATAAACAATTTGGCCTTTTTATAAATACATGTAGCTATTTAAAAAGTTTTTTTATAGAAAATCATCAGTGAGAATTGATAGAGCAAAGGTATATCTAAAGCTATACTGCAAAGTAAAAATGGCGATGATAACTATATTGGTGCGAGTCGGAATTCTTTTGAGAATTCCCTATTGGAGATTTTGTTTGAACAACGCCTTAATTCAGATTGGAGTTCAAAAATGTCCTATCTAAAATTAAATTTTATACATCTTCAGTTGATATATGGTGTTTTTTGAAAACAACAAAAAAAATATAAAAATAAATAAATAAATAAAAAATAAATAAATAAAAAAATAAATAAATAAAAAAATAAATAAATAAATAAATAAAAATAAACAAAAAAGGTTAATGGAAACTTACAATAAAAAAACTACAAAAAAAATAGAAACAAAACAAAAACAAGACAAATATAAAAAACAAAAAAACCAAACAAATATAAAAGCAAAAAAAATAAAAACAAAACAAATATAAAAACAAAAACAATAAAAACCAAAAATAAATAAAAACAAAAAAATAAAAACAAAAACAAAAAAATAAAAATAACAAAAAAATAAGAAAAAAAATATATTAAAATTTATAAAAAAAATTTTTTTTTAATTTAAAAAATTAAATAAAAAATAAAAAGTAACAAAAAAAATATATAAAATTCAAATAAAAAAAAAATAAAAAAATTTAACAAATTGAATAAAAAATAAAAATATAAAAAAATAATAAAAATATAAAAAAATAATAAAAATAGTTGGAAGAATTTTTGAGCTCTAGGCCAAATTCTTCAAAAATTCTTCCAACAACTTTTCAAAAGATAATAAAAATATAAAAAAAATTGAATAGCCCAGGGACTTTCGAAAGAAGACGTCCTTCAAATGGATTCTGAGATAAAACGCTTTTAAAAACATTTTGAGACTAGGCGTCATTTAGAAAAATTTTTTATAAGAGCCTTTTTTGAAACGACCAACAAAGAGCTATTGAAAACTATAAGGTAATCGGATTGGATAAAAGTTCTTGGGAATTAAGTAATAAATTATTTCGGTGTAATACTTCGGAATGAAATTTATAATTGTTTATTTTTTTTTAATGACACCCTACTGTGTATAGTTATGTTAACCGCTTTTGTGATTTTGAAAAAGATGAAATGTCATACTAATAACTATTGCTTTCTATTGTTTTTTTCAGTTTTCTTTTTTGATTTTTTTTTTCATTTCTTTAACTGCGTCATAGACTTGCTAGGTTTAAATTGTAGCTATCGTCGCTGTTGTTTGTTGTTAAATGTAAATGGAGAAGGTTAAGCGGTTTGTCACTGAATTATCAGCTTATATTGTGGCGACCGCCACAGCTTGTGCTACCATGAAACCGCCAGCCAATGTATCGATGTATGACGGTCAGACAGCATATGAAACCATACTCCAGACATTGTATTAAAATATGTTTCACCGTACTTTTAAACTAAGGTACCATGGAGGCAATCTAGTTATTTCTGCGTGGGTTTCCTTGTCAAAGCTATGGAATTTGAGGTGTGTTTTGCTTTAACAGCTTGATATAGTGTTTACTTTAAATTGTTGTTTGTAAGTTATAAAAAAAGAAGCTTTCATCGAATTGATTTTTATGAGCTCATGAATCTTACCATATGCATACCTAATCTGATATTAAATGATGAGCAGTTAGTTAATTTTACCAGCTTCAACTTAATTAGGCATACAGTGATGTGCGTTTGACAACAGAAAAATGCATACGGAAGTCTTTAGTAGACAGACCAGTGAAAAGTGCAGTTTTTTAAATTTTCGCCTGTCTGTCTGTTTGTTTGTTCGCGCATCACTAAATAACTACTACAAGAAATTGAATGGTGACTTCACCAATATATTGCCAGAGGTCTATCTTAAAATATAGAATACATTTTTCCGTTCTTGTTTTTTTTTTGGGTGCGCTGCCAAACCTGGTACAGTCGGGAAGCTTTATAAATTATTTACATACAAATATGTCCGACGTACAACAATTTGTCATATTAGCAAACTAGTCATGTCTTAATTTTTTCTCCAAATGTCACTACATTAGACAACCACCACTCGTGTAGCTACTTCGTCACCAAACCAAAAGTACAAATCAAAATTCACAAATTATTTTTGATATCGATGACGTGTGCAGTGAAATTCATGTAACGCCTACATTACGTATAACATAAAATCCACACATGCCAGTGTTCATAACCGAAATTTACATATTTTTCTTTCATTATATTTGTCAGTCTATCGTCTGACTGTCTGCACACCCCACCATAACTTTTAATATCGCTCGGCAAGGCATGCATGACAACGAGACACATTACAAGCAGCAAAACATTTTAATATGCGAATATAAATATGTATATTATTTAAGGGTATATAGACCCACAAGTCTATATGGTAGTCTGCGAAATGCACGAAAGGATACACAAAATATATGCGGGTGTTAAAATAAATATATAAACATATACATGAATGTGGACATAATATTCGTAATGTAAACGCATAAAAGAATGCCGATATAGCCGATTCAGTTTTCGTCATAAATATGTGTGGTTGTGTATACTGTATATATTACAGTGAGAATATACGAACTCAGTTTTTTTATTCTGCTTTTTATAGTTCTTTTTTTTTAATAAAATTGCGATTATCATAAGAGATTTTTTTAAATCGCAACAAAAGCTTTAATTAACTTTATTTAAAACATTCGAACGTGCCAAGATTTTAATTATTTGCATAACAAAACACATTCCGGGCGAATGCGGGCGATAACGGTATAGTTCGGGCTATGAAAAGAATACACCCAAAAAATACTATTGAAGTTATGTCCTTTTTGATTATAAGAACTCCACAAATGTTTCTAGGAAACATCTGCCTTTCGCTCGACTGGACGAGCCCAGTCAACATTTTCGTCAATCTCCAAGACGGTTGCGATTTGTGAATAAAAACGACTCTGTATTGAAACCCTCAACATCATCAAAGGTAACCCGTAGACATTTTAGACGCCAACTCCAAAACCCTCCTTCTTTTAGAAAATCGTTCTAGCCTATAACCATTTCTGGTATATTGAGAGCCCAAGGCTATAATTTCCTTACAACCGATCAGGCCTCTTCCGCGCTTTACAAGCACAAAAAAACTGTATACAAAAAATGTATTAGTTAACACATGGTCACCGTATACTATACATACGACTAAATGTATCTGTATCACTTAAGCACGCGTTAAAAGGATTTTCTGGACTTCAATCAAAGGTTTGCTTAGAAACTCATAAGAAGCAAAATTTCTAGTTCCGAAAGGGTCTCGAGAATTGTTTTAACAGAATTTAAAATATTGCGGTTTAAGGTTGACCAGAGCTATTTTGATAAATGAGAAAAATTCAAAGTGTCATCAAAGCTTGTTTTGGTTGAAGAAAAAAGGGTTCAAGACCCTTCTATCACAGAACTTCATTCCTATTGAACTTACATTTTTGATTCGACAGCCCAGAAAGGGCGATCTTTCGTTCAGCCATCGAAATACAAGCCGGGTAGCTAATCGACACCCAAGTGTAATACTCTTCCACCGACCTGGTAACGATTGATCGTGAAGATGTATGAACAGCATGCTTTATGGGAACAAAGGATCCTGAAAATCTAAGCCGTTTTTTTTTTTATTGCAAAACTAAGCTTTGAGGGTTCTAAGTGTTTGATGTTGTTCATCTTTTCTTGTTATTTTGTAGTGTTTCTTATTTTCGTTTTTCCCACAAGTAATTTTTTTATTTTTCCAATTTTTTTATGGGGCTTTGTGTTTTGTTTTTGTATTACATCTCGTTTGCTTTTTTTTATTTTACTTGACTATTAGTTATTTGTGTTTAAGTTGTGTTTTTTCTTTTCTTATTGTTCTTTGTTTACTTCAATTGTTTCCCTATTATTATTTTTTATTATTCCTAATTGTTCCTTTTATCAATATTTCTTTATATTTTCCTCAGTTTATCTACTGTTTCATTATTTCGAATGTACCCGCCCTTTACCACAACACTGTACATGTATTATAAAAATATTCATGAGCTTCGATTGTGTTACAAGCAAAATAGTTGCACAGCACTCTGCATATCAAATTATGAAATTCCGACCGGTAAAAAGGGAAATGCAATATGCTCGTATGTATGTATTTAGTATATGAAAAAGCAAAATATTTTAAATGTGGATAGTTATGGTGATACATCATCGCATATATATTGCTTATAAGAATTTTACTTTTTGTAGTCATTCTCGATTTGGATAGGTTTTTAGAAATGTGCTTTAAAAGTACTAAAATTCTGTTGCAAGGTTGCTGTTTGGTTGACAGTTTGATGCAAATTTGTTTTGAATGCTGTTGTTGAATACATTTATTAATTGTTAGTTTCAATGGAAAGTCAGATAACTGAAACGAGTGCATTGCAAATTCTTTAGATTTTTTTTTTTTTAACAAATTAAAATAAAAGTGCAATATTTAAAAGAGACTCCTCTTTTCACTACAAATAACACAGTAAAAAAATTAAAGAATTCATAAAACAAAACATGAAACGATATAAAAAAATTGTAAAGAACACCGAAGAGTATCCCAACAAATAGTCTCTAACGTTAGAGGGTCAAAGGTTCAAGTGACATAAAAAAATATTTTCAAAAAAGTTTCACAAAACGTGGTCGGTGCTCGGTAGTACTCCGAGGTCGATGAAGAAACCATTGAATTCAAAACAGTAGTTATTTACTAATGCGCGTACAAACATACACTTAAACAATTTGTTCCCTTGTTCCCTTAAAATAATTGTTCCCTTGGATTGTGTTTTAATTAGCACAACCCATATGCATAATGACGTAGTAAGTATCTATTATATACTGACATCGGTCGGTTACAATTTCACTATATGTATAAAAAAAATTTGAGACAACTTTTACTGCCACCATTGTGTGCAGTGGGAATAAAATGTTTACGTGTGGTAAAATGGATTTTAAACTTTCAGTTAGACATTTAGCAATACTTCGCTTAAAATTTCATTTAGCTCAAAGTAACAGTTTTTTGAGTACGCGCGAACAAACGAACAGACAAACAGACAAAAATTTTAAAAACTCTCATGAATTTTCCTTAAATTTTATTTATAAACCGAAATGACACAAAATTGTACATTATATTCGTTCTTACCAAACTGACTGTATCTCAGTTCATATAAATATGTTTTTAGGATACCCATTAAAGTTTTATGTCAAGTGTCATTTTATTGTGATTTTTTAGTTTTTCACACACTCAACAAAAGCCACATGAAGCACTAAAATCACGATTTATGCTTACGAATAAACTATAACGACAACTTTGTACAGTCAAGAATAATAATTATTAAAAAAGAAAAATACTTTATCACGAAAATTTTTTCAAATCTTTCCCCTTCCTTTTGTAATAATAATTGCGTGAGCTCCGGCTTTTTTGCCCACATTATAAGTAGCGTTTTACAGACTCTTGTTTCATTTTATTGCAGTTTTTTTTATTACATGTATTTGCTTTTGTTTTAATGCGGTGACGGCTGAGAGCTGCTCGTTCGTCAAGTTTCGTTTTGTTTTGAATTAGAGCGTAATTTAATGGCCACTTTGGCACACATGTTCAAGTTGAAAATCTGTTCAGCATCACGCGGATACAACAGCTGTCACACTAATTTAGTACAGTCAGTGAATTTTCAAATATGATGGATTCTTTCCGTCCTACCCAAAACCATATAAATATAGATATAATCGGAAGAAAGAAAAACATAAGCCAAGTTTAAGCTAGGAAATGTTTTTGTATGTAGTAATAAAGATACAACAAAAGTGTGAAGGCATCAAGAGCATCAGTGAAGTCAAAGAGCAACATCAAAAGTATAACATTAAAAGTATAAGTATGATAGCAGTAACTAACAACAATTAAAGTATCCAAATAGTTATACATACGTATGCACATATGTACTAACAAGCTATATAAAGACAGTGTTTTTTGTCTTTCAAATTATAAGCGTCTTTTTCTTATGCTTGACTGAGTTAATGGTTTTTTAATTTAATGTTTTTTTTTTTAATTAATTTTTTTTTCTATTTTTCTTTTTTTTTATTTTTTTTTCTTTTCTTATCTTTTATTTTATTTCTTTTTCTTATCTTTTATTTTTTATGCATTATTTTTTATTTAGATTTTATTTCTGCATATATTTTGTTTTATATTTAAAGGAAAAAATTAAAATCGGCACACCACAAATTGGAAGAGAAGCTCTGCGCAAAAATCTCTTAGGAGGTTTCTGATGATATACCTGTTGTATATCGCGCCTTACTTTTATTTGTTTGTTGTTAACAGTCTATTTGACTGTGTAAATGACAGTAACCCTGTCTAATTTTTTTTATATATTTTATTTTACTTATACATTTTATTATTTTTATGTATTTAATTTTTTTTAAATTAATTTTTTATACATTTAATTTTTTATATATTTTATGTTTTATTTTTTTTATATATTTTATGTTTTATTTTTTTATATATATAAATATATATATTTTATTTTTTATAAATATTTAATTTTCCACTCATTTTGCTTGTTTTTTTTTTCTTTTCTTAATTTTCTCCCTTATTAATTCTGTTTCTTTTTTTAATTTTGTTTCTTTTTAAATTTTTTTATTTTTATTTTTTCTTTTTAAAATTATTTTTTTTTTTTAACTTTTTTTTTTAATCTTTTTTCTTTTCTTTTTTTTAATTTTTTTTCTTTTCTTTTTTTTAATTTTTTTTCTTTCCTGTTTTTAAATTTTTTTTTTCTTTTTTTAATTTTTTTTCTTTTAATATTTTAAATTTTTGTTAAATTGTTCTTTATGTTTCTTTTTTGCTTTTTGCCTTTTAAATTTTCCCGTTTTTTAGTATTTTTCTGTTTCTTTTTTTTTAGATTTTCTTTGGAGTTATTTTTGTTTAATTTGTATCTTTTTGCTTCTTGTTTTTGAGAATCCTATGCGTGATTAGTGTTTTTATATTTGTTAAATTTTTTTTTAATTTTTTTTTTATTATTTTATTTTTTTTTTATTATTTTATTTTTTTTTTATTATTTTATTTTTTTTTATTATTTTATTTTTTTTTTATTATTTTATTTTTTTTTTATTATTTTATTTTTTTTTTGGATTATTTTTTTTTATTAAACTGCAATTTCTTTATTTTGCAATTTTTTGATCTTTTAAGAGAAATGCCTATTGTACCTTTCGGTTCATAATTATTTTTGTTTGATTTGTCTTCAAATTTTTCAAATTTTTTTTATCAAATTGGTTTTCCAACTACCTTAATTGTTTTTTTTTCTAATGTTTCATTGCGTTTATCTAAAATGTTGTTTTTTAATATGAAAACACCTCATTTTTTTTGTTCTTAATTCACCATATGTAAACAATTTGATTCTTCTTAATATTCGCAGTCTGACGTCCTTATTTTATATTTATTTTTCTTTAGCTTTCTTAGTTTTTTTAGTTTTCATTTACAGTTTTTTAATGGTTTTATTTGTTCGTCTTTTTTATCATTTAAAAAAATTTTGATGAAAGAGCTTTATTTTTTCAAGAAAATTTTATTTTAAGTGTTACTTTTTCAGCCATTATCAAGTATACATATCACGTAATTTAATCTTGAATTGTTTATAAATTATTTCAACTTATTTTATATGTGTTTTTCTTACCGTTTTATCATTCTATCTGCTAGCGTGTCTGCAAAGATAGAAAAATTAATTAAATAAAGTATAAATATATTGAAATGATTAAATAATTATGCTTAAAAATCCAGATTTTAGACGAAGATAGATTTAGATCCAAAATGTGAAATCCTATTGTTCATAAGACATTTGTCTGGACTTGTCACTTCTGACTTCAGACAGGCGACACTCAAATGAAGAGTTTATTAACGTGATACGCATTTGAAGTAGAAAATAAAATGTATAATTTAACAGCCATGAGCAGGTATATAAAACTTAATAGGAACCAATGACTTGGACAAACCAAAAAAGAAAAAAACATTTGTACATAAATACGTTTAACTGACTATAAATACAGTCTGCTTTCAATTTCTTTTTATTGACAAAACGCTGTCTATGTTAAATTACCAGTGAATGTACATACAAGTGTATCTATGAAAAATTAAAAAGAAGAGTTCCTTTAACTTGAATGCGAAAAAGTAGATTATCTATCTCTTCGCTTGAAAACGTAAAACGTTCACAGAATTTTAAGTGCGAAAAAATGAAAACGGCAAGCTGTCGCTGTAAGAAACATAAATGACCTTGAAAGTTACATTAGCTGTACCTCGAAATTGTATAAAATAATCATTAGAAATGCCAAACAGCGTGCTAAAACAGAAACACATATCTGTAGTAATCATGGCACACAAGAGGAGAGATTGATATTCAACTACAGAAACTTGAAGAAGGCAGCACCTTGTAACAGAGTATTGAAGTAGAACTTAGGGAATATGGAATATAGGAAACAGCTAATTGTAGCAGAACTAGGAAGGATTCGGATGTTTTTCGGGACTTTTTGGGTATAATTTCGGGACTTTTCGGGTTAGTTTCAGGACCCTTTCAGGATAATTTCGTTATTGTTTTGGGGACCATTTCAAACAAATTTCGGGACTATTGCGAGATTATTTCGGCATAGTTTTCTCGACTTTGTCGGAATTTTTCCACGACATCTTCGGAATTGTTTGGGATCATTTTAGGATAATTTCGAATCGAATTAAATTGTCACTGATGAATTTATCCATCTTAATATTTAGGATTAATTTTACTGCATAAAAATGCTGAACACAGCTGTACACGACGAGGGCCATAAAAGTAAGTTAAAAATATTTTTATACAGATAGTTAAATTAGAAGAGACCGAATTATGTACATAAGGTACGTTACGTAAAAATGCATAGAGGGCTGAGAATTTGTTAAAAAAGCGAGGTATTTATATTAATTAATAATAAAACATGACGTAAAACGCTTTTAAATCATTGATGGCGGACCGTTCGGACCATTAACTTAATATTTTGCAATTCATACATTTAAATTATGAAAAAAGTACTTATCCTTTACAATTATTTTATCTCGTATATATATATACTTAGCATGTGAAACAACAAAGCATAGGCTCTATAGAAATATATAAGACAAACGGAAAGTTTGTGATAAATATTGCTATTTCTTAAACCTCTTGAGAACTACAGATTCTTAAGTGCTACGCGAATGAATAATAAACAAACCGTCTAGGTTTCAAGTGGCGAGAGCATTATTTATATGATATTTCATAATAATTAGCGTGTCTAATATTAAGTTACTTTCATATCCGGTATTAGATATAAGTAAGTACTTTGAGAAAACAAATACCATAGACAGAGGGTAATCGAATCTGAAGTGTGTACTCTATACATGCGCGTAGATAATAACTTATGCCGAGAGCGAAACATCAATAAATTCCTTCACATATCTGACTCTTTTTTTCAGCCACTAAGTAAAGTTACGTCCATGTGTCCAATATTTACATTCATAGTCTTTGACGCACAAAATTATTAGCACAAATATGAGTTTACTTATGACTACAAATATCTACACATGCCAGCTTGTGTGAGCATATGCGAGTTTGAGTACATAGCCGTCTGCCAACGTCAACCGCCGATCCATCGTAACTCGGTAGTAACGCCATAAATTGAATATTTTATGAGTTTATTGGCGTATAAATGACATTTTAATTCATTTGGGAGCGGGTGAGATAACATTATTGTTGCAACAGCTTAGTTGACCAAAGTTATTGGTATTTGAAAGCCACAAAATATTTACACAATTATCCAGGTACGTTATTAATTGGGCATATAGCTGAGTATATACAAAAAACGGATTTGAAGCGTTGTGATAACTTCCCGCAATCCAATTTGATTGCTGCAAAAAAAATTTAATATTTCAAAATACAGTCTTATATTTACTAAGCATTTGTTTTATTTACGTTTAAGCCATTGAATGTTTATTGTATAATTCATTGAACCTCGAAGTCTTCATAGACATTGAGAGTATGTCTTAAAAGATTATATTGACAGAGGGAATGCCTGAGGAGCAGGGCTTACTCAAGTATGAAATTCTAAATATACACTTTTTTATTTATCTATATCACTATCAGCATCACCATCACTATTACGATCACAATCACTATCCTCATCAGTACCATCACTGTCACTATAATCATCCCTATTACTACCACTATCACTATCCTTATCACTATCACTACCACTATCACTATCACCATCACTATTCCTATCACTATCGCTATCACCATCACCATAACCACACTGTTTAATTTATATTAAATTTTATTTATTTTCAATACAAAATGTGCATGGAAATTTCATTTTACCAAGCATTATTTAGCTTTTCTATGGTATGGAACATTTACTAAAAAATATCAAGATTTTTTAAATCGTTATATTACATTTTGAAAGTGGTTGTCTAATCATTTTTAATTAATTTATTTTTTTTTCTTATTACTTATTAGTTTTTTATATTTTTTCTTTGTTTTTATTTATTTTTTATATTTTTTTTTGTTTTATTAATTTTTTTTTACCATTTAATTTTTTTGTTTTTTTTAATTTTTTTTTTTTAATTTTTAATTTTTTTTTTTATTTTTTAATTTTTTATTTTTCTTAATTTTATATTTTTTTCAAATTTTTAATTTTTTTTATTTTATTTTTATTTTTTTTTTATTTATTACTGTTTTATTTTTTTTCGATTTTAAATTGTTTTTTTCTCTTTTAAATTCTTTTTTCTCTTTTAAATTCTTTTTTCTCTTTTAAATTCTTTTTTCTCTTTTAAATTTTTTTTTCTCTATTTTAAATTTTTTATATATATTTTTTTTTCATTTTTTTATAATTTTTTTATTTTGTTATTATTATTTATTTAATTTTTTTATTTTTAATTTTTCTATTTCTTTTTTGTTTTTTTATTTTTTTTTTTTTACTTTTATTTTTTTATAATTTTTTATTTTTTTTTTTACTTTTATTTTTTTATAATTTTTTATTTTTTTTTTTACTTTTATTTTTTTATAATTTTTTATTTTTTTTATAATATTTTATTTTTTTATAATTTTTAATTTTTCTTTTATAATTTTTAATGTTTCCTTTATAATTTTTAATTTTTCTATTATGATTTTTAATTTTTCTTTTATAATTTTTAATTTTTCTTTTATAATTATTAATTTTTCTTTTATAATTTTTAATTTTTCTCTTATAATTTTTAATTTTTCTTTTGCAATTTTTAATTTTTCTTTTATAATTTTTTTTTATTCGTTTTGTTTTCTTTTTTTTCTTAAATTTTTTTTTTATTTATTATCCTTAATTGTTTCTATTTTATTCACAATATTGCTTTTGTTTACTTCACAATATATTCGTTTTGTGTTATTCTTGACATATTTTGTATTTTTTTTTATTTTTATTTCAATATTTTTTAACTTTCTTTTATATTCTTGAATTTTTGAATTTTTTTCTTTTTTTTATATGCTTTAATTTTTTTATTTTTTTATATTTTTTAATGTTAATATTTTTTTATATTCTTTAAACATTCTAAGACATTGTTTTTATTGTTATTTTATTGATAATATTTTTTTTCTTCGTCCATTTTTAATTTTGTTTTATGCTTGTTAGTTTGTAATTTAATTTTTTTTTTATTTTAGAACTTTGATTGTCTTTTCATAAGCAACTTAGTTTATTAGCTTGTTTCAAACTGAATTTCATAATTTTTTCTTTTTCTTTTTTATCATTGTGTTATTTTATCAAATGTTTTGCTAATTTATTAATTTTGTTATTCATAAAATTGTTGTATACTTTTAAAATTAGTTTTTTTAAGTTACAATTTTTTATGTAAGCATTTTTACATTTTCCGTTTTTTTATTATTTAATTTGATATATTATATTTGTATTTTTATGTTTATTTCAATGTTCTTGTTTAGTTTCTTATTTTTAACATTAATATTTGACATAAATTTTATTTTTTTATTTTTTCATTGGATTTACTTTTTTATGTGAATACTCCTGAATCTGCCAGAATTAGAATCCCTCGTCATTGCACGCATGTTCTATTAAATGTTTACGCAATTGCTTCAAGTACATATTCATGTCAATAATGAGTGACTGACCTATGATGTGGGTTGTTGTTGTTCTTATTGTTGCAATTTCAATCGATTTAAATTCACTGAATCTATGTCAAAGCAGACTTTACGGTCAATTTGCAGACGGCAATAAGTAATCAAGTGCGATTGCAGCAGGCCTTATTTGCTGCTGTAAAACACAACAAAAGCGACAGCAAGACTAATAAGAAAAACAACAATAAACAAAAATTGTGTATCAGCAGGGGAGGCATTCCATATGAGTATTTACGGATAAAGGGATGAAGGTAGAATAGACGAACGAACAATGACAAACGTGACAAAACAGATCCCATTTGAGCAACAATCATGCACATGAGCACTTTTTAGCACACAGCCACGCACACACGAATACTTGTGACAACAACAATAAATCCTGGCAATATGATTTCATAGCCAGCCAGGCACTTGAGACAACAAGCAACACACAAAACAACAATAAAGTGGAATTTTGCTGACGCATTCCGCCTCTTCCTACAAAACAGTCGTCTTTGGCTTGCAGCATTGTACCCATCATTTAGTACTACGAGGTGTGGCAACTAAGTTGGCAATTTGTCGTATAAATTTAATTGTTGAGATTCAAAGAAGCTTGGAACAACGGTCAACAGGACGACATTTTTAATGTTACAGGAGTTCGTTTTGGGTTTACAACCTTCCGTCAATCAGCGAATTTTTTTGGGTAAAATTTTCGGACGCTAATCCTGTTGGCTAGCAGCTAAGGCTTTCCGGATTCACAAATTTCAGTCTGTGTCTTGTTCGTATAGAATATCGCTGCCCTCATCGGCTTTCCTATTCCATTATATTGAGTTGTGCTCTCACGAGGCAGATGTGTACGAGACGAGCTGTGAAATCGTTGACGGTCTGTTGCGATTGCAACTTTTCAATGTCCAGGTCTTATACGAGTCCAAGTCCACGGGGCGTATATGAAGGAGATGTTGCTTTATAACGAAAAAATAGAACCAACCAAATTTACAAAACCCTATTGCAACACCTCGTAATCCCTTACTGTCGTACTGCGCCAAAAAAAGGGTCCTCTAGAGTGTATAGAGAGCGTGAAATGTCGTACCACAATCATTTAAATGCTGTAAAATTTGATGTTAGCCGCTTCCTTCACCCATATTTGGGGTGAAGTTATGAGTGAGGAGTCTCTTAGAATCGCATTTGATGCAACAACATTCGGCGCTTAAATCTTGACTCTGTCGCAAAGTTATTTCATTCCCACAAGGATTTCTATGCAAAAGAGAGCAAGGGAAAGCGACGCAGAACAGTTAGGGAGTGAAAATTAGAGCATAAATTCCTTGAGATTATTTCGCAGATTTCCGTTCTTTTATTTTCCTTTGATTCTTTTGCTGTTTCGCACAAATTTCAGAGCATATTTTCCAAAGCAATTCATTCAAACACCAAAGCTGAGACGGCAAGAAAGGGAGAAGAGCATGAATAAGAAAGCGGGAAATGGAGCGCACGCCGAAGTATGAAAATATGAATGGATGGAATATAACAACTCAACCCCTCCGCATACGAATCTGCGCTCTGTTATAACAAATTTAAATGGCTTCACAATTTGTGCTATTTTTTCGTTTTCTTTTCGTGATTTTTGCTGTTTACTATCTCGCTCTTGCCATTAGTTTCAAAGCATCTGTTGGCTCATCCTTTCAACTACACACTAAATGTGTGTTCACAGTGAATTTCCCAGTTGATTTGATGGCTTATACTAAGTGCGCACTGTTGCTGATGTGTAAAAGCATTTTTGTTTCAAGGCAAATTGACAGAACCAAAAATGTATAAACGAAATAAGCCAAAAATATTTTGTATGTTCATACGAGTATTGGAACGGGCGGGGGGTTTGTGAAAAGGTGTCATTTAAAGTTTTACTGAGTTGTTATGATTTCAGTGTAGTGGTGTTAAGAGAGAGCGTGTGGTAAACCCACAGTCACTTGTTCTATTTGTATACATTTCCCTTGTTGGTAGCACTTTTTTATTCGTTGGAGCGACAAATCTTTAAACTTTAAATCCCCCTTTTCCACGATAAATCATACCTGCAATTTTGCTGAAAATGGAATTTTACATTTTGACTGATATCTTAATTAACATTGCATGATGTTGGCTGGTTGATGTGACATGTATTTTATGACTTCTTGCAAGTAATTGTTGTTGCGCTGAATGTGTGGGTCCATCAGAGAAAATTTCGCTTGGGTAAATGCGATGGATTAAACCATAAAGGTTAGGTTGGGTTAAGAGGGCAGACAGGGGTTAATCACGATTCAAGACTGAAATATTTATATGCATTGTTAGTGCTATCAGTAAGAGCCGGGTTGGGCATATTCGTGCAACTCGCACTTACTTTTCGAGTACCTGGGCGGTTTGTTCGGCATTCAAGGTTGATTTATAATTATTTTCTGGAAACTTCTTTAGAAATATATTTCAAATCGGCCACTAACCGCAAAAAGAGCCCAACCGAAAAAAGATATATGTTTACTTTTACTAAGTGGCAACCCTAGAAGGCAACCCTACGCAAAAAAATTTTCTTTGAAATACAACTTAAAATACATTTTGTTTGATACCCATAGTGGTATATATCTGTGATATCTTGAATATTTTTCGATAAGTGGCCGCTCTGTAAAAGCTTTCGAAGTGGCAACGCTTAAATAAGAGAGATAAGACTGTAGCAAATAAAAAAACATCCAAATAAGTGTTTTGAGTCGTTTTCGAGATAAAAGCTGTCATACAAAAATAAAATAAAACAGTAGGATTAGGTGGCAACTCTAGTGTGTAATAACACTAAAAAATGTTATATTGAAATACAACATCAACTACTTTTCGTTTGATACCTATAGTGGTATGTTCGTTTGATTTTTGGAATAGTATAAGAAAGGTGGCAACACTGAAATACTCCTAAAACCGGATCAGGTGGGAACCCTACCTTAATATATTTATGTGGATATTTCATTTGTTTGGCATATCTTGTAAAAACAGGCAGATGTATCTTAAAAGACCTTTATATTGTGCACTCAGCCTAACCTAACCTAGACCGTGATATATGTGCACACAAGTATATTACGAAAAGAATTCTTTATGGCATCTAAGATTTTCCTATGGATGGATAAGTAAGTCTTGAATAATGCCACAAATCTTGAAATAATCAGCGAAAAGCATCAGAACGGTTTTGACAAATATTTAAAATCCAAGTTGGGAGTCCTATCTCACTATATACATCCGGTTGAGTCTAAACTCTTAAAAAGTGCGCGAGTCTTACTTTCTTAATCCTGAGAGATGCTCGAAAAACTGGTTTTCATTAAATGATTTTCTACAAGCTGCACATCATTTGTGGTTCCAGAAAATAATCTACAGTGGCTCACAGCTTATTTCGTGTAAGCAATATTTTTGATAATACTGATATGAAATTAATATTTTTTGCTCTGAACTAAATAAACGAATGATGCAATTATATTGATAATTTAGTTTTAAATACAAAACAAGTAAACAAATTTACAAAAGTATTCAAATTCAATGTTTTATTAAACAAAAACCAAAAACACTCATAATTCATGGGTCACAGCTTATTTCGTGTGTTGATTTAGGATCATGTGATACATGCAAATAACGGATTCAGAAAACTATCGGTAAATCAAAGAGTAAACTATGAATACTTAAGAAGCAGTTTGCAATTACGCGGTATATCAACATGGGTCCACGCACTTCAATTGAAAAACGCGAATTAGTTATTAAACATTTTCAAAGTGGAAAAACGCAAAAACAAATTGGTGAAATGGTTGATTTAAGTCCATCTACGGTACAATATATAATTCAGCGCTTTGTTCGAGAAAATCGCGTGCATAACAAGGGTCGAAAGGCTCCTAATAAAATTTTTAATGAAAAGGATGAGAAGTGGATTTTAAGAAAAATTAAAAAAACACCAATGTTAAGTGCTCCAGCGGTGACCAAAGATGTTGAAATGTTTCTCGGCAAAAAATGTCATCCAGAAACTGTGCGCAGAATATTAAGGGATTCCAATTTTCATGGGCGAACAGCACGGAATAAGCCTTTTATAAATAAGAAAAATAAAATAGCCCGTTTAAAGTTCGCAAAAGACCATTTAAACAAGGACAATGCTTTTTGGAATACGGTTTTTTTCGCCGATGAGAGCAAGTTTAATCTTTTTGCGTCAGATGGTAAAGCATACGTATGGCGGCAACCAAATACTGAGCTCCAAACAAAAAATTTACGCGCAACAGTAAAACATGGTGGCGGTCATGTAATGGTTTGGGGGTGTATGTCATCTGCAGGCGTTGGTCGATTGGAGTTTATAGACTCCACTATGAATAAAGAAGTGTACCTAGACTTACTGAAGCGAAATTTGCTTCAAAGTGCAGAAGACCTGGGTATACGTGACACTTTTCGCTTCTACCAGGATAACGACCCCAAACATAAATCTGGTCTTGTACAAACTTGGCTCATTTGGAATTGTCCACACCTCGTCCAAACACCTGCACAGTCACCACATTTGAACGTTATTGAAAATTTATGGCACATTCTGGAAATTAATATTAGAAAACACCACATTTCTAGCGTCCAAACTCTAAAAGCAGCTTTGAAGGAAGAGTGGGGTAAAATATCGCAAGATTATACAAAAAAATTGGTGGAATCAATGCAAAACCGCATGAAAGCTGTAATCGAGCAAAAAGGCTTTTCCACAAAATATTGAAATTTTATTTTTGTTTACTTTTTATAACTTTTTAGTAAGAATTTTTATACCACACGAAATAAGCTGTGACCCATGAATTATGAGTGTTTTTGGTTTTTGTTTAATAAAACATTGAATTTGAATACTTTTGTAAATTTGTTTACTTGTTTTGTATTTAAAACTAAATTATCAATATAATTGCATCATTCGTTTATTTAGTTCAGAGCAAAAAATATTAATTTCATATCAGTATTATCAAAAATGTTGCTTACACGAAATAAGCTGTGAGCCACTGTATTTCCGTTTCGGTTGGGTCTGAACTCTTAGAATGAATAGCTCTAGGGAGCCCTTTATTGATCAATAAAGAACTAGTTACCTCCTGTAATTTCTTTTCACAACGAGAACAGCATAGAATGATTTTTATAAAGAAATTCTACAAAAAAAGGATTTTAAATTTGCATCAGTTAATGCGCAGACATATCTACACATTTTTTTATATATATATTATAAAAAGCAAAATTTTCGTAAGAGCAAAATAGCCTATCCATGAGACCGATTTCATTAATTCAAGTTTTAAATGATATATCCGGCATCAAAAAGAGAAAGGGATGGGGGAAATTGGAGGAGAAACATAAAGTGGTAGAGGAAGAACAGGACACGATGAATAGTAAGTGAGAGATGAGAAGGCGACATATATACTAGTAGTACAATTTTTTGTGCAGCAACCCCCTTTTTCTTTTTATCAGACGATCGAAAAACGTTTGAGTGCATGTGGTGTCGAATTTTTAATTTCTCTAAGCATCTATGAATAGAACAGATTTAAATTTTATTGCAAAAAAATCTTTTAACTTAATGCAAGTCACTTGTTCTAGTATTTCATTCGAAAATCGGTTCCTCTCCGGTCAGTCTGCGTCAAATTGCAAATCTATGCAGCGCGCAATTCTTTACATCGAACCAACACTGCTTACATACATACAATTCTGTAACTAACTATGTTTATTTGTGTATATTAGGGTGGGTTGATTTGTATGGACGAAAGTTAACCGATATCGCGCCATCGATTTTTGGATAGGTTTTGGGCTCTGGAAAAAAAAAGTTCCACTACGCTTACACAAAAAAATTATTTTCGAGCCTGCGAAATTTTATTTTTTTGACTTGTTTCGACTTTGATTTTTAAGGTTTTTTCATGACCTACTAAAAAAATTTTTATTTGATTTCAAAATTTTCAAATGTCCGCTAAAAACGTTGGCGATAACAGTTTTTTGACAAAAAAATATTTTTTGGGTTTTGGGGAGTGTTTTGGTCAAAAAATTTACCCTTTCGCAATTTTTTTAAGGGTTTTTTCAGCATACATGCAAAAATGTTTTCGATGAAAACGAATTTGTCTCATATTTCCCGTCCAACTTAAAATTATGCGCTTGAGACTTGTTTTGGTCGAAAAATCGACTTTTTCAAAACCCGAAAATAAAATTTTTTTTCAAAAAACTGTTATCGCCAACGTTTTTAGCGGACATTTTTGGGTCGGACAGGGTATACATGAAAATTTTAAAATCAAATAAAAATTTGTTTAGTAGGTCATGAAAAAACCTTAAAAATCAAAGTCGAAAAAAGTCAAAAAAATTAAATTTCGCAAGCTCGAAAATTATTTTTTTGGGTTTTTTACTGAGCCCAAAAGCTATCGAAAAATCGATGGCGCGATATCGGTTAATAAATCGACCCAGTCTAGTGTATATCTATGGTAAGCTCGTAGCATTTCATGCACTTTATTATTCCACCAGGAAAAGAGAAATCAATATTTATCAATGAAAATGCAACAACATTGGAAAGTTTATAATCGATTGGGGGGAAGGGGATTACACTCAACTTGAATATTGAGTATGGTTGTGTGAGTACGTGTGTGTGACATGAGTGACTGCAGATATGAACACACATGAATGTGAGATGAAGATATCCCCCTACAGCAGAAGAGGTCGAACTAATACAAAAGGCAAGGCAGTCGGGTCAGAAGTTATAGCCTGCAAGCGAAACGGCTCAGTGTAGTAAAACACTTTTTTTATTTGTTTCTTTTTATACCCGAGCTCTGTATGCTAAGCGTATTTGCCCACGCTATTCTATATGGTGTTTGGAAGCAACAATGTAGGTACTTTCGATCGGAATAGAATGCAATTCTATTGCTTTCTTGGGATATATGTAAGTATTCAATGTAAACATGCCATGTAGGAAAAATTTTAGAAAAAATAGTACATGAACTGAGTTAAGTAAAAAAAATATCATATCTTTTCATCGCTAGCAACATTTACTATAAGCGTATTAACAATTTGTAGAATTAGCGGAAATGTGTTACTGTTAGTAGCGGCGGACGGTATCTTAACATACCATAATATCACATCACATCGTATGTTTCTCATCTTATCAGCACCTCTGAATAATGTTTCTCTTCCTCCTCGCCCGCTTTATCTTCATATAACTCTCCATGCATGCTCGAAAATTGGCTTCTCCATTTTTTCAGTTCCTTTATATCTTATTTCCCCTTTAGCTTTCCCTTTCCTCCCGCTTTCTATTTCCCCTTCTCATTTCCCTTTTATTTGCATTTCCTTTCCTTTTACCACACCACAAAATTTTAATGAAACTAGTCCTTTATACCTCGAAATGCATATACCACCCAAATCCAAATCGGATCACATCAAATCCGTCGAAATCATCAAGTCATATCATATGATATATTTTACATCAATCTTATTCATGTCGCCAGCTAAGAGTGTAAACCTGCTAACTAAGATTCCAAAAACTGTACATGTCAAGCAAAAACCTATTTGAAATATCATTGAGCGCATAGGAAAAGTGGTTAATATAAGGTTGAATTACTTACCTTATAGCTAAGATATGACATTCATCGTTTGCCTGGTTGATGCAATATCCCCAGTAATAAAAGTAAATTTTGATAAGAAGTGCTTTAGCAAGTTTCCACTCTAAGCCGACGATATAGAAGTAAATGAAATCATCATATCAAATCACTAGATCAAATCAAACTTTCAGATTAAAGCAAATTATCACATCAAATCAAATCATCACAGCAAACCAAATCAAATAAAATCACATCACACCAAATCACGTCAGTCGCACAAAAACAATTCAGGTCACATTAAATCATTAGACCATATCAAACTATCAGATCCAATCAAAGTATCACATCACATCACATTATCAGATCAAATCAAACCAATTCATCAGAGGAAACCAAATCATTAGAACAAAAAAATCACGACAGTCGCACAAAACTTCTTTTCCAAGATGCTATTGGTAGGCGGCACAAAACTTAAGGCCTCGGCTTTTCAGTGTCAAATTTCGAAGGAATTCTTTCAGAACAGAAAAAAATCAAATCATCATATCACATCACACCAAATCAGATCAGTCGCACACAAAACCTTCAGATCACATCAAAACATTAAACCAAATACAACTTTCAGAAGATCAAATCAATCACATCATATCAAATCAAATCAAGTCTTCAGAGGAAGCCAAATGAAATCATCAGAACATCAGAAATCATCAGAGCAAACAAAATCTAATAAGGTCAGATCACATCAAAACTAATTTCCAAGATGCTATTGGGAGACGGGAAAAAACTTTAGGTTTCGCTTTTAACCTCTTCTGTGTGAAATTTCGAAGAGCAAAAAAAATCAAATCATCATATCACATCAGACCAAATCGGGTCAGTCCCAGAAAAACTCTACCGATCACATCAAATTATTAAATCAAATCCAACGAACCAATCACATCATCAGATCAAATCAAATCATAAGATTAAACCAAGTCATCAGAGGAAGCCAAATGAAGTCACCAGGACATCAAAAATCATCAGAGCAAACAAATTCAAATAAATCGAATCACACCAAAACTCCTTTCCCAGATGCTATTGGGCGGCGGCACAAAACTTTATGTTTCGGTTTTAACCTCATTTGTGTGCAATTTCGAAGGAATTTTTTCGGAGCAAAAAAAATCAAATCATCATGACACATCACACCAAATCGGGTCAGTCGCAGAAAAACTCTTCTGATCACAACAAATCATTAAACCAAATCAAACTATCAGATCGAATCAATCACATCATCAGATCAAATCAAATCAAGTCATCAGAGGAAGCCTAGTCAAATCAATTATTTCCAACTGGGTCAACGTTCATTATACATATCTACACTATAAGCAAATTCATTGCAACGCATAGCATATATGCAAATATCAAGTTTGTTGTTTGTGCTAATATCCTAATAAAATTGCAGAGCGTTGAACTTAGTGTGAATATGGTAGAGAGGCGCTGCCAAAAGGGGTTATATGTAGCACACGAGCGTTAGCCATTTAAGTCGGTAAAGCCTTAAAAAAAAACAGTTAGCACGAAGTTGGAAAGTGTATAATATTAGCAGATATTGTTATACAGTTACATTCTACAATACATACATTGTGTGTAGATATATGCGCACGGAAGCGGAGGAGGAAGTGCAGACACACAACAGGACAATGCGGCATTTGTTCAAGCCAACTTAAGTTAGCAACAGAAGCGGCCTCATTTCACACTTTAACAAATGGCTTGAATGACTGCTTTTACATGTGCAAATACATATTGTTATGTAGGCAAACATAAATAGCTGACCTAAAGAACACATGCCACTTGAAATGGTGCATTGTGAATTAGTATTTACTGAATGGTAGGATTTACATACATCAATTTGTAAAAGGAAATGAAAAAATTAAGATTTATCAAGAATTACTTAGTTATTGAAGCACAACACCTGAGACAATTATTGGAGTGAAATTTGAAATTAATGGGAAAATTGCTTTAAAACATTTTCAGGGTAATAAAACTAGTGTTGAGCACAATACTTCAAACAGCAAAGAATGTGCTATCAGGTGTGACAAAAAAAATCAACTGTTGTTGCTTAACTTTTGCTGAACGCTTTTAATTTAGATTCCTTGGTTGTATTACGTAATGGGAGCCAGGAAATATTTGGAGCTAGAGGATTGGTGTCTTAGAATTTACCCACGGTGCGAACGGGTTCCCACACAATCGGGCATGCTCAAGAGAATACCGGATTCATTTCGATATAAGGTAAACAAAATGTTGTGTGTTTTAGAATCTGTAGATGTCCCCTCGAATGCCAGTAGAAAGGCAGAAGTAGAAAAACTTTTTTTATTTTGTTTTTGCAATTTAAAAAAAAACTTTTCTTTTTATAATTAATATATTTCAATTTCTACGAATTTTATTACTCTTCATTTAAGTAAGTAATTTGTGTTTAAATCTAGAGCAATAATAAAAGGTCAGTATGACCTCATACTGACATCGTCAAAGACGAGTTGAATTAAGAATTACGTCAGTATATTAACGGTCTCTTCAACGTCTAATTAGTAATTAGTTTGCGTTTAATAGCCTTTAGATTATAATCTTAGTGTAACAAATTCATCAAGTAATCAAAGTGAAACACGGATAGTAAGAAGCAAGCAGCTTTTATAGCATTCAAAGCTAATATCCAACGTGATGTTGACAAACAATAAACAAACAAATGCAAATATCATAAAAGAAAAGCAGAGCACAAGAAATCATTTCGCAAATCATGCAAAAATTTACTGATTTTTTTTGGGATAACTGGATTTTTCTTCTTTCTTTAAATGGTCATCTAACCGCCTGGGCGATTTTGACCGTCCAACATAGCTCGCCAGTCGTTTGTTCGTTGCGCCAACTGGCGCCAATTGGAAACACCGCGGGATCGCAAATCGGTCTCCACTTGGTCCTTCCATCGGAGTGGTGGTCTCCCTCTTCCTCTGCTTCCACCGGCGGGTGCCGATAAGAATACCTTCTGGGCTGGAGCATCTTCGCTCATTCGCACTACGTGGCCTAGCCAGCGAAGCCGCTGTGTTTTAATTCGCTGAACTATGTCGGCGTCTGCGTAAAGTTCATACAGCTCATCATTAAATCTTCTTCGGTACTCGCCGTCGCCAACGCGTAGAGGTCCACAAATCTTTCGAAGAACCTTTCTCTCGAATACTCCCAGAGCCGCCTCATCAGATGTTGTTAGTGTCTACGCAGGACGGGTGCGATGAGTGACTTGTAGAGTGTTATTTTCGTTCGTCGAGAGAGGACTTTACTTTTCAATTGCCTACTCAGTCCGAAGTAGCATTTGTTTGCAAGAGTGATTCTTCGTCGGATTTCTAGGCTAACATTATTGTTGGTGTTAATGCTGGTTCCCAGGTAAACGAAGTCCTTTACTATTTCGAAATTATTGCTGCCAACAGTGGCTTGGTTGCCAAGGCGCGAATGCGCTGACTCTTTGCATGATGACAGAAGGTACTTCGTTTTGCCCTCATTCACCACCAATCCCATTTTCTCCGCTTCTTTTTCTAATTTGGAGTAAGCAGAAGTTACGGCGCGGTTGTTAAGGCCAATGATATCAATATCGTCAGCATATGCCAACAGTTGCACGCTTTTATAAAATATTGTTCCAGCGCGGTTAAGTTCTGCAGCTTGTATTATTTTCTCCAGCATTAAGTTAAAGAAATCGCACGATAGGGGGTCACCCTGTCTGAAACCTCGTTTAGTTTCGAACGGCTCGGAGAGGTACTTCCCAATTCTGACCGAGCTGGCGGTGTTGCTCAAGGTCATTTTGCATAGCCGTATAAGTTTTGCGGGGAAACCAAATTCAGACATAGCGGCATATAGGCAGCTCTTTTTCGTGCTATCGAAAGCGGCTTTAAAATCAACAAAGAGATGATGCGTGTCGATTCTCTTTTCACGGGTTTTTTCCAAGATTTGGCGTATTGTAAAAATTTGGTCGATGGTAGATTTACCAGGTCTGAAGCCACACTGATAAGGTCCAATCAGTCTGTTCACATCAGGCTTCAGTCTTTCGCACAATACGCTTGATAGGACCTTATATGCGATATTCAAAAGGCTGATTCCGCGATAGTTGGCGCAGTTTGCAGGATCGCCCTTCTTGTGGATTGGGCAGAGAACACTTAGATTCCAATCTTCAGGCATGCATTCATCCGACCATATTCTGCATAGAAGCTGATGCATGCGCCTTACCAGCTCCTCGCCTCCGTGTTTGAATAGCTCAGCAGGCAAACCATCAGCGCCAGTTGCTTTATTGTTTTTCAATCGGGATATTGCTATTCGCACCTCATTATAGTCGGGTTGTGGAACGTCAATTCCATCATCTTCGATTGTGGGCTCGCGTTCGGCATCTTCTCTGGTTTCTTGCTCAGTTTCTCCATTTAACTGGAAACTTCAGCCGTTGCAAAAACAGAATGCAGCTGAAATGACCTTATGAGTGGCAGAAAATAATGCAGTCATCCAGTGTCGCATAAGCACATTCGTCTATGTATTATGTGCATAGAACCAGTGATGGTAATTTATCGATAGTACGCAAGTAGCGAGACTATCGATGATTATTATAGTGTAAGAGTTTCAGGTATGGTCCTTACATTGTTTCCTTTTTTGGTTTTTTGTTACATAAGTCAAAGTCGAGTTTAGCAATTGGTATATTATTTTTACATATTTAATGTTTTAAGTGTAATTATGTGTGTTAGCGATGAACCAATAATAATATCGATAGTGAAATCGATAATTTTAATTGTGTAAGCGCTCAAAATAGGCCGTGAAAAATGAGAGAGCGATAAATTTTAGTCATGTCGAAATGCTCGATTTTACTATTAATATTATTGATGGTACATTGCTAAAATATCGACAGTGTTTTACCATAGGAAGTGATTTACTATAGAAATATCTTTCAACTGTTAGAAAAAAATTGCTGTCTGTTATCGATTGTGTCCACCACTTCGTACAGTGGGGTTGGTCTCCTAAAACCGTGAATACTTTTTTTTTTTTGTGAAAATCCCAGAAAAATATATTTTTTTTATATAATGAAATAATTTTATTGCTCACTAACGCTTATTATTATTTGTAAAATATTATCCAAAAATTAAAAAGGTTAAAATTTTTAATTAAAAAAAATTTTAAAGAACAAAAATAAATAATTTAAAACAAAAAATTAATAATTTTTCGAAACAAAAAAATAAATAATTCTACAAAATTATCTTGCTTTCCATGACCAGTTTCAAAATTCCATTTTTAGGATTTTTTTTCAACTATGTTAGCTTGAGTATCAGCCACACCTTGCCGGAGGGACTGACTTGGACAATAAAAAGCTCCGTTGTGATACCAGATGAAATTGCGGCGAATAAAACGGACCTCGACCACGGATGAGTACTTCCACCGAGTTGTAAACTTGAAGTGACTCCATGATTGCACCCCTCCACGCTCCATGCAACTACAGCAGAAGAGTTTTCTAATAATTGAGGCGCACCGCCTGTAAACCAATTGGACAGTTGACTGTCACAGCGCTTATCGCTAGGTATAAACGAACCTTTGTGAACGTATTAAGTTCAAGAGCTCGTCTGCAATCCACCTCGTTTCACCCCAGCGATAGATCAGCTGTCTCGTGCCCCATCTACTTCAAGCTACCGACAGAAAATTCCTCTAACCTTCCCTTGGAAATTCGATCCAGCCGTGAATCAGTTTACCCAAATGAGTGCCAATTTCCCATTCTTCTTTCGAGGAAAACGCGGTATTTATACTAGCAATACGGGATAAAACCGAAGTCGGCAGTACACTGTACAACGTATCACATATAAGGCAGCCTGAATTATTAAGAAGGAATTAATTTTGAGGAATCCTATTCAAATCAAAACACTGTGCACTGTATGCGCAAACAATTACCGCATTCTAATCTTTCCTTCCTCTCCCCAAGCACGAATGTGGGTGGTTAGCAATCAAAATTGTTTCGTGAACACAAACAAAAACAATAATGAGAAGTCACAAATGCAACAAATTTAAATGGGAAGCCCTCTAATAGAGAATTGTCGGCTCAACTTTGGCTCAGTACCACTCAGTAGGCCAGTAAGTACAGAGAGTTGAAAGCACGTCAAGTGCCACTCACTGCCACTGTGAAACAGTAAATGCGCGCAAATGCACACAATATAACAAGCTTTCCAAGTCCGTGAGTCTGTCTGTCCATATGTTTGTGGGTGTGTGTGTGTGGGCGCCTGCAATTGTGCCTTCAATTGACCCTGCCAAGCACATTCTGACTTTTTTTTTGTTTTTCTTTTATTTTTCTCAATTTGATATACTTAAATGTATTTTATCAAGATTCTTTTTTGATTTTTTCATTTTCCATGAGTTAAACTGCATGAAGTCTAGCGAAGTTTGAATTCATTGCAACTTAGGAAAGTACAAAAAGCAGCAATCGCTGTGCGAAACTCTTAAAGTTCACAATTCAACAAAACTTCTTGACTAAAAAAGTTTCACTCAGCGCACAACCCCAATGACGTTGTACGTGCAAGTAAGTTGGAAGCTTCTAACATTTTGTACACTTCTGACGTAGTTTAACTTGGTATAAATACTAATATCTGTATGTATGTATGTGTGTACACAAATTGTCATGGAAGCACTAAACTTAATTGATGCTCTAACTATTTATGTATATTACTTAACTAATAATTTTAACGAAGTTTTGCGGTTTGAATCACTGTAAGTAAGTAATTTTCCTTTATGCGCAATCTTAAATTTATTTATGTCATTTGTTTCGCAGCAACACAAGTTAAGATTAACTATTGGCATTTGTTATTACAAAGGAGAGCAGAGAAAATTACGAAAAAAGGAAGAGGAAGAGTATGCGTTGTTCAGCATGGGGCGACATGTTTGTGTCACATTTCCTGTCATCCGTAATTCATTTAAATATCGAGGTCATGGCTTACTGTTATAATCAGGGCTCCAAAATAAGAAACAAACTAAAAAGCATAACGGTTTCTCACTAGCGTGGCTACACTTAGCCCTATCGATAAGTTGTGAAACTAGAGAATGATATAACCGAAAATCGTTACCAGTTCAACTAACCGCGGTTCTAACTATTTCAATTTCGTCAAATGTTTAATGTTTGCAGACGACGTCAAACTATTCTTATCAGTACGTGATACTTCCGACATTATTAATTTACAAACTGATCTTGATTCTTTTGCCGGATGGTGTGTAGACAACAACCTGTTTTTGAATTCGAAAAAATCTTGAGTTCTTTCATATTCAATTACAATCTAATAACAGAACCTTTAAGTCGTTAATACGAGATTAAAGATCTGGGTGTAATTTTCGACTCACTATTCTCATTCTCTAGTCACATTGATTTTATAATTTCGAAGTCTTTTGCTATGATTGGCTTTATAAGACGTAATTCTACAGACTTTAAGGATCCAATGACGCTGAAGATCCTGTTTACTTCTTTGGTAAGAAGTCGCCTTGAATATTGCTCCGTAATATGGAATCCATTCTACGAAGGAAGTGCATATAAAATTGAAAGAGTTCAGAAAATATTCAGCAAGATCGCTCTACACATGCTTCATTGGCCCAATGGCCTTCCATCATACGATAGCAGGCGAAAATTACTAGGCATCCAGGCTTTTTGTGAAAGAGGATCCTGTATCTCTCTCATTTTGGCCTATAACGTAATTAATGGTAATATTAATTTCTCCGAACTGTCTAATTTATTCATTTACTATATCCCCCACGGGATCTGCGCCATAATAGGTTATTTATTGAGGCAACACATAGAACCAATTATGCAATGAATGAACTAGTAGCCAGATCAATACAATTAGCAAATCGATATAGTAGCGTTCTTAATTTTAATAATAGTTTATACAAATTTAAACATGAATTATTTTATATTTTTGATTAATTAGTCTGTAAAAAAGCTTGTACTTTTTAGACCGAATTAAATAAAATAAATAAAAATATTATGTATCATATTTTATTTCATTTGCAACAATTTACAATCACGTTGACGAAATATTCTGCATTTTGAGATGAACGGAGGAAAAGACTTATACCAACCTATGGGTATTCCCAGTGGCCTTCAACCGTAAGAAATATGTAGTCGCGACTTTTCTAAAAAATTTCCATTAGATCATTATTAACACTGACTGGCGCTTAACTCCCCCGGAAATTTCTGCCCTAACATAGCAAATCTCGCCAGTCATCTGGAGTAACTTTTTAAATTCAACAAAGGTGAAAACAGAAATGCCTTCTAGGCAGGAGCGTCTTTGTCCAATCACAAAACATGACCTAGCCAGGGAGACTGTTGGATTTCTTTCTAATTTCTTTCTCTTTTGGATTTCTTGGATGACATTAATATCGTTGTAAGAGCTTTTTGCGGTAATTATTCTTCGATGAATGCAATAAGTACTTGCAAGTCGTTTCACAGTTCATAAGACACACTGTTTAACACTTTATTTAGCTCAGAGAGGGCTAAACTTACAGCGAGTTTTTTAAAGCGACTTGTTATCAGGCATTAGGTCGCACTGGTAAGATCTTATCAGCTCATTCATTTCCAGCTCTAGCAGTTGTCATGGAACGAAGGTTTCAACATTATTTTTATACCATCCATTCTTCCGGGCTTGATGGAATATTTTCATTTGTTTAATTTAAAAATACCTTGTCTTTCAATTAGTAAACAACGAGCTGCTTTGCTTATTTACACATAGCACCCATTGATGCTTTGCTTACAATCACACGTGGGGGGTCTAAAATTTAACTCACCCCCTCGTCACCTGTATGCCCCTACAATTTACATTGGTTTTCCCTTGAACACACTACTACCACATTGTAGGCTCTACCTGCATCATTTTTCTACTTACATTCTACATCATTCTACTGGCGGCATCGCTTTCATCCATTTTTCCAGGTGCTTGCCTCACTCTATTGGCTGCGTACTTTCCTCGCCACTTTATCAATAACTGTCATTGTGCAGCATTCAGCCTTTATGCTATGTCCATGCTACATATAACCAGTTAATGGTAAGTACAGCGACATCAGCAGCAGTTGTTATTGCCGCTATCAGCACCGTCGTGCTCTGCGCCAAAAATAAGTACAATTTTTCGTCCATGTCGTTGCATACCGTTGCTACCGATGTCAACGTTACGTTCTGATGTCGTTACAGTTATTGTTTATTTGATTTCATTTCATTTAAAAGCTTTTCCGCTATTTTGAATTCATTTTGTTGCATGAACGGTTACGGGTAATTTGTTATTTACCCCTTGCCTTGCGTTGCTTCTAGATATAGATAGATATGCAATAGTGACAGTTGTTATCGTTTTCTACAACAACAGCATACCGTACACAATAAAAGCACAACAAAAGCGTAGGTGTTGTAATTCAGGTGCGGTGACCAAAGCGCGCCAATCGATGGTCCATGAAAAAAAAAAACATTTCCAAGTATCGATAGCAAAGTAGTAACTAACCCAGTTTCATGGGGTTTTATTACTTTAACGGCATTTACCAAAGATATATGAGTTGTAGGTATTAAAACGTTGCAGCAATATGGAGTGGAGGATGTGGTAGTTGCTGAGGAGGAGCGCAAAGAAAAGGAAGAGAGAGAGAGAAGTAGCAGGTGACTGGGAAAAGGCCAGCTCACTTGGGTAATTGAAGGAAATGAACTATAAAAAGTACCTAAATATTAAGAACAAAATGGGTGTTGAATGAATGAGGAAGAAAAGAGCAGTCATGTTGATTAGTGCGCCCTGAAAAGTTTGAAATTATTTTAATTAAAAAATCTTTTAAGCGTGTATATCGACGGTGGCGGAAAGTGATAGTTTGACACAGTTACTATATCTATATCTGGATATGCTTTTAACAAAGTTAGTAGAGAAGTAAAAATAAAAAAATGTGTATACCTGTCGCAAATAAGGAAGAAAAACATGAGTGTGGCATAAATATATGTAGCATACTTTTAGGCGTTACTAAAAAAATAAAGCAAAGCAAATCAGCAAGCGTCATATAAAAGCAGTTCTTTCAATTTCAAACGGCCAAAATGTTTCAACTTGAACATTCCACGTACTTGTTGACACTTGACTTGCAGCTATCGTTAAGAGGGTATCTTAAGGAATGTCGGCAGCGCCGAAAACTATGCAACTTTTAGTTAGTGGTGGCTTGATTGCTCAAAAGCCTCAAATTTCAAAAAGTCCCTGCTATTTAAAATTTTTAACTATCAACAATGTCGCGGCTGCCAAGGCGCTGGTAGGCCGCTGCTTTACTTAATTACAGCAAATACTTTGTCTTGTTCTCGACCAACTTTTTTTGTATTTGTCTTTGTATTTAGATATTTATATGAATTTCCTAGCACAACAATTTAGCAAAATTATCTTATAGCGCTAATCAGGATTACACAAGGTTACAAAATATGAATTAAATGATTAATAATTTTACTATAATTTAATTAATAAATTTACTAGGTACATAACCAGCAGAGTAAGATACAGCCCAGGTACCGCAGAACTTACCATCACGAATACAAAAATTCCTATTTCTGACTGACAAAATAAAAGTCATCAAAGATTTTGAGCTCATTCATACAGGAATACATTAGAGTATATGATAAATAAAAAGAGAGCACAATTCACAGGGTGCGCACACTTGAATTGCGCGTATTTCAAAAATTGGAAACCCTGTACAAAGAATAACCTCGCTTTCATCAACTCTATTTGAAAAGGGATTTTCATAGGATATTTTTATCGATAGAAGCTATCAACCTATGATGTCAAACTAAGTTTTTATACAAGCTTTTTATTTTATTTACTTATTTATTTATTACGACTCTTAGAGCCTAGTTCAGTACTTAAAAATAATATTGCATATTAATAATATTTCTTTTAACAACACCCTGTCCGGAGGGAACGTTTTTCGGTCATGCAACGAGATATGTCCTAATATAATAAATATACCTATGTATATATATTTTTTTACTTTCAACTTTTCAAAACAACTCAATGCACCGTCAGTTCATTAGCGTAATGTGGCCGCTTTGTATGCCTGTGGGTTTACCAACAATTAGAAAAATATCATAAAGGTAAATGATAAATAGTTGTAATCAAATACGACCACGGTGTACATATACAGTTGTGTTCAATATAATAGTAGTGGAATTAAAATGGATATCGTTTAACGAAATAAAAAGAAGCTGTGTTTTTAATAGTTTTTATTTAAAATATAGCGAATTCCATAACAGAAATCACATAAAAAGAAATTACAAAGTTTACACAAAGTTCAGGAAAGTTAATTAAACTTTTAAAAAGTTGCATCAAAATTTCAATATTTTTGGGCAGAATTTTTCCCAAAAATTTTTTGACAACAAAATTAAATTTTCCTCATTCGCTGTATGGAAGAAATCACTCAACACCCTTGATGAAAAAAATTCAGAAAATTCAGGGAAATTTCTGAGCGAGTTCTAACTTGCACAATTAAAATTGGTTGGTCTACAAAACTGCGTACTCAGAAATTTTTTAAAAATTCTGCCAAAAAATATTGAAATTTTGATGTAACTTTTTAAAAATTTAATTAATTTTCCTGAGCTTTGTGAAAACTTTGAAATTTCTTTTTATGTGATTTCTGTTATGGAATTCGCTATATTTGAAATGAAAATTATTAAAATCACAGCTTCTTCTTATTTCGTCGAACGATATCCATTTTAATTCCACTACTATTATATTGAACACAGCTGTACATATATAGGCACACAAGCATATGATTATACAAATGAACTTGGTTGGAGTCAATACCAAGATACTCTGTGCATGGAGAAATGTGCGTTGGTTGTCGAGTTACTTGTAAAACAAAACTCTCATACAACTTCTCCGTATAGCAAAATAAACTAGTCAAATGCTTTTGTTGAGGGCCATGTAAATAAGTCGACGAGGATGACGACATTACACTGCGTGTTTCCATTTTATGAAATGGGAATAAATATTCCTGCAGTGCTCCTCAAGTCTTTAGATTGGTTGACATTGCGCCACATTTTGCAGCTGCAAACAATGCTAAGAACAAATATGTTAGCATGATACGATAGTAGGAATCACAAGCGTGAAACGACTTTAGATACTGTGACTGCTAAAACGATCTGTATACTTTGCTATGAATCGATGTTGTGGAAAAAAAAGAAAAAATATTTCTTTCCTTAAAAAATTAGGAAAACAAACTACAATCTCTAAATATAACCAAATTAGAACAGGTCGATGTTTGTACATTCAAGATATTTAAGAAAAATTGATAAGAGGGATCATTCACAAGCCAATAGAATCCAAATCAAGAGTTTTTAAACTTTTTCTCTGTCTGTATGTTTAGGCGCGCATCACTCGAAACCTGCTGAATAGAATTGAATGGAACTTTCATCGTTGATTGCTAGACGTCTAAATTAAGATTTTGGATATTCCTTACTTCAATAACACTACCATTTTCGGAGTTATGGACCAATATGTGGACCAGGGTAACCCAAAATATGTTAGTACTATATGGGTATCAAACGAAGGGTGCTAATGAGTGCCGCGATAAGCGATGTGGGTGAGCTCCATATCTCAACTGTATTCGTATATATACTTATTAAAATCAAACTGAGTCTATTATATATAAGCGTGCCCGGTTTTTCTGGTACTAAATAACAATTTGACAGCTGAATGAAATTCCAAAAGTTTCACTATAAAAAAATTGTGAGTTATAATGCTATTTTCTTTTTTGATCATCACCAAAAGTTTTATTTTAGGGAAACTAAACTTACATTATCAGTCAACTTTGATTTTTAGTGACTACTCACTTCCATTAGTACTAAATTTATTTTTAGTTTGATACTTCATTTCCCTACCAACTCATATTTATATTTAGTGGAGATTCGCCCGCATTGCCATTAATGGAAACTCGCGCACATTTCCATTCAAACTCGTTTAATGGATGGAATGGCGTTGAATGGAAAAATGTCTGAGTTTCTATTTATACAACTCCTTAAATATCAATCTAAGTGGTAAGGGAGATAAAGTTCCCTTAAAAATTAATTTTAATGCTAATGAAACAGAATCTTCACTCAAAATCAACTTTGAATGATAAAGCATGAAATTACCCAATGTGTGCTGCCTAGCGAAAAGCTTTCATGCTAAACAGAACAGACTCTACTAACATCAATCTCACTCTGGTCCAACGCTATTGAGCCCGCGAGGTTTCTGGGACTTCCGTCTATAGAAGACTTAAATGACAATGTAAGACCTCTCTGAACTTGGCAAGACAACTTTCACGTAGCAATAAATTAAGTATTGGGTAAATTGCCGTAAATTATCCGTGAAACAAAAAAATTTGCCGTGGCCATATTTTAAAAAATATCGTTTCATGTCAAGTTAGCGGGGTAAACTCCAAAAAAGTAGTTTAGAGAGCATTTAGAAAAATAATTCTTGCACAGGAATTTGCCGTAAATTATCCGTAATTGAGTAGCATATTTCAAAATTAAAAAAACAAAATATCTGATTTTTTTTTGGTTTGTACCAGCTAACTTCATGTGAAGCAACTTTTCAAAAACTAACTTAGAGACCAGTTAGAAAAAAGATGCTTGCACAGAAATTTGCCGTAAATTATCCGTAATTGAGTAGCATATTTCAAAATTAAAAAAACAAAAAATCTGATTTTTTTTGGTTTGTACCAGCTAACTTCATGTGGAGCAACTTTTCAAAAACTAACTTAGAGACCAGTTAGAAAAAAGATGCTTGCACAGGAATTTGCCGTAAATTATCCGTAATTGAGTAGCATATTTCAAAATTAAAAAAACAAAATATCTGATTTTTTTTTTGGTTTGTACCAGCTAACTTCATGTGAAGCAACTTTTCAAAAACTAACTTAGAGACCAGTTAGAAAAAAGATGCTTGCACAGAAATTTGCCGTAAATTATCCGTAATTGAGTAGCATATTTAAAATTAAAAAAAAAATTTTATTTTTTTTTTTGGCTTGCCTCGCTATATTTTTTAAAATATGGCCGCGGCCAATTTTTTTGTTTCACGGATGAAATCCGGCAAATTAGCCAATACTTAATTTATTGCTACGTGAAAGTTGTCTTGCTAACTTCAGAGAGGTCAATGCAAGGTAAAGAAAATGGCGCATCAGCAGGGCGAATCATCGGTGGAATAACACCACTTTCATCTATTATAAAGCCCATTTATTTCTATGACTTACTGTAAATAAATGCATACGTATACTTTTACAGCAGAGGTTGTGTAAAACACATTGTGACAATCAGGAGCCAAAGTGAAGCATTGTCGCAGATATTTTTAGAAATAAATATTGTAGCAGTGGTACGAAGAGAGCTAGAACAGCTTACTCTGAAGGTGCTGATAGACATGTACCAAATGTGAGTCAAGTGTGGATAGGACTTTTAATCTTCAAAGCAGAGATAGATATGGCTGAATTTGTGTGTGTGGTTGAATTTGCCTACGTAGCCCCAGAACAGATACACAGAGACGAAATATAAAAGGGTATAATTTTTTTTTACAGAAATAGCAGTACATGCAGGTGTACATATGTGTGTATGTTATCTCTCTTTATGTATATATGTATATTCTAGAAAGAATAACCATTTCCATTGTAAAAACATATAAACCAAATAGGAACAAGCCACTGACAGACAAATAGACAGACTATGTGTGCATTCAGTGCAAGAGCGTAATGAAAATATATTGAACTACAGAGGAAAGTAAATTCAAATGCAGCAGACTTTCGGAAGATTATGTGTGTAGGTATGAATGTATATAAAACAAAGATGAGTGTTTAAGGCTACAAATATATGCCTCGTCGTTGGTGTGATAAGGCTTGCTTGCAGCCAAAGGTGCAGGCACAAAACTATACACACATATACATACATATTTATATATACAAACATACATAAATAAATAAAAACAAATGCAACGTCTGCGGCATATCAACATCAAAAGTGAATGAGATTGTTTCTAGAGTTAATGTTTACTAACAACATAATGCAGTATGTAGATAAAGTAAACCACAAAACATTCGTGTGCGCTTGTAGATGCAACAACAACAACAAATTATACACAGAGGTTAAGCAGAATGCCTTCTAATATAAACCATATCAGTATTTAGAGCTAGAAAAAATAGAAAAACTATAAATTGAAATGCTCCATTCTCAGTATTTAATGTTTATATTTGATGCTATCAATATTGGAGTCAAAAGCTGGAACGAGTGAATATTTATGTATGTGAGTTATGTTATTAGCTTACCTTTTATTACATACCACATGGCACTTTAACCCTTTTGTGGTGGCTAGGAAAAATGTAGAACGGGTGATAGTGTCGGCTTAGCTAATGAAACATTTCAACGTATAGAGGCGTTGTAACTGCTAGAACGGCACGTAATTAATAATTGTCAAAGTTAAAAAAGAAATCGAACAAGAAATGCATGTATGTTAACACAATAACTTGAGCAAAAATTAATGCATCTTGGTATATGCCTTACGGCTTAATTTTAGTCTGGTTGTTGTTCTTGTGGTAACGACAAAAACACTCCCCGAAGGTTTTGGGAAGTGTTATGAAATTAACAGTCCTTGGCCGGATTTAAACCCGGTACTCGGTGGTAGCGATTTATGACCAGTGAAACCTTCTAGGTCATGTCAGATGGGTTATGAGAGGCATCATATCCATAGATCAACCATCGAGTTGCACGTCATTACCTTTGTGCATATTAGTCGCCTCTTACGACCGGTATGCCTACCTCGGGCATATTCTAAACCCCTAGCCCGCAGGGGTAGCAAGATTCTTTTTACCGGCAAGGAAATTATCTCAACCTTTACATCCTTTTGATGTTCTGAGCCGGTCTCGTTGGCTCTGTTGCTCTAAGTAGGACTACCCATATCCATTTTTGCGCTATGCCAATTAAGTGCAGACATCGCCTTTTTCCAATTTCTATACAAATATTGTGACCAAACTTTCATTTTCACCACAGTATACAGTGGTTTTTCAGTGATGTGCGAATAAACATACAGACAAATAGACAAAAATTCTAAAAACTATGATGTGTTTCTATTAAGACAACGGCCACTTACAATTTATTTCAATGTAAAATTTAACAGGTTGCTTTCCCGCCAATGAATATTGCTATTCAAAATGGACGAAATCGGATGATCCCTTTTTCGATATCGAAAAGTTCGAAAACTGCAAATGAAATGTTTTGTTAAATGATGCGGCTAAAATGGTAAAATTTAACAGATATATTGACTGGCGCTCGTATTAATGATTTTTGCAAAATGGGCGTGGCACAATGAGTGAACAAATTTTACAATTTCGACAGTTCGGTTGTGAATAGTACGCGCAGTGAAAATGATAAAAGTCGGCAACCATGCCTACCTTTACATAAAATTTTGTTGAAAAGTAGGTAGAAGAGACAGAACATGTAATACAGCTGGGTATGAAATGTTCGGTTTCACTCATATAAACTTTAAAATGTATCTCTCAGATAAATATTTTTTGTGAAGAAAATTTTTTCGGCCACATGAATTTCGAAGTTTAAATGCCCCTTAGAATTCCTTGTTTTATTTCGTTATTTTTTTATGTGCGTATCATTTCTTATTTTAATTTTTGAAAGATATGCATGACTTCTTATTTATATTTTTGTTTAATGCATTTTATTTAAGGCGCGTTAGAAAAGTTTAAGAAAAAATTTCGAGTTTTTTAGAGATTCACGCAAGGTTTAACGACGAAAAAAAGCTAGAAAAAAACCAGTACTCTTTAGAATAAACTAAAATGGTTTTGGTTAAACAATCTATAAACATACACAAAAAAGTGTATAACAACAAATACACGCATACTCATCAACAAAATAAAGCAACAATTTATACACGATTCATATAAACAGTTCACTGACTTATTGATACGCCTAGCAACAACAACAATAGCAAAGTAAACAATACACCACAACGCATACCAAATTGATGGAGAAGTCAAGTAGTCCCATTATAAAATAACCAGAAATAAGTTTAAAAAAAAGAAACAAAACTTAATTGAAAATATCAACAATTATGTTATACGAACTGCAGTAAAAACTATTATCAGTTTTTTTAGTTTTCTACATTTTTGTTCTTCAAATTTACAAGTCTACTCGCTGCTCATGTTTTGGCGGCTTTTGATTGAATTAATTTACAAAAGCACAAGAACATATTCGTCTACAACTGCAATAACAATTGTACTCAATTACAGAAGCAGCAGTAAATAATAAATAAATAAATAATACAAAATGACATTATGACACCATTATGATTTGATGCATGGAATTATTAAGTGGTGCATACAAGTGTTTTGACTTCAGTGTAAGTAAATATAAAAACAACATGGAGATTTGGTTCGGTTCAAGTGTGTGCACTTTTGTGCAATTTAGACGACTATGGGCTTTAGATTATAGAAAGGGTATTAAGCAAAGTCAATTATTCATACAAAAAAACTAAATCCTTGTAAGCTTGTAAAATAAGACTGCATAAAACGAATCCCGAAAAAGATTTTATCATACATTTTTTCACCGAATTCACCATCCGGACTTAATGGACGTTTTGTATTCGTCACTTCGATGTTAGATAGTTTTGTGCTTACCTAAAAAAATGTTTGAAAACAAAAAAACTAAGCAACCAGAAAAAATTACATTGAATTGAGACAAAAATTGTATTTCAAACTTTTATTTTCAATTTAGAAAATACATATTTTTTTTGAGTATCGCAATATTAAGTGTCGGTTCATGGCATTCTTCAGAATTTACAATCCCGATATTTTTTCATGCAATGCTTAACATCTCTAGTAATAAATGTATGTAGGTACATATGTATAAAATATAAGAATCTTCTGCGTAGGTACCATGCATGCTGCTCCAACAATCCGGCACAAGATTTATCTAGTAGTTACAAGTTTTACTAATTACAATTAAATGCTTTTAATAACATCAAACAGCGCTAAAAATATTTAACAACATGGCCTCTTCCGCTGGAGACCATGTTTCATGGAGTTCATATTGAAAGGCCTTTATGCTGGTTGCTAATATTATAGTTGTTGTTGTTGTTAATGTGTTCTCTTGTTGTTGTTCTGATCGAGTTCATTCAAAAGGTGGACATCAAGCCCTTTTGACGGAAGTACTGGCTAACTAACGAGTTCAGAATGGTTGTACCATGATTAATTAAAGTATTAGACCTCAGTTTGAGCTCTTGAGCACTTAAAAGAGATGGCTCGCTACGAAAAAACCTGCTTATCGGTTCTCCAAAAAATTTTGGAAATTAATAATGCTTAAGATGAAAGAAAATAATAAGATAGATTGACTTAGCTGAAAACCGTCGATCTAGGTATCAAGTTTCAGAAAAAAAATTTAATACAAAATTAAATTTCAAAAAATATTTCTGGAAGATTCTTCTTGAAGGGATCTTTCTTTACTTACCTAAGACCGCAATGATTTATCCTTACTCATAGAACCAGAAGCTTTTCTACGACGTACACACATGCATAGATGGTTAAAGTATCCGAAGATGGCAATCCGAAAAGTTTGAGTCCACTTTTTATTTGTTATTTAAAGTTCTATACGAGAATAAGGTACTTAAATTAACATGATTGGTGTTAAACGGGTGACTTAAAGTCCTGTTATTATTTTTATTGTAGCTGTGCTTCGCCCTGCTTAGTCGACAGGTCCATTTATGGAAGGGAACGTGGCGGACTAAACAGGGCTATAATGTCCTTACAAATATGGTCTTTTGCAGAAATTAATCCGGTACAAAGCACCTTGACCCCGAACCAGGGTCGATTTGGATTTTTTGTTGTTCGGAAGCTCAAACCTAGTTGTTCTAGTCACCAACTATGTATCCAGCTCTTTTGCGGCTGGTTTTAAAATCAAAACTCCAAAAATTCTGAGGGAACTACTTATGCATTTGTGGTGCAGACAATAAGCATCCATTACCGTGCGAAATTAGGCAAAGTGACATGAATACTGCGGAAATGTTCCTTGTGGTTGTGCCAAAACAACAATGAATAACAAATACTTGCTGATGCGGCTAATTCGCAAAGGATACAAATGGGCATACATTCATACAATTACACATAAGTACACCGAGGGGGTCAGAAAAGCACTAAAAGTGGGAAGTAATGGAAGGAAAAGAACAAAAAAAGGACATGAACACATGTACACGCACAATGGATATGGAAGAAACAAAGTTATGGCCGCTGAGCAACGGTGGCTGTTGTGTCTGCAAAAGCACATAAACGAGCCAGTCTTTGGAGTCTTTTTCCTTCCTTTTTTATACGAAAGTTTTAGACGAATATTTCTTTCCACAAATTAACTACCTCAAAACTTTTTCATACTAAACGTATGTATAGCTTTTTACACTTTTGCTCTGTTATGAATGATTAATTTTGCTTTTTTCTTTGCACACAATTGTGATATTTTTATATAAATTGCTGCATTTAAAAAGGGGCGAGACCACACAACACTTTTTTCACTCAGTTACTTTATTTATCTTTTTTGGTTTATCCATTTTATGCTGCGTTTTCGTCGCTTTCACACAGCATTGCAACAAACATTTTCTAACTTCTTTTTTCTTCTGCTTCACAGCACCTTTTAATTTATTCCTTTGTTATATTTTTGCTTTAAATTTTGAACAAATTGCAACTTACGCAGATTTTGTGCACTTTGCTCTCAATAAACAAATACAATTGGCTGGATTTATTTACTTATATTCATCCAATTTTCTATAAGAATGAACAACTTTTTATGTTTCCGCAACCCACCAACACAAAACGGGAAAAATTTTCACGCACCACACAAACCGCACACACAGAGACTGAACTTAAAACAGCGTTGCCATTCATGCACGGAATAGAGGCAAAATGACAGCGATAACAAGAGGGTGCTGCCACGGTATTCATTTTTCGTATAAATAAATTTCCCCAAATTTTGTATATATTTCTATTAAAAACTGCATAAAGTAGTTTAATTACATATTATACGGTAATTCTATACGACAGCACGTAACTGCTAATATAGGTCCAAAAATATCGGGAAAGGTATCAAACGACGGGTTTTAACCTTCGTATCAATAATCCCAAAGCGGAAATTCGATATTTTATGTCTGTTCAGAGATATTTGCAATCAAAGTTAAAAATTGTCTGTCATTTTGATGTGGTTCTTGTAATCACTGATTAGGGTGGACCGAAAATTGCAAAAAGTGCGTTCTGCGCAGAAATACTGTGGACCGCGTAGTCGGTGTTGGACGGGCTAAGGGTTATTTTTTTGAAGCGCGGCCGAAGGCCGCCTACGCAGAAAGGTTTTGTGCACATAAATACCTTGGATCAAGCCCCCTATTTGGGATCGGACCTAGGCAATTTTTGGGTTTTTTGCTAATAACTGAAACAAATTATTTAATTTCCGCTTTCGGATTATTGATACAGAGATCAAAACGCGTCGTTTGAGACCTTTCCTGAGATTTTTGGACCTATATTAGCAGTTACGTGCTGTCGTATAGAATTACCTATTTTACTTATATATTAATGTTGATGTCTATAATATTTTACTAATTGAAAACCTTCAACTGATGGCTTTTCAGGATAAGGTAGCACTAAGCAATTATTTGCACTGCCTGATGACAATGGGCTGTGTTTAGTGACGATAAGAGTTGTGAAATAGTGATACCCCTTCGAGAAAACTATCGGTTAAGAAACTGCTGCATGTCGTATTTCAAACTGCTCAGCATCTTAAGGTGGGTTTCACAGGATTTGTATGGCAAGATTTTCTGTTTGTTTGATTGGTTGGTGTTGTGAGACTCACTAGCTTAAGATAACACTAATGACTCCCATTGATACGAATATCCCGACACCACGGCCTGTTATATCTTGTAAATATCCCGTCTAGCTGGGACTTCGGATTGAAACACGTAAAATTAAGGAACCGCATAGAAAAAGAAATATACATTCAGAGTGGCATTGTGCTACTAGGAGAAAATTGATATTGGTCGATATGCCTGTAGTGGGTTGGCTTCTCTGCTTTATGTTGATGGGCCAGTTCGTACATATTCATTTCAGGAATAACAAGGTTAAAGAGCATCAGCATAGTGATACCGTTAAGGCCAATGGATTCAGTAGCCTTGACCTTGGTGAAGGCGTGCTGCGCTATTGTAGGGAAAAGCGGGAACATTGATCCAAGGACTTTATATTGCACAACCTTCCGGTAACTCGACGCTTCACTTTGTTCGCTGAGAAGATTGCAGTCATTGTGCTTCGACGGATTGGAGGTTTTTCCGAGTGTTGCCGGATTTCTGAATGGTAAGTCAGGTACTATCCCCACCGCCATGTGAACAATTTCATAAGACCACATCGAACTCCCGTAGAGCACTTTGTTGTTGTTGTATTCTGCATGTATGACAAATCCTTTACTCGCTGTGATTTTTGAGCGCATCGCTAGCACGACAGTCGGGCAGTGCCGCAAGGGAGTACCGGAGCGTACCGGATTCATATCCGGCCAAGGACTGTCAGTTCGACAGCACTCCCCAAAAGCTTCGGGTAGTGTTTTTGCCGTTACAACAACAACAACAACCCCAGACAACGTCGTTGATAAAAATTCAACCATAACAGGGGTAAGTTTGATAATATTAGATTTTTATTGATCATGATAAGTTGAATAAAGTACAAATACTATCTAGGTATGTATGTATAAGGTTTTAAAAAACACTTCTTTAAATTAAGTAGCAAAGAATATAAATTTATAAGAAACATTTATACTTTCTAAGTATTTAAGTGAATTATAATTAGTTAAGAGTATATATTAGAATAATTTCCACTATTTATTTTGAAAAAACAGAGTATTTTATTTAATAAACACATTTGAAAGCAGTTAGAATTGAAGGAAACAAAAACATTAGAAGAAAGTATTATAAAAAATTAGCAACTATAACAAACAGAACGTGGTATGTTAAAATAAGAGGGAAATTCATTGATTGCACGTTGGGTGCTCTCTTGCGCTCGTTTCAATTTGTTGTTGTGCCTTTTGCGTTTTAATTAAGATTTTCCTTTGCTTATTGAATTCGGAGTTTTTTTTTTATAGGTTGTTTTTTCCTGCTCTTGTATATTGGACGCAATTCCTGGTGGTTTACTATTACTGCTGCTGTAATATCATAAAATGATAGAGATGCCATGACTCATATTGTAAATACAGTGATGTGCATATATACTATTTTCATTAACTTGAAACAACTTTTAGTTCACATTCTTATATTAAAAAAACTACTAATATTATAAATTTGTATATTCCTGTTAAGAATCATAAATTATGTTTTGATACTAGCGTACACAAAGAGATTTACTAAAAATACATTTATAATTCCTTGTTGATTGATGTTCACTTATTATTGTTGTAATCTTAAAAATGTGGAAATAATTAAATGTTGAATTGCAGTTTTTGAATAAAAAATGTTGTTCGTTTCCAAATTGAATTTCATGTGTAGCCAACTTCAACTGTACACTTATTCTTTATTAAATGGTTGTGGCATGCTGCGTATAAGCGTACAATAATCATTATCAGCAGTAACAACATTAGAACAGAGCATGCGTTTCTTTACTGAGCTGGTGATTCAGGGTATACGGGCTCCTCCCATTTTTGGTGCACTTCTGGTGTTAAATTAATGATTTGGACATGCACGGCTTGATGTTTTTCAAATTTCGGTGGAATCGCACATAAACGGTACTTAACTTCATCACCAGCTTGTGGCACATATTCCCCATCGACACTGAAATGCAGTATATGGGTTATTACGTATATTTAAATGGCGAAACAATGATGGTTTATTATTTTATCTCATGGTAAAACCCTGATGTAAAAGATGGGGTCCGGGACAAAACGACGAATGAGTTGAAGGTCAACAAAACACGACGAATATTTGCGAGTTTAAACGAATCGTTTCCGCAGCAATCGGGATAGTAGCGGATTCATTCTGGCTAAGCCAGTTCAGTCTTTTATACACAATGAGGTAAAATACTAAGCAAAACATAGAAAACTCACTCAGAAATATGACAGAATATATCTTCACCGCCAGCGCTAGGCGTTATGAAGCCATGTCCTTTTGAACGACTAAAAGACTTAACAAATCCTGTTTCAATCGGATTTTCCAAGGCGCGTGCAGAACTGTAAATATAAAATAATTGATTTAATATTCAAAACCAGTAAAATGCAGTGTGTGCAAATATATCCATGAACGAGCATTCTAATTTGCTGCCAGAATGGTCCCATGAACAGGCTTCTGATTGGATTTCGAATTTGCTCTACATATTTCGACAGATATACACTTAAATTCTATTACTCACGTTGAAGCAGTGCGTGTGCGCTTGGTAATAATTGGACTGGGAAGCTGTAGTGTTAAATTCGGACTGTGGGTACTCTGTTGACGGAATGCTGGCGGTTTGCCAGCCATATCTTTTTCAGGTGTTTGCAATTGCGACATAACTAAGCTTTTACTTTTTTCAATACTTTCTTTATTACTAATATATTAGTTTTTGTTTTATATGTGCTTAGCTAATTAAGCAGAGGTGCGAGGTAGTCCGGAATGTCAGCTTTTTGATTAAGTATTTACGCAGCGTTGTGGAAGCGGGCGGTTTTGTGCTGAATATATTCAAGCGTGGACCTGAGAAATTTGTCGACTAAAATGCGTGTTAGTATTTCATTTGGACTTTTTCATTTAAACATACCTGTAAGGTAATAATGTTGCTTATATATGAAACAAAAGCAGCAACACCATGAAATTCCAAATCAATTGACGATACAAAATTTTTTCACTCTGTGTTTGACAATCGGCGTTTGCAAATTTGGTTCACGGCGTTGCCGTGTGCGTGAAAAATGGAAATTGGAAACCGGGCTGCCAGAGTTTAGAATAAAAATACTGTGACGAATTCAATGATTCTTTGATTATTAATCCTGGGTTCGATCACCATAAAGTCAAATAAACACACGCGCAGGTATTGTAGCTAATAGCTAGTTTTGGTAATTGTTTCCTTTAGGGGTGTACCTATTTGGGACAGGACCTGGGTAATTTTTGGGGTTTTTGCGAATAACTTTTCATTGAAACAAAAAATTTTAAATCCGCTTTCGGATTGTTGAAACCGAAGTCAAAACGCGTTGTTTGATACTTCTACCGATATTTTTGGACGTGCTATAGCAGTTGCCTCCTAAAGGAAACAATTACCCTAGTTTTATTTACTAGTAATAAACGCAATACAAATTTAGGAGTTTTTTAACTTCACAGTAGCTCAGCATTTAACGCTTGAAAATGAACTGATCAACCTGCCTTTCTTGGTCACTGCCTTATGTAGTCCAACAGGGTGGTACCCTACGCATCTAGAACTTTCTTGGTTGTTCGCTCTTCGTGTTCTCGAAGGGTCGGTGTTATTTATTGACATCTCCTCTTTGCTAACACTCGCGCCATCTCTCTTCCTCTTCCTTGGTACACGCTTGTATGCATAAGCGTAGCCAACTTTATCTCTGTTGTGTTTAACTAGTGGTGGGAGTGTTATTGAGTTAGGGAGGGTACACGGTTGAGAATATTCGCCACAGTACAATTTTGATTGACTATATTTTTTCCTTGTCAACCATGATCGAAATAACAAGATCTCGCATTAAAAATGTAAATATCTGGCTGTGACGTCACGCTTTTGAAAATAAATCTGCTTGGTTTTAAATGTCCCAAATGTAATAAGTAAGGGAACTAAAAGGAAAAAAAAAAATATTTTGATTGATTGCGAGTTTATTTTTATTTTGACATACATATGTTTGTTTATAAAAAAAATTATGTAAACACTTATTTCTTTTGTTGCTACCGTATGGATATGTTAAAGCGGGTAGTGTATTAGCATTGCATACTTAAATTGAAAGGGTCGACTCTTATTTAATAACAATAGTGAGCGATTTACTCTTCTAATTTGTGGTAATTCAAATCTCAAAAAAACGTCAATGAAAGTGTAAAGCGAAAACTCAGTTAAACTAACTGAAAACTTCAAAATGGTGACGTCATTTCTCGAAAACTTTTTTCTTAAATAAAATTACAAATACGCGGTTGCCGGAATGAGTGATCTTTAGTAATTGGATCATGCTTGTCAACTACGCATGTGACGCATTGGGACTGCAGAGCGCATAACAGGATTACCGTAAACGTTTCCGACAAAACCCTACATTTTATCCAATTTCGTTATCGAATTATGGCACCTTTCGAATGAAGTAAATAGAGCAATATTTCATGCCCTAGGCACTATTAGGTATTTACACCATTGATCTCCCCGATTCTAAGAATGATTTTACACAAGAAAGTTGTTAAATTCAATTCTACTTGCGTTTTTTTTTTGTGTTTTCTATTTGCGTTTACATGTGTCAATTTGCCTTGAAAACAATTGTGAAACAAAAAACGGAATACAAGGGAGAGAGAACTTGATGGGGAGAAAAACTTGAAGCGACTTGAAGGTACGGACGTTCTTGTACTCTCGCCCTCTGTTTTCACTCCATTTGATTATATCACGGAAGACTTCAATTCAATACTTAAATCATGTGAATCGGCTCTAAGCATTGTGAATTCCTACAAGTAAAAAATCTTCGACATTCCTTTATAATCTCATCTTAAAGTCACAAATTCTCTCGCCTTCTCTTTCTAATTAAGTCCATTAAAAAGCTCTTACGTTTAAAGCCACCCACTGCTTAAATTCAACCAAAAATGTCAATATTAGTATTGGAATATATCTATTGGAAGGCGAATTTATACCAGGTGATATCACGGCGATTTTGTTGCTGCATACACACACATAACACATGTGTTTTGTTTTTCCTTTGCGGCTTCTCCTGTCAGATTGGATAGAATTTTTGTATTTTGACAGAAGAAGCCACTGCTCATATGCTCTTACGAGATCATCGGTAAGTGAATTCGCCTTGATATATTGTCAAATTGCCTAGAAATTTTTTTATTTTGACACATGATGCCGCTGCTCTCCTGTTTTGATAACATGGCCTGTTTATTGGGTAGTCATCTAAACATTCATATGTTTGTTGAAAAAAAAAAAAATTTATCATCTCAGAACAAACCGTACAGTTTGAAATGTTATATTTTTCTCTGATTGTTATTTGCAATGAATATCACAACACAGCACTTACTTAAGAGAAAAGCGATGAGCTTTGTTCGGCAAGCATACAATTTTTAAAAATGTTATCCCCGAAGATTTTGGGGAGTGTTGTCGAAAGTGACAGTCCTTTGCCGAATATGAACCCGGTACACTCCGGTACGACGTTGCGGTACATGCCCAACTGTAGCGGGAGCGATTAGGTATGACCAGTGCAACCTTCTATGTCACGTCATCCCTCCTTCCGTAAGGAAGAAGATGAGTAATGAATGAGAGGTGAGAGGTATCATATCCATAGATCAACCATCGAATTGCACGTAATCACCTTTGTATGCCTACCTCGGGCATTTTCTAAGCCCCTAACATGCAGGGGCATGGCACTTTATCGATACGGGAAGTTGTAAGTTTCTGCTAAGGGAAATTTCACTTGCAAGTGAAAAAATCAACTTAAAATTTTGAGTTATTATCCAACGAAAAAAGTAACATGTTTTGTTCGCTTTTTGCGGTTTCGAAATTTTCTCTTGTAATTCTTGCAAAATTTTTTGCCCTAACATAACTTTCGTCTATCTGGGTGACATTTTGCAATACCCGTTTTTATGGGTTTTATTATTTAGTACCGTCCATGGCATACCAATACACGTAATACAGGGTGGCGCAAAAGTAATCGTCCTATCAGAAAATACTATAAATTTAGCGATTGGCCCCTAAAGTCAGTTCTGTTTTGACATTTGTGTAGTAAACACATGCGAAATACACGTTAATAAACAATGTTACGCTACACTGCTCCAGAACGCGGAATATTGCTGACTATTTATTTGACCATTAATCGGTCGGTGCCAAACGGTTACTGTGAATGGTGAGCGCTACAGAGCAATGATCAACGAGTTCTTTTTGCTGCAACTTGATGAATTGGGATTGGAAAACATGTGGTTCCAACAAGACGGTGCAACAGCACACACTGCACGTGCCACAACCGACATGCTGAACATCGGAAGCTTACTTTTGCGCCACCTTGTATAAACTCAACAGCTGATTCGATTTTTTTCATTTTAATTTTCTTTAAACTGTCAAACTTGTTTTCAATCATTTTGTTTACACTTTAACATACACTCTGCTGTTTTGACGTTTTAGATGAGCGATTTTCAATATGGCCGCCATGCTATTACCTGTTTTACTATGCCATGGTACCGTCTCATTGGGGTTCTATTGTTGAGTGAAGAGAATCATACGGTTTCCCACAGTTGCATAATTTTTTGGGTACTTGTAAATTTTTTGGTAATAATATCTTTTATTTATTTTATTAATCTTTTATAACTTAACAAATCACTCGGAAACATTTTATGTAAATTAATAACGTCCACAGGTTTTACCAACCTATAACTGCTGGAAATAGTCCATTATTCCATAGTCCATTTTCCTTAAATGAGTACCAAAATCTCAGTCAACAAACAAAAGTCCAACACTGGTCAAATCTGCCGCCGGTTTTTGAATGAAATTGTCGAAAGTGTTTGGTTGCAATATTTTACCCTAAAAATTCAATATCAAATGTGAAATATTTTTGGAAATACCTAAATTGTAAGCTGTGAAAGGGCTTCCTTTAAAAAGCCATGCAAGATTCCGGAACCAGTCGTGAATCGCAAGGAGATCACAATTACGTTGCACGCCGCTTGCGTTCAACATCCAGCGATGATTCCAGCATAGATTTTGCAAATCCAAGTAGACGAAGAGCACGAATTGACCGCAGACGTCTTGAAAATACAGATCACGATTATATTGCGTTAAGAGCGCTCAGTGAAGATGATGCGGAAGTCGACCATGAAGCAGAGCCGATTGCCATGTCCTTAGAGGAGCGGCAGCCAGAAGACAATGAAGATGACGACGATGTCCATAACAATGCTGATGGAGATGAGGCTGTTGTTCAGGAGTTGTCTGAATTAGCGCAAGAAATGATGGAAGCAGGTGTGCCGGAAGAACGGAATTTAGAAGACAGAGAAATAGAAAATGGTATGTTTAACCTTTACTCGAATTTATTTACGCGTTTGTGCTTTAGTCATTAATCGCATGACACTCCTGCAGGCCTAGGGAGTGTTACGCTTTTGTTCAAAACTTTGCCGGGATGAATCCGGTGTGTTCAATTTTTGTTTTTATAAAAATTTCAAGTCACAACTAAATGTATTTGCTTTCTTGCAGCCAATGCCATAGAACCAGTGCCACAAGATCCAGCGCCAGGACCTAGCGCTGCTGCAGATGCCCAAGAAGCAGGCACGAGTAGCAATAATGGATCATTAGTGAATTTAGTCTCACCATCACCACCCAAAAAACGAAAACGCTTAAGTTTAGGAACACCGAAATCAAATACACCACGCGTGAAATCAAAAGGTGGTGGGGATGTTGAAGGCGACGAAGAGGACGATGGCATGACATGCCCAATTTGTCTTGACAGCTGGGAAATGTCTGGTGATCACCGCCTGGTCTCATTACGTTGTGGTCATCTTTTCGGCGATGCATGTATTCGCCGTTGGCTAGCAGAATGTGCACGCCAATCTGGCTTTAAGGCGTGTCCACAGTGCAAGACGAAGGCCACAAATCGTGACATACGTTGCCTATATGCCAAACGTTTACGTGCCATCGATCGTACGGAAGAACACCGACTACGCGATCAATTGGAAGGTGAACGTCAACGCACACAAACGCTGCAATCCGAAGTGGCTGCATTAAAAATTGAACGTAAAATGGTTGCGATGAAAATGGAAACACTCGAAGCAGAAAACGATAGGATGAAACAGCTGCTACGCTCCGGCGGTGGTGGCAATAGCTATAATTATGAAGCTAATGTTGCGGATGGTCAACAATTGTTGCGCTTGCAATTGCAACGTCTCTATCTTGAGCGCACCATTGAGTTGACACGTGAACCTGGTTGTCGTGTACTTATACATGCCGCACAACATGCATCCATTTTGGCTTCACAAAAAAGTGCACAAGGTCTTTTTCCTGGCTATGGTGTACGTTTCATCGATTTACCCACATTCCGTACATCAACATTTGTGCATGCGTCCTCGAAGTTATTACGCGATATGTGTCTGAATACGGATCAACAACTATTGGCTGTGGCTAGCATGGAGACGCGTTCAAAGTTGTTCGACTTACGCACACGTCAGGTGGTTTCCACATTTGAACCGGGCGAGAAACCATTGTGGGCTTGTGCAATGGACCGCAGGGATCGCGAGAATGTGCTATATCTAGGTGGTTCCAATGGTAGCACGTACACATATGATATCCGTTTCCCTGACAACATTTTGGAAGAATATAAAACCGAAGGTGAGTTACCACAAACGAAAACAAACGGAATCATATTTTATGCATTTTAGCAGGTGCCTGCCGTAATGACCCTCCTGCTGTCGTTGTTTTGTTGTTACAACAGTTCGTTCCCAGCCTAAATCGGCACGAACCTCTCAAAAATTTCTCTATTCCCCGGAAAGGTGTTTGGAAAAGAAACTATTTAAAACAGCTAGACTACAGTTAATTTCGCTTTGGGAAATGACCGTGTCGATTAGTACAGCCACAACAACGACACCGATTTTTAATGTTTGATTTTACTCCAATTAATGAATGCTTTTTTCTAATAATTCATATTTCTCTTCTGCAGGTGACTTGAGCACCGTGATAAATGTGGCCAGCGTTTCTAATAGCACCATATTTCCATATGGTGGATTTCTCGTTTGTAAATTGCAATCACTTTGGTTTTACGAATACATGGACAGCAGCAGTAATACAACATTACCCATTCGCCTAAATATTGAAGGTCCTTTCAGTTCAATGCAATTTGATGCCGCTCATGAAACGCTGTTGGTATCAGCACGTTGTAGCGTACGTTATCCACAGTCGCGTTATATTATTGGACGTTTGGAAAAAATGGATGAGATGACCGTGCTAAATGTAAAAGTAACATTTCATGGTTCAAAAGCTACACCCGTAATGACACGTTGCACACAAATTGCTGTCGAGGCAAACACCTTAGTTGCTGGTTACATACAAGATGTTAAGCAGTTGGCGTTATTTGATGTACGGCGAAGTCAACGTGTACAAACTATGCCAGTGCATGAAGTTATCTATGATATATGTCCAGTTCATGTGAGCAATGCCACTTACCTGGCTGGTCTCTCTGAAACTAAATGTCGTATGTATAAGCTCACATCAACAAATACATAGTACAATACTTATAATATTAAATATCCACAAATATGATTATACATAATAAATAGTTTTCGTTTGTTTTTAAATTATGCAAGTTTGGTGTTCTATTACGTTTAATTTCGTCATTTAGTCATAGTTGCATATTAAAATTCCTATTATATGACATTTTTATTTGCGTTGACGCTTATACTGTCCTAAAAAATGATTTTTAGTGACTTCTATATACTCATATGTATATGTAGTTATCTGATCCTTTTTAAAAGCAGCGTAGCTCTGCGCTACTTATTGGGTTGTTTAATCTCGATGTGACAGCCAAATGTAATTTGTGATCATTAATTCTATATGTATTTAAGTTAAGGCAAAAAAAAATGGTAGCTTTATAAGTTTATTAAATAACTTTTGAAATAACGAAATAAAACTTTGCTCAGGCTGAACATGAAAGCTTAGTTTTGTTATAGTCAGAGGCGATACTTATGTATAGTCACTCTCGACTCCAAGCTTCTCTGGAGAGCACATGTTGCAAACACAACATTAAAGGCCACGAAAGCAATAATGTTGTGCAGAAGATTTGCGAGAAAATCATGGGGATGTAGCCCGGCAATGCTCAGATGGATGTACACCATGATAGTTAGACCAATAATAGTATACGGGGCGGTGGCCTGGTCTTCCACGTCAGGTCTAAGCACAGTGCAGAAGGCACTATCTAAAATCCAATGTCTGGCCTGTGTATGCATTACGGGAGCAATGCGCACATGCCCCACAGCGGCATTAGAAGTGCTCCTTGACCTGAGCCCGCTGCATATTGTAGTGGAACAGGCGGCCAAACGCACCCTGTTGATCATTTCAAAAGAGGGATTCGGTAGAGGAAAAGTGATATCGTCCGTTGGAGCAGAGAAGTTGAAAGACCAGCTCCCAATCTGCCAGCTTCCAAGAGACGACATTGCTAAAGTAATCATGTTTGAGAAGAGATTCAAGTCGGAACTAGGGGACAAAGCTTCATGGGATTCTACAAAAATTCAAGAATTTCACCAAGACCGAGCCATAGTGTGGTACACGGATGGCTCGAAAACCCCTGAGGGAATTGGTGCGGGCATCTTTGGCCCACGAGTAAAGCACTCCATACCACTAGGAGAGCACCCCAGCATCTTCCAGGCGGAAGTAGTCGCTATTAGCTTATCTACGGAAATAAATCTGCAACGCGGCAACACTAATGAGAATATCACCATATTGAGTGACAGTCAAGCCGCTCTCAAAGTTATATCCTCTTACGAGATAAAGTCCTCACTGGTACTTGAATGCGTAGAGAGGATAAACTGCCTTGCGTCGTGCAACAACGCCCGAATAGCCTGGGTTACAGGCCACGCGGGGGTGGATGGCAACGAACGGGCGGACCAACTAGCCCGAGAAGCGGCAGCAACAAAACCCATTGGCCCAGAACCATTTCTTGCAATAGACTCTCACACTATGAAAGGAGAGTTGAGGAAAGAAGGGACCAACATGAGGAGGTTGTACTGGCAGCAGACTGTCGGGCTACGCCAGGCGAAAGCTATGATTGGGGAATACAACAGCAACCGCTATAAATAATTAATAACCCTATCCAAGAATAATCTCAGAATCATAACCGGGGTTCTCACGGGCCATTGCAGGCTCAAGGCCCACCTGCACAAACTGGGCATCACTTCCAGTTTCCTCTGACGATTCTGTGATATGGAGGATGAAACGGCGGAGCATATAATGTGCAAATGTGACGCCATCTCGAGGAAAAGACTGAAGCACCTAGGTTTCCCGACACTAGAGTGCAAGCACATACATGAAATAAAGCCGACTTCCATCTTGGATTTCCTGAGCGGGATCGGCCTAGATGGTGTGCTGTGAGATTACGAGGGCACAATAGATCTCAAGGTCGCAGTGCACTAACTCACTACTATTATTATTATTATGTTCTAGGCAGTCTGTTCTGCTTAAAGTAAATGCAAACATACAGGGTTACATCGACCCTGTGGGGTAGGTGTCTCCAGTGGGATAAGTGCTTCGAATATACCCGCTGTAGGTATGCTTGTTGCTAAAGAGGACTAAAATCCACAACCAACCAATCCCGTTGCAGTCGGGCCATTACCAGAGCGTACCCGATCCATACCCGGCAAATGACTCACCGATAACACTTCCCTCAACCTTCGGGTAATAGGAAACGATCGAAATATCTTGCCCCTGCGGGTTAGGCGTTTAGAATATGCCCGATGGTTTATCTACGGATATGATGCCTCTTACATCTCATTACCCATTTTATCCTTCCTTACGGAAGGAGGGGTGACATGACCTAGAAGGTTTTACTGGTCATAAATCGCTACCACGACAGTCGGGCAGTGCCGCAAGGGACTGTTAGTTCGACACCACTCCCCAAAACCTTCGGGGAGTGTTTTTGTCGTTGCCGCAACAACAACATATAGATATCTTCTGGCGGGGATAGGACACTACCCTGTGGCACCCCTTGTTTAATACTACGGGATCGTTTCTAAACTCCCCAGAGGCCTGCCGGCCACTCAGTTAGTGGGGGTCCACCTTTTGAAGACTTATTGTCGTTGTGTTTAATAACCAAATTCAGCATGTGATAGTGTTCCGAGGGCACTTAGGATAAATCCAGGGCTGGATACCGGTACCCTGCTCTGTGAGGAACGATGCAATTAAAAAAGAAGAATAATGCAGTTCCGTTTATGAACTTTACTGTTGTCTTCCGTTCAATCAATTAGTTTGCAGAGCACCTCTTGAGCCTCGAAGGCGGCCGACACCGCTATGTAAAAGTGGACAGTTGTAAACATTGCTTTAATGCAGGGTACCTACCGCAAAAAAGAGTTGAGCGCGCTGCAACGACACTAAATTCAAATACTTAAGTACTTACTCTATCCGTTTCCTTTTAGACTTTTTTTAAATTAAGCCCAAAAACGAAAGAAAAACAAGTTTTGTGTTGGTTTTTCACTTTTCAAGTAATTTGTTTTACACTTTTTTTATTATTATTTATATTTTTAATGTATTTCATATTTGCATTATTGTATGTATGTATTTGTATGAGTGTTTTGCTTTTTTATTAAATGGGTTTGTGTGTCTGTTTATGTTTTTATGCTGTGTTTTGTGTTAACGCTAAAATTATATAAAATACGACCTTATACATAAACTGTATATATATAAGAAAAAAATCATACATGTAAAACTTATACATACATACATATATGTTTTGAGACAAATATACGAAGCAATGATGATTTCTTGATTTTTAAATTTAAATTACATAGACAAATTTAAATTTAATTAACTCTTATTATTTTACTTCATTTCTTATTTTAATTTAAATTAAATTTACATATAAAAATTAGCATTGCTTAGCCACTAAATATATTCTTTATTTCGAGTAATAATTTTTTAAATTATGAGTTATGTATAAAAAAAAAAATTTTTTTTTTTTTTGAATTTTTTTCTTTTTTTTTTTGAGTGAGAAAGTTTTTGTATAAAAAAAAATTAAAATTGTGTAAATTGTATATAAAAATTGGAATATTTTGTGTGAGTTTGGTATAGTTCATGACAAATTAACTAATTTTTGAAATAGATCAATTTCGAGTTTGATGAGTTTTATTAAAAATTGTTTTTAATTTTAAAACAGTGTCAAAGAAACACTCTCAAATTGTTTATAAAAATTTTAAATTATACTGTTTCTCTAGTTTTTGGAAAATCTCTCTAACTAGAATGCCTACAAAACAATGCAGACATATCTCGTTTTATTAAAAAAGGTCCCGAAAATGTTAGGAATTGGCAAGATTGCGAAACTTAAAAAATTCTTAAAAAAATAGAACTGCAAGACTTTGAAATTTCAAAAGTCATACAAGCTATTTTCTTTGTCAAAAAAAAAAAAAAAAAAAAAACTAACTGCAAACACCCTAACAGATTCGGGAACCTTTTTTGACTGTTTCTTTTTTTTTTCAATACAAAATTTAGAATTTGAAAATTTTTTTTTTTGCCTCGCTTTAGTAATTTTTCTAGCATTATTGAGATTTTGCATATTTTTTTTTTTCAAAATTAAAAAAAAATTTAGAAATTTTTTAAAAAATATATCGTACTTTCTTCTTTTGACTGAACTTTTCATATTATTCGAAAAAGATCGAATCAAAACAATCGTTTTGCCATGAAATTACCTATACTCGTATATATAAATTATCAGGGAACAAAGATTGTTTTTGTAAACTTCGAAAACTTTTTTTGCCTGCTCTTAACTGTTTTTGCAAAAATAGCCAATTTTTTTTATTTTGTCGTTTCCTTTTCAAAGTTTTTAATTTGTTGTTGTTTTTTCCTATTAAATGCATTCGTTTATGAATGGACCCTTGTTACATGTATGATGTATTTGTATATTACATAGGATAGAGTGAAATAATAATAATAGTTTGTATAATAATTTGTATTATTATGTAAGCTTTTACAAAATAAAAAAATATAGTTAGAAGCTAAAGAATAAGGAAAAATTTCAAAAATTAAGATATTTTTTGGTTTTTCAAAACAAATATTTATAATGAAATTAAAAAAACAAACACGATTGGCAAAATAAAAATTACATTTCGAAAAATTAAGGAAATATAAAAAATACATTTCGAAAAACAATTCAACAATTTTTCGAAGTAATATATTTTTTTTTAAATGCTGAAACAAAAATTTCCCAAAAAAATTACAATTTTTGAATCAAATATTTTTATGCAAAATTTCCAGGATATTTTCGAAAACATTTTCAACATTTTCACATTCAAAAACTTGTATTTTCTATATAAAACGAACTACGCCGGCACCAAGCCAAGCATTTTTTGTTTCCACTGTATTTTGTATGTATGTATGTATTTGCATATCTCGTGTAGTGCATCGATAGTGGGCTCTACACGGCAGCCAATTTTCACTTCTTTTTAAATATAATTTATATCTCAAACGCCACAGCCCAGTGCACTACTTGCTTTGCTCTTACACTCCATACACACATCGTCTATGCATAATTTTTCATCAGGTTTGTCTTCGAACTCCGACTCTTTGTATCGAAAGCTTTCAACGCGATCGGCATCCTTTCTCTTTATCCCACACTTTAGTCGACGCGTGAATAACGCGGCACAATATCATGACTTATCCAGAAATTACAATTTGGATGATCTTGTTGTGACAATGGCTCTGGCCCAATATTCAGCACACGCCGACTTGGATCATATTGCGGCACGATGCCATGTGACACATAATTGTAGAAAAGTTGCTGCATGGACGACGCAAATTGCCGCTGTTCCACCGTATGTTGCTCATAGCGTCCCAAAATTGCCAACACATCGGTATCGATGGTAGCGAGCTGCAGCTCACCCTCACCCTGTTGCACCACATAGAATGGCACTGAAGGTTGTAGACGTGCATTGGTCAGTAGCGGGCAGATGGTGCGTATGTCAGTGATCAACGCGACCAAACTACGATAGTTAGTCGCATTATATAGAGTTATAGCTTCATCGGTTAGATTGAGTGCACCAATTTTGGAGGCTGCAATGTAAGCGCGCACTTCCTCAGCAGTCCAGTTCGCACGACGTTGACGCAATTGTTCGGTGTGTGCTTCATGCGCTGTTGTGCCCATAACAAGTTTTGGTTTGCCAATATTTTCTTCCTTCCAAGCTTCGGCCGCAGGACGTTGTAAAATATTACCATCCAATACAAGCCATTCATGATGTGTACCGGGATTCTCTTCTATGGTTGGTATGTCGACGGGGAAGTGTAACCAAGTGTCGGGGGTTGCAGCCCATATTTGTTCACTGGATGCGGTGCGTAAGCAAGCGACATCACGACAACCCACGGCAGTCATAAATTGTTCATTACGCTTCTGTGACTCCTCCAAAGGTTTACCAGGGAATATCGCCGACGAAGAAGTAACCCATGCGCGTGCATAGAGATCGTTTAATTTGTTTGATGTGACCAAAGCCGAAACGAGTGTGCCACCAGCGCGATGACCGAGCAAGGTTACAGACTTTGGATCACCACCGAAATGTGCGACATTCAATTGAATCCATTTCAGTGCTGCTATGATATCGTAGAGCGCATAATTGCCGGAAGTGCGTGGATAGGCATCTTTGGTAAGCGCCTCCAATGCGAGAAAACCAAATGCACCCAAACGGAAATTGGGACGCACAAAAACAACATCGTGAGAGCGTGAAAAGCGTGCTGAAGGACGGAGCACACCTGGTGCTGGACCAGTTAGAGTTTCAGCGCCTATTAATACAATTACCGGTACTGGGTGGTTGTAGCGTACATGTGGTGTTATAATATCTAAGTAGAGACAATCTTCATCGCCCACAATTGTGCCATTACCCAAACGCTGTGTACAATAATTGCTGGCGTTGTGCGCCTTTAAAGTGCCATTCCAACAATCATCGATGCCACCAATAAGTTGCGCTGGACGCCAACGTTGATCGCCAACTGGTGGTAGAGCATATGGTATGCCACGGAATGCAAAAGCGCCATCCTCTTGCAGTCCCTCAACCATGCCACAACCGGTAACCGCATCCATGTAGCGACCCTCACGTACTGGCGGTGAGGTGAGCGTCTCATGTGACAACACAAACCCGATCACAACAAGCAATATTATGAAAAGGAAAATGCCTAAAGCGATGAGACCATCATCCACAGAGCAACGATACGAGCGTAAGCGGTCGGCGAACGATATGGGCAATACGGGCTCTTCGGGTGCTTTCTGTTGGAAAAGATGAAATGAGTTGAAGTTAGTTGTAGTTTTTTGTGTGAGGGGCTTAGCTGCTTTTAAACTACAAAAAAGACAGACCGAGCTTTAGTTTGTACATACCTCCTCTGGGGAAGCTTGCTTAATTTCACCGCTTGGTGTTTTCTTAAGCTTCGTTATCTCATCGGTGCCATTATTCTTTGCGGGTGCCTTATCAACACAATCTTGATCTTTCAACGAATCATCGAGTGTTTCCATCGAAGCTAAACCCGCTTTACCCATGCCGAGCTCGACATCGTCATCGGTCTTCTTTCTTGGTATCATATTGGCAATAGGCAGCTTGATTGCATTCAATAGGCCACGTTTTTGTGGTGGCGCATCCGAGGCATTGGTCGTGTTATTAGCCTCGGTTCCATCAGCGGCAACGGCCTCAGCGGTAGCTTCTGTAAATGGAAAATAACATCCGAATAAATATTAAAAAAAAAAAAATATTATGTCTTCACAAACTCACCACTCTTTGCATCCGTATCACCATTCGCCGTTTGCTTGTTCTGCTGCTTTTCGGCTGCTGGCCTGCGCACAAAGAAATTACGCAAACGTTCGCCAAAACTGCTACGTGGTTTCTCCTCCTTTTTGAGCTTTTGTCCATCAGCAGCGGCCGCGCCATCAGCAGGCACATCATCCTTATTCTCGCGCTCCAAAAGCTCACCATCTGCGCCATCACCATCAGGTCTTGGTTTGTTCTTCATAAAGAACCCAGGCAATTTTAAACCACCAATTGGTATCTTCTTCGGTTTAACCTCACGATCTTCAGTCGACATCTTTTTCTCATCATTCTCATCAGCTTTAACCGTCTCGGGTATGTTAATAATCTCTTCACCGCCACCTTCACCACCATTTATCTTCGCTGGCTGCGCTTCGCCATCACCAGTAGTGCTGAGTTTATCAACCGATTGCGTTGGCGATTTTTTACCGAGTGAAGTTGGTGTTGCTGGTTTTGATGATGCAGCCTGTTTCTTCTCTGTGTTGGGGCTTGGATTTTTATCCTTTGCTCCAGTGTTCTCTGTTTGCTGCTCCGCTGTGTTGGGATTTTCTTTTTTGTCGAGCATTTTGTCGGTCTCTTTGGGTTCGTCGACTACCTCTTGTTGTGGTGAAGTTTCTGATGGTCCTGTCTCCTTCTCTTCCAATTCGCCCATGCTTTGTATTGCTGCACGTAGATCGACGCTTGTTTTTATCGGTACTTGTGCTGCTTACTTTATTTTATTATTCAAATAAAAAAGTTTAAGTATTTTGGTGGAAGGTAAATTTAAATTTGGCGGGTTTCAAAAGTCTCTTGAGTTTATGCCAGTCGTTAGGAAAATTTCTGAAATTGGATAAAGAAATAAAATCACTATTAGTTGTCTATTTAAATTTAAAATTCTCTAAGATAATTTTATCAATACCATACATATAAAATTAAAACGCAAATCGTCGTATGAACAAAACTCCCGATCTCTTCGGCCGACTTCTCTAATTCAAGTTTAAAAATGACATATTCGTGTCAGCCAAGGACATAGGAGTCTTTTAAAATAAAAATTTTAATCTCGACCATATATAAAGTTAAAGCCAAATCTTCGTATGAGCAAAACAGCCCGGATCCCGGGGGATTTCTTTAGTTCGAGTTTTAAAATAATATATACCTGTGACACAAGGACATAGGCGTATATTTATTAAATTATCAAATTTATCTATAATCCTATGGGTTGCTAAACAGGGGAAAGGGGAAAAGGAAGAAGTAGAGGAATATGAAGGGATATAGTGAAAATGGGCGGGACAATGTTTGTCTAATATACTCGTATTTTCATTTAATGTGTTCAGAGTGTTACCAGAAGTTTGCTCTCAAAATTCATAACGATTTTTAAAACACTTCCAATTTTTTTTAATTTTCGGTTTTCTGATTTAAAATATTTAGTTAAAAGTTCTATAACTTCAGCAATGTCTAAAATACGAGTACTACGAGGCGGACCACTTGGGAACAGCTTATATTTATTTATTTTAGTTTTTGGTGTGAATCGGACTCTGAATTAATACATTTAGGAAACTTTTTTAAAGACAAGATTAATAATTTTTATGAAAATTATTATTGTTTTTATTTTGTATTTATTTTTAATAATTTAAATTAATTATTAAAAGTTTTTTAATTGAATAGAAAAGGAAAACTTTTTTTTATCGCCTTCCGAAATGGATCTATAAGAAAAGCTATGGCGGTTGTCTATAAAATTTTTCTTTTCTATTAAATTAAAGAAACTTTTAATAATATATTAAAATTTAAAAAAGTATTCATGAAACGAGCTCAAGGCCAAGAATAATAATTTTTCAGAGATTAAAGAAACTTTTAATAATATATTAAAATTTAAAAAAGTATTCATGAAACGAGCTCAAGGCCAAGAATAATAATTTTTCACTGAAAAATTATTATTCTTGGCCTTGAGCTCGTTTCATGAATACTTGAAAATGTACAGGCCGTAAATCAACAAAAATTGTTGGTATAAAAAAAAAAAAAAAAAAATTAAAAAAAAATAAAATAAATAAAAAAAAACAATAATAATTTTCACAAGTCGTTTATAGTCATGGATACTTTAAAAATGTACAAGCCTTAAAAGCAACAATTTAATTGAGTTGTTTGTGCACAAAAAAAAATAAAAATATAAAATTTTTATAATAATTTTGTTTACTGTTATGTTTAGGGGACGGTCGAAGTCTTAGGCGATTTTGAGAATAATGAGAAATCAACTTTATTTATAACTAATTCGCAAGCATCCACATGCTACTAAGTTTTGAAATTTAGGCGGTGAACTTTTCTACACAATTTTTATTTTTAATTCGTTTGCTGAGTGGAAGATCAGCCTACTATATTAGCTGTGGGCCAAGAGCACTCAATCTTAGATCGCTCGATAAACCCACTAACTCGTATTTTTTTTGTTTAGAAAAACTATGTACTGAATTCACAATGAGATAGCGCATTTCAAAGTAATTCTTGGGTAGGGCGCTCTTGAACTGACTTTGAGCGTTTTAACAACAGGAAGCCGATAAAAAGTTGTACAGTTTTTTTAGACATACGGTTGGTTACTTTTTTATATTAAAAATTTACTTCTTTCTTGATTAATTTACCTTTTTTACGTAGCTAAAATATTGCTTCAGGTTCCAAGCCTATAAAATAATTTGCACAAACTCTTAACTAAACAAATTCCTTGAAAGTATTTATCACTAATGGCGACTCATAAACGCATACAACCTCTATTTATAGAAATGTTTACGTGATCTGCTCTGCTTGATTCTTTGCATCCTTTCTAAGGACATTTGTGTTTACCTAATTTCAGCACACAAGCAGAGAGCAACTTTAGACATGCGCTCACTGCTTATTTTGTGCTCAATATCCACAAAACGATACTCCACAATACTGAACTTCAAACTCAATAGATTTTTCAGGAATCACGAATCTCGTATACAAACGCTCTCAGCATAGTGGAAGTACCTTTAGAAAGTAATTTAACTTTAACTCAGGTAGGCAAATCTTAACTAGAAAATCTGTACTTCAATTTACCCTCTCATTCATAGAGTATTCCTTCCTTCGATGCAAGCAAACACAGTTCAGGTTGCGAAAACTCACAGCAAAATGAAATGAGAGACAAATTTCTTGCAACATTTTCACCGAATTTCCCAGCCATTTACTCGTACTAACTCGGTTGTGCGGCGTGAGGTGATTTGTGAAGCTACTCATAGTAGGTACAATATCGTTTTGAGTATATTGAAAGAGCACGCAAGCAGTCAGGCATTTAGTCAGTCATTCGATCAGTCAGTCATAACAACAAAAACTAACAAAAAATGCGAACGAAATGGCTTTATGGCTTCAAATTGCATTGTTTGTGTTGAGTTGCTTGCCTGGAGATCAACGGTGGGAATGCCACAAAAATCACGAGCATGAAATTTTAAAATTTTCTTTTTTACAATAATAACAACTAAAATTAAAGCATTTGGTTTTGGCTGTTTAGGTTATGTATGCGCATTAGGGTGGTCTTGCCAAAAATTAATTTCTCAGTTGTTGTAGTAATAGTACTTCGTCTTGCCCGACCCGCGCTATCATTCTGGGCAGCGTCGGCTAGCCTTTGTAACGGAAGTCGTAAAAACTCGCTATTTGTCTTGTTAAAATATTCTCGTCGTTGTGCTAGGTATTTCGGGGTTTAGTCTGGATAGGGAATAGGTAAAAGTTAAACCATTTGCAATATTCAAACGAAAGTTGAGATGGATTGCATTATTAAATTCAATCATTCACTCGGTATGGACGCTGTTCAGGGTACGCCAGTGCATCTCTGAATCAAAAGGCTGTGTTATATATTGCCAATCTCAGCATTGTCCTTTCGTAGGAAGCCCATCTACCTCAATTAGTTGATCTCTGGAGTGTCTAGGTTTAGTACAATTCAGCTTAAACTTTGAGGTGTTGGGACTGTCCATTGCGGAGTTTGAAAACTAAGAAAAATATATTTCATGGATTTCTTTAAAATTTAATAGCCTAGTTCACACAAAAAATATAAATATAAAATATCCACTTTTTAGCTTTAAAGATGAAATCCGACACTATTTTGTTCGTGAATCGTTTCGCACTCCCTCCGCAAAGCATCCGTCGGATACCGTATTAGACATGAATATTCTGGCGTTATGAGGAGATATCCCGTCTCAGTCTACAATCAGGACCAAACCTTATGGATCACCTGTATCACTTATATAGCATATCCGAGTAGCGGTTGCGAATTGACACATTTCAAGCGCCACCCTAATGTTCATATGTAGGTACTTCTTTTTAATGCGTGCGTGTATTTTATTTGGTGCGTGTTGAGATTCAAATTTCATAATTTTTACGCTTCGCAAACCAAACGTGCTTTATTGTGGCAGTCATACCCAATTTATGCATATTTATTGTGTTTAATGCCAAATTTGTATGGTTTTGAAAATTTAAAAATTTTATATAGGTGAATATAAAGAGGAATAAATATTTTTATAAAAAATTTGAAACAAAAATCAAAGGAGCACTATTTCAACTTTTGCGAATATGACAGGTCGCTTAAGGGTTAATATGTTCTAGATTAACTACTTAGCTTAAAAAAAAAACAAAAACCAACTAAAACCAAACATTTGTATGTACAGCCTTGTTCAATATAATAGTAGTGAAATTATTTAAATTTTAAGACCAACATATAAAGATAAGAGCACTAGCTGCTATGGCTATCGGCTCATAGTAGTGAAATTAAATTGGATATCGTACGACGAAATAAAAAGAAGCTGTGTTTTTAATAATTTTTATTCAAAACATAGCGAATTCCATAACAGAAACCACATAAAAAAATTTCAAAGTTTACACGAAGCTCAGAAAAGTTAATTTACATCAAAATTTCAACATTTTTGGGCAGAATTTTTAGAAAATTTTTCAGCAGGCAGCTCATTCAATTTTAGCATAATAATTTGCAAAAAATTTCGCCTGAATTTGAAGAATCTTTTTCGTCAAGGGTGTTGAGTGATTTCTTCCTATAACGCATGAAGAAAAATTAAATTTGTATGGAAAAAATACGCAGCATCTTTGACAAAAAAATTCAAAAAATTTAGGGGAAATTTTGAGGTACTTCTAACTTGCACATTATTAAAATTGAATGTGCTATAAAACTGCGTACAAAAATATTGAAATTTTGATGGCCATTTTTTAAAGTTTAATTAACCTTCCTAAACTTTGTGTAAACTTTGAAATTTCGTTTTATATGGTCTCTGTTACAATTTTAAATGAAAATTATTAAAATTACAGCTTCTTATTTCGTTGAAAGATATCCGTTTTAATTTCACTACTATTATATTGAACACAGCTGTATATGATCAAAAGTCTTTCGAAATGAGATACACTTAAAAAACCAAAAAAATTCTTTAAAATAAGAAATATAAGAATGATTGATATCCGGTATAGCATTTTTTTTTTTTAAATTTTAAAATTAAATTCTATTTATCAGAAAAGCTGCCTATAAATTGCTTGGCCAAGTTGATAGCGCTCTGTATGGCAGATAATGATACCTTAAACCATTTCCTTTACTAACCAAGATCTTTCGAAGTTTTTCACCTGCAACTTGTAACCTACCGGCAATATAGGGAATCATCAACTGGAAGCTTTGCTGGGCTTAAAATTGCGTTCCTCATAGTCTTCACAGTAAATTCCTCTTGTCTCTTACACCATTACTCATTTTTAGGGTAAAAAATCATTACCAAATTTCTTCTTTCGAGAATCTGTTACACTCTTTGGTTTCGTATTATAGCTAAGCTGTCTGTCATAAATCATTTTAAATAGGGCAGGATTGCAACATATAACCGTTCTCACAGGTCATAAATTTATAATATTTGTACCCAACGCATGTTTTTAGCGGATTCGAATGTGTTATATTAAAATAAATAAATGTTTGGCGCGATATATCTCCCAGGAGATTAAGGCCGAGCTTCTCTACCAATTTGTGGTGTGCTGCTTCTAATTCTTCCTACAAATTGACAAAGCAGATGAATTTTCGCTGAGAAGCCTTCCATGGCAGAAATACACTCACAGAGTTTGCCAAACCATTTCGAGGGGCGACCTCGTTTTGAAATGTGTTTTATTAGTTTGAGAAAAAAACAAACAAAAACAAAAATTTCTGTAGATAAATTTTTTCTGCTTTCCTAAACAAATTTTGAGTGATTATAGACTCTCACAATTTTGGTTGCTAACTTAAAACACAAGTTTAAATATCAACGAAAATTTCAAATTAAAATAAATGTTATTTTATTCATAAGTCGATGAGTGTATACAAAAAAAAAAAAAAATCGGCTGTTATAATCAGAAATGGCTATAGTTTGTATTAAAACGAACGATATCCCATTTAATTTCACTACTATTATTGTGAACACAGCTGTACATACGAGCTTTACATAATTTAAGAGCCATATAGACGAATATCCTGAATATTTTGGGGAAACTCGTGGCTTGCTTACAGGTGAATCCTCGGGACCGTTATAATGGTTGATTATTTAATTTTAGGCGTCGTTGCGTATTATTGGACGGATTTTTTAATTGGTAATGATTATTTTAATGGGGTTTCAAGAAAAGGCAATAATCATTCATTGATTACGAATAGAAAAAAAATGAAAAAAAAATAAAAAAAGTTGTTTTTATTATTTTTGATTTTTTTGTGATATTTTTAATTTTTTCAGTATTGTTGATTAATTGAAAAATAATCATTAAAAAATGAAAGTAATTGGAAATCAATCTTTAAATGGATTCTCAAGAAAATAATTAATCAAACCGGAAATCATTACGATTAGTAATCTTTATTTAACAGGTCTGCATCAATGTCACAATTACCATAATTTATTCTATATTCCTTTATGGTGACTACTGAAATGATATAAACCACTAATTCCTTGTTGTTGGTCTGTATGCTACTAAGATTACGGATGTCACGTCATTACCTCAGCGAATTAATGTAGCAGCGAATTTGGTACCAGCGCAAAAACGCAATGCCGCACAGCGTTACACACGACTAAGTGAGATAATTATCTCAACATACTATGATTTCTCAAAATTTATGAAACCAGCGGGTGAGGATAGCCCGTTATGACTTCGATTTAGTACAAGTTGATCGTAAACTTTATGTTCAGATACTCAAAAACTTTATAACATTCACATGCGCTGGGTATAAAAATGGAATTGTAACATTATTCTGTAGCGTATTTAGGAATTTGAAAAAAAAAAAAAAAATTATATAGCTTTATTACACAAGAGGAATAAGTAATTTCATAATTAGGTCTATGATGTGTAAGGGAAAACAAGAAATTAAACTAATTCCCTAATTATATATCAATAGTCGGCTGAGATTCAAATGTAAGATTACAAGGCATTACAAAGAAGAAGCAATGCAAGCGCTGAGCTTAAAATAACAAACTTTGAAAGTAAGAGTGAGTTCATGATGTCATGTTGTAAGCTTCCTGTCGGGCCGACCACTGCATACGCGGACCAACCTACAAATACTTGAGCGCTGCAGCTACCGCATCGAGCATTATCATTAACCAAATCAGAGGCTAGGCGAGCAGGCAAATACCATTAAATTTGAACTTAAAGTTCAGCCGTTAGTGTCTTAATCTGGGTTTTTAAATTTACACAATGGGGCATATTCGGGTGAGTGCATCAGGCGGTAGGCGTTTGGAATGGTTTAAGAAAAAAAAAAAAAAATGAGCTGCGTGCAATGAGGAAACAAAAGATAGCATATAATTATATATTTGGAAATGCGTTTGGGGGGAATTAGTGCGTGACACGGATGGACAGGCGACACTGATGGAGGCATTAGGAGCGGCGAAAAAAGGAAAGAAGATTAAAGATGTGCTACTTTTTTGTTTTGCATAAAAAAGCCGATTCATAGCAAATTAACAACAGAGAAGAAAAACAAAAAAAAAAAAAGAAAAACTAAAAAAATAGTTGTTACATCAGCAGCGTGAACAAAGCAAACAAGTGTAGGCATATTAGGGTGGGTTAAAATTTTTTTGTTTAAAATTCATACTGCCGCATTATTTGCATTTTATAAAAAAAAAACAAATTTTAGTTTAACTTGCATTTTTTGAGGTGGTCCTTGATTTTTAAATAAATAAATACATTATAGTTTCAACAGAAAAGATATTTTTGTCGAAAATCGTAAAAACCTCAAAATATTTATGAGTGCAATTTTTTTAAATAATTTTCATTCATATTTCATTCACATTTTTAACTGAAAGACAAAAGAAAACTTATTTTTTTTCTTTACTTTTTACTCAAATTACAAAACTTAAAAAAAATTAGTTTTAAGCTTCTGTGTTTAAATAGGGTTTTCTAAAAATTTTAATTTTTTTTCGTTGAAACATTTGATGAATTAATATTAAAAATATATGAAGTAAAAAACTATTAAAATTAAATTAAAAGTTTCTTGTTTTCGTATAGCTGATTTTTTTTCCGTAAGCTTAGCGACTTATGTATGAATAAAATAGCAAAATTATTTTTAGAAAATTTGTTTGTTTCAAAATAGATTATATAACACTTCCAAAATTTTTTATATTTTTTTGTTAAACCATTTCACTAATTATTTATTTGAAAGTCGAGCAGGTCACGCTAATAAATGATTAAAATTTAATTACAAGTTTCTTGTTTTTGTAAAGCAAAATTTTTATCGTAAGCGCTTAGCGACTTATGTATGAATAAAATAACAAAATGCAATTTTTTCCAAAAATTTGAAACGATGTAAATAGCTTGTCGCTTGCGACATAGCAACCAAAATTGTGAGCGGTTATAATTTTTTCTGCTTGCTTATTTTTTGTTGCTTTCAATTCAACAAGTTTTTTAGATAAGCAGAAAAAATTTATTGAGCATCAAAATGACGAATAACAAACGGCCAAAGTACAATTAAAATTATTTTTTTTTTTCCAATGCACCCTAATGTTTAGTCTGTGCAACATGAAGATTGCCACCACCGCCTCATTGCGTGCCACAGCTAACGCGACAATACAAGGAATTACAGTTGAAAGTGCACGTATTTTTCTATTGTTGTAATAGTTGTTGTTGCTTTAATTATAAGCAGCAACAATTTCCATGCAAAACGCCTTTTGTTATTGCTGCTGCTATTGCCTCCATTGCTGAGCTTTTGTTACGTTGTGCGACGCTGTCTTGTGAGCTGGCAGGCAGTAAGCGTGCGTATTTGGAGCGCGATTAGGGTCAGAGTAATTATGCAACATGCACATTGTGTTTGTAGTTTGTGACACATTACACATTACAAACGCCAGCAGCAACATGCAACACTAAATTTTCGAGTGACAACAAAAATATGCGAAGGAAACATAGAAAAAGATCCAAAAAGTATTTTAATAACAATAAAAGGCGTTCGGTTCGTTATGGCGCTAAGAAGCAGACGCATCAATCATGACTTGAATGAGAATTGCAGAGTGCAACAGCAATAACAACTACAGTTAAATGAAAAAGGAGTGCAACCTAAATATCCAGATGTACAGACGTACAGTAGGCGGTGAAAATATTGAGGAAATTGAATTGCAACTCAGGATGGGATGGGATGGGACCAATTGGAGCTCGATTTTCGATCGCGTGGTGTTGCCTAACGAGGTCAGTTGGCAGTTTAACGCTCCAGCCCGTTTAAACGCTTAAGCGCCACTTAAATAAGTATAGTCGTTTTTTTTTTCGTAAGCATTTAGCGTCTTATGAATAAAATAAGAAAATTACATTTTTTCAAAATTTTAAATTTCGAGCGAGCGCGAAATTGTGAGCGTTTATAATTTTTTCTACTTGCTTATTTTTTATTGATTTTAATTCAAAAATGTTTTGTCTAGCATAGAAATGGCGAATAAAAACACCCTATGTAGTGTTATGCGACGACAAGAGAGCTTATCTTTTCTCTTGTGGGGTAAGATAGTTGCTTGTGGTAGCAACGAATCCTGAAACGTTTGCGTAATGTTCACATAAACTCTCTTAGCATGACTACAAAATGTAGTTACACTTAACTTAAGGTCTTTTTCCGAATCTATACTGAGTTAGGCTGATTGTACCAGTTCTTGCAAACAGAGAGCTTTGAACTTCTGTCCATAAAATATTTATTTATTGAGCAAAATCTATAAAAATTTTGTGATAATAGATCTTAGTACGGAGCATACAATGCCAGTAATAATTCAGTTTCGCTCTAGTTCGGTTTAAGCTGTTAATGCGTACTGGCGCAGATACCAAGCAAACATTTAGGTGAGAGGACGATTAGAAAACGACTTGATATCTAATGTATTTCTCTAAGGTAGAGTGTTAGCGAACGGTTTGAGCAACTGTCAAGAATTATAGCATTCTCTACAAAAAGGGGACTTAGTTCTCGATATCGAGAAAAAAGTTAATTATCTAATCGAATTCTTAATTGGTTTCTAATGTGAAGTTTTTCCAGTGTTTTTGTAATCGATTAGAGAACTACATTAGAATTCTAATTATTTCTCTAACGTTTGAGACTGTGTTTGCTGGGTATAATAAAGAGCTTCTATCTTTTCGCGAGATTTAAAAAAATCTTTTATGTATTATACTAAGTGCATTACCTACAAAATTTGATGTTTTAGTCGTCGAAATGTCTCCTATCTGAACAATTATTTGTATGACGATCCTGTCGGTTCAAAGAAATGATTAACAGACTATAAATAGACATGTGGGTTCGAGTCGTAAAAAGCGATTACTCTATAAATGATTGATAGACAACAATTAGAAGTGTAATTTCGAAAAATCTATTACTATATTTTTTGGCTATCGATTTTTTTAAAGATATAGATCGATTTGTGTGTACTCGTACCATTTCATGTTGATGGAAAGAGAATAAAAATAAGAAAACTAAATATTTCAACTTTGATGAGAGACTTTGAAGTAATATTCGCTGCTGTTAGTGGTCACAAAGGCAGTTGGTATGTTCGTTTGCTTGCCTACGGTGGATATAAGTAACACCGTCCCATAGCAATAGACATTGAAAAAATATTTATACAAGCTTTGATAAATTTATAGTTCTCAATTTGTTATCTAAGAACGTTTTCCAGATATGTATAAATCTCAAGTCTCTCTTTCTCAAAAGAGAAAAAAATTAACAAAAAAAGGGACCAATTATTTAAAGAAATTAATTAATTAAATTTAAAACCATACATACATATTTTTTTATTTTTAGTAACGCAATCATACATTTGAGTCCAATTAGAGAATCACATTTGAGAACTAAGTATTTTCTCAACTTAAGAAAATTTGGCGGCCGCCGTGGTGTGAAGGTAGTGTTGCCGGCCTACCACACCGAAGGTCCATGGTTCGAGCCCTGGTACAGGTAACATCAAAAGTGATTTGAAAAAAGTTTTTCAAAACGGGGTCGCCCCTCGGCAGTGGTTTGGCAAACTCTCCGAGTGTATTTCTGCCATGACAGGCTTCTCAGCAAAAATTCGTCTCCTTTGTAGATGCCGTTCGGAGTCGGCAAAAAACTGTAGGTCCCACCAATTTGTAGGGAAAATTCAAATCGGCACACCACAAATTGGAAGAGAAGCTTGGCGCAAAAATCTCTTAGGAGGTTTATGATGATGTATATCGCGCCATAGAGATAGAGATAGAAGAAAATTTGTTAGTAATTAGTAATCAATTAACTAGACAGTTTTTTTGATTGGTAATGATTATTTTAATTAGTTTTCAAGAAAAGGCAATTATTAATTGATTACGATTAGCAAAAATTAAAAAAAATTAAAAAAAAAATCAAAAAATTAAAAAAAAAAATTAAAATAATCAAAAAAAGTTGTTTTTTAGATTTTTTTTGCAATTTTTAGATTTTTTTTTTTAATTTTTTGACTATTTTTGATTTTTTCAGTATTGACATGTATATTTATGTGCTTCTACAACAATACTGAAAATAATCAAAAATAATAAAAAAAATTCAAAAAAAAAAAATCTAAAGTAATCAAAAATAATCAAAAGTGATCAAAACTACTTTTTTTAATTATTTTTGATTTTTTTTTATAATCGCAAAAAATCATGATTTCTTTCGATTATTTTTTTAATGAATTGGAAATCAATCATTAAAAATTGAAAGTAATTGGTAATCAATCATTAAATGGATTCTCAAGAAAGTAATTAATCAAACCGGTAGCCATTACGATTAGTAATCATTATTTAACAGTCCTGTTCTTGACATGCAAAAAAAACATGGGCTTTTTGTTGAGAACGTTATGATTCTCAAGTTGAATTGATGTTGAGAAATAACCTTTGAGATTCGAAAATTAAAATACTTCTCGACTTGAGATCTAATGTTTAAATGTTTATTGGGACTTCACATTAAGAACTTGAAGGTTCTATAAGGACTATATTTTTGGGTAGTAACTAAACTATCCTCATCAGAGTCCCTTAAATTTTTTTCTACACAAAGGAGTATGATGGCGTCACCATAGTTTTTCCTATTTTTTTGTCTGTAAACTGTAAGTTCATAAGTTCGAGTTTTATATTTCTAACGCAAAAACAACCAAATTAATTATTGCTACAGTAGATTAACTCCATACCCGTTTGTTTTAATTGTTGCAAATTGACGGGCGATTTTGTCTTAGACATAAACCGAGATAGTTTTCAAGAAACATAAAACAAGCGCATCATAAAGTTAAAAATAGATTTGGCGACATAAATTCTGCAATTAAAATTGTTCAGCGGAGTTAATGATCATGACGAACACCCGAACAAATGACCTGCAGTTGAAAGCTTTTATTGGACTGTGAGAATATTAATGACCTGCAATTAATTTTAGTTTTACAGTTAGCTGATGATAAAAATAAAATTAAAAGTAAAAGCAAATTTACATAATAATACGCACGTTTTTAATTGAAGCAATTAAGTGTAGCTAACCCAGATCCAAATCAACAAAATCAAGAAAACTATAATCTAAGTGAATAAATTAAAAAAAACAAGCTACCATTGTCTAAACAAAATAACATTTAAATAAATTTAGTTAGCATTATATAACCATGTAAGTATACAACAACCCCCACTTAATTTGGCTCATCAAAGCAAAAAAAAAACGCAGGGCGAAAGGGTGGTGCGGACTGACGTTAGCCCGTTATGGCCAGGTAGCCGCCTTTGTGGTTGGTAATTTGTCGGCGTCAGTTAGGAAATTCATAAGTTATTACCAAAATACTTAGATGGATCTATGTTTGTGTGTATGTATGTATGTAAAAAAAGTGCGTTTAACATGCGATGCGTTTAAAAAATTGTGTTAACGGCACGTACAAACATATGCCGTTACCACCCGCGTTCACTGGACAATTCGCTACAAGCGCGAGGGTCTCGTCTAGACACTTTGGACGCTATCTTTGCACGTGAGGAAAATGTAGTTAAACAGACACCTTTAGGCTATTGTTTAAATAATTTTATTGTTTTATGTCACAATAGAAAACTCACACATGTCCATATTCACAGGTAATTGATAGCGTTAAAGGTAACTTACACTGAAAAAAATTTTTCATTATTCAAAAAATGTAGAAATTTCTTACACGGATGCAGTTATTTGGATGGACGTGCTATAGCAAGGGCTAAGCCCTAAGGATTATGAACGTACACATAGAAATGAGCCTGTGAAATTTGAAAATAAAGAATTAAAATAAGAAGGTCGCTAAAACGAATAGTTTAAGTAAAAAATACAAAAAAATGAATGCAAAAGGGTTAAAAATTTACATTCGACAACTTTTGGTTGTTTTTCTACGATTTTGCACCAATTAATTTCAAACCTGTTAAATTTGATAAGTAATTAGTAATCAATTAATTAGACGGGTTTTCTTAATTGGTAATGATTATTTTAATTGCTTTTCAAGAGAAGGCAATTATTAATTGATTACGATTAAAAAAAAAATTAAAATAAATAAAAATAAAAAATCAATCAATAAAAAAAATCAAAAGTAGTTAAAACAACTTGTTTTATTTTTATTTTTGAATATTTTAGATTTTTTTTAATAATTTTTTTAAATTAATTTAAAATAATAATTAAAAATTTAAAGTAATTTGTAATAAATCATCAAATGGATTCTCCAGAAAATAATTAATTAAACCGGTAATCATTACGATTAGTAATCATCATTTAACAGGTCTGATTCAATCGAATTTTTGGTATACAAAAATAAACAAAAAAAAATGTTTTTTCTTTAATTATTATTTATTCATTTGAAAATCTACTCAAGATTTTTGAAATATTTTTTTTCAACTTTTTGTTTTTATAAAGTACAAAATTTACCGCCATGTTCACCCTAGTAAATAATATTATATACAAAACCGTGATATGCGTTGAATAAAGTTTAATCATTAAATTGTAAGCGAGTTTGAAGTTATTAACAGTAGAAAAAAGTTAAAATTTTTCAACTTATGTATGGTCTCTACCACGCCCATTTTCCAAAATTTAGCACAAAATAATTAATACAATGACCAAGTTTATAAAGCTATACAATTTTACCAACTTTACCAGGTCAGTTAATGAGTTGTCTGATTTTCTTTGTTTTTCGAAATTTTTTATATCGAAAATAAGGTGGTTATCATCCGATTACGCCTATTTTCAATACCAAACTTCCTTGAACTCATAGTAAGCTCTTTGATTCAAATATTCCTATTTTTACTTAGTTATCGTGTGCATAGTGCTTTTTTTCAGTTTGTGGGCAGTGCCACGCCCCCATGAACCAATATGGTTTCAATTTGTTATAACTTCCAACTTTCTAGATCCTTAACTAGCTATATTTCTGGAACTATTTGCATCACTAGTATTGCGATACGGAGAGGGAGCGAAAGTAAGAAGTAATGAAAGAGTAACACCAATAGGAAAAAGAGGAGAAAAAAAGGAGGAGAATCTGGAGAGAAAAATTAAGAGGTGGTGGAAGAGCAAGTGCTATAGGAATAGAAAAGGGAAAAAGTCTGAAGAAGTGTAAAGGGATAAACGATGGGAAAACTGGGAGGTGAGGCTCAAGAAAGTGGAGATGTAGATGGAGTGGCAGCAATTGTTAAGCTTTACGTGGGTACATGCCGATGTCGACCCAATTCCAAGGTGTTCAAAAACACAGCCAACAAAATGGAACATTTCAAAACTTGCAGTGCAATTCAATTTTCCTTAATACTAATATTTAATATTTGATTGGAACATCAACTTCATTATCACTCAATATTCTATTCTAGTGAAATTGCACTTACATTTTCATTAAAGGTTGGTTTTGATTAATACTAGCACAGACAAATCTCTACATATAATAACACTGTAAGAGGTTGATGTCTGTATATTGCAGATATTTAAGAAAAATCAATAGCAGTGATCATTAGTAAGCCAATAGAAGCCAAATCAGCAGTTTTTAGAATTTCTGTGTGTCTGTCTGTATGTTTGGTCACGCATCACTCAAAAACTGCTGAATATAATTGAATAAAACCTTGACCGTTGTATTATTAGACGTTTAACTTAATATTTGAGGTATCATTTGTTCCGTTAGCTCCAACAGTTTTGGAGATATCGATCGATATGGAGATGAAGTTCAATTAAAAATAAACTTAAGTGCTCAAAATCAATGTTGAAATGAGTGATAATGTAAAAGAAAAGGTATTATAACTCAGCATTTATTTTTAATGGAATTACATTTTAATCAGCATTAAAGTTTTTTCGGTGATGGAAAGCTAAAATTTCTTCAGTGTATTGCCGCTTAAGTTTGAATTTTTTTAAGTGCAAATAATTTAGATAATAATCTAATGCGTAAACCGCAGGTGGCAATACACCAAAAATCTAATTATAGCCCAAACATAGACATATGCGCAAAAGTGCATTAAGAAAAAAAAAACAAAAAACGACACCCCTCGAGACAACATTAAATATCCTGTCGTTTGAAAATTCTGACATACGGTTATGGCGCCTGAATGTAGACTACACAATACGTGTGTGTTTCTCTCGCTGATATGTAGATTATCAGTTTAACTGTTGGTCGAAAAAAAGAAAAAGGGTAAATAAGGAAAATATTGGCAGTTAACGGAAGTAGCGGAAATTAAAATAGCAAACTGTTTGATTGGGTAGTTACAAAATGAGGATAACAAAGTTGGATAAAAAGAAACAGGCGAATGTGGAAACAATAAAGAGAAGAGTTATAAAGAGTTTTGTGATTTGAGGAACATAGCGAGGGAGAATTTATTTTTTGGCCTCCAGTTAGGTATTCCCTATAATTCTGCTAACTATGAATGTGACAAGTAAAGCGTTACGTGCAACGGAAATTAAGTTTCAAATAAATTTAGAGCCACATTTTATAGTAAAATTTTACGAACCATGCAGCACATATTCTGTAATCTAACACATCTACTCATTGTAGGAGGCCAAAGCAACGCATATCACACACACACCACACTCGTCTATGAATGTTCTAAATAACAGCCAGTGAGATAATGATCACGATAATTAGGCATACACAATGCAACAACCTGTGCGTGTTTTAAAAGCATAACAACAACAAAAAAAAAAAAAATGCCACAGAAAGAAACTAAAAAAAAAAAAAACATTAAAATAATAGCAATAATTTATAATTCTTGTTGTCCTCATTGACAACGCTTGGTCACGCAGTCAGTCAATCAACCAACCAGGCCAACCCCACAAAGACGATGCGCAATCTCATCATCGACGGCACTGTCGCCTGATGTCTGCTGTGGCAGTGAAGCATATAAGGCGCCATCAAGCGCATAAACAGAGGAGCATTAAAACATTTTTCTGCACTCGAATTTAGAAGCAATCTTTTGTAACCAAGTAGCAAAAACATATTTGCCTTAATACAGAAAATTATGAAAAAATTAGATTCAGTTAAAGGGGAAACCAAATTATTTATTTCTATTACTTTTTTCTTAACTACGTCTAAGAGAGACTACGGAGATCTCTGCTCTTCTTTACCTTGCAATTTTTACTTCAGTGTGAGCCTTGCTGTCACAATTACATGCAGAAATCTCTAAACGTAGTGGTAAAAGATCTGCATCGTCTACATAAAATATAAACCTCTTAGACATCCAAATAATTTCTAGATCATGTCAGATTCTATTATGGAAATAGTTCCGAAAATTTTATTTAAATTAAAAACCGCTCCGAAGGCCGTAGCAGAGTTCCAGAGACGAAAAAATACGAATCGCATTTGAGACAAATATTCATAAAAATATCTCACTACCCAAAGAGCCTGTGCGATGCAATTTTGTACAGCCCTGTATAGTTTGCTTCCATGAGGGACGTGACGACTAAGCAGGCAAACACATTTGTGGCGTCTGAAAAATTAGTCCGATTTGTCTTGTTGATAATAGTTGATTATTGAATAAACACAATAGGGTCTTATACTAGTATGGCAACACCAAACAGTGCAGTCATATCGAAAAAAAGTGTACTTAGTTTGCTTCATAAAAGTTTTCGGTTACTCAAAAGGAGCGCTCGGTTTTATCTCTAGCTGGGCATGTAAAAAACCTGAATGGTTCTGTTGATATCCACTGCAGTATTCGCGGTAATGTTCATTTGGAAAATAGTAAACGCCTTTATTTTTTGCAACTCGCTTGTAAAAGATTACGCCATTTATTTTCCACAAACGCACATAATTATGAACAGGTGTAATGGGTCCATCCACATACTGTCCGGTGACAGCTGAATTGTCATTAGGCAGCAAAATAATGCCATAGGATTTTAAAGCACTCTTAGTAGGGTGGGCAATGCAGCCCCGCTCGCATACCGTAACAAATATCTTTGCAAGTTCGCCGGCGCAAAATAACAATACCCAGTTCCCTAAAGGATTAATAGATGGGCGGAGTGTAGTGCAACAATATATAATTTATGAAAACGCAGTATGGAGTTATTTCAAAAATGAAACGAAGCACAGGAAGCAGGAAAATCCACTATTGTAATGAAAAAAAAAAAAAAAATTCAGTGGGGAAATGTTGAAGCATTAGGATGGATCAATTAATTTTTTTTTTTTTGAAGAAAAAATAGGCAATACAGGAAACCTATCAAAAACACACTAATTTTACTGTAATAAGTACTCAGCGATTTGAAAGAACCAAAGCTTCAAAGTATTTCTTATGCTAAGGTCTCAGTTTGCTTTTGTTTGCTTTTTAAAAAAATTCTAGAAACATCTACTTAATTGCACATCGTTAGTGAAGTTTCAGGGCGAATGTTTATATTAATTAAATTCATCACTTCGACACACTACTTTTTAAAGTTTGAAAAAAACAAATGGAGGTGCGCCATAGCGGGTTAAATGTTCTAAAAATCGTGTTTCGGAAAATTTCACAAGAACATTATTAAGACAAAAAAGCTGATGAAGAACGTAGAAAAAATTTTATTTAGTTTTTGTAAAAGTATGCAACAAGAAAATAATAAAAAGTTAAGATAGCACTGCTTCCGTAAGCTTTGTAAGGCTCTCTCTAACCACTTTCTAAGTAAATCGGTTTCTACTACTCTTCTTTAAATACCTAATATTTTAAATTGACCATTCAGGTCATATCGGCAGGTTGCTTCAAGATTGTTGTAATCGATGATGTTAAGGTGTTGCACTTCTTTTGCATTTCGAAACCTTTTTCGTGAATGGGATGACTTCAGGCGCGGCTCCAGCCTTGAGCAGGGTTCCAAAAAAAATTTTTTTTTGCAGAAGTTTGGATAATGCGAAAGTTTTTACGACTTTCTCATGAACATCACAAACGCTTTGCTATAGTCTTGAGGCATTTTGCAGGACCCAATTAAAAAAATACAAAAATACAATTTAAAAGCGGCCGTCATCGCAATCCTGAGCCCCACCTCATCTGCAATTTTTTAAATATAACTTCCAATATTCTTTCTAGCATAGGTACGGTATAAGAAAATATAAGTTGGTGGACAATATTGGTAATATAACTCATCAACATTCAACTCTCTTTTTCACTGCCTGGTACTCTCAAAGGTAAAAGCTGCTACCACTTGCATCTGAGGTGTCACTGCATGTGTGTAAATAACCGTGAGGAAATGCCAACAACGGACGGTATAGATTGTCCATTTTATTTCTAACAATGCTCTCTACAGTAGGTCTTATGGAGACAATGGAGGAATTTTTCTTTGTCTTTGTATTTCCTATAGAGCCTTAAGGAGGCATTAGACAAAAGTGGGGACTCTTTGTTGACAATGAAAGATCATTTCAGTTGAGGAACCATGAATAATTGTAAAGAAAAACATTTGCTTGTGGGCCGAAAGCTGGAAGGTGCTGAGCATTCAAAAGAGCCGAGTTCTGTGAGTTGTTCATTAGCTGTTCTCAATTGCCGGCAGTTTACGGACCTTACCTATCCGACCTGGTTTATACATTATTTGTTCTTATAGAACGGGGGGTGCGGTCACCTGTTACACCTTTTATGTTATAATGGGAGCGAGCACTTGTGGCTCTGAGGTATAAGCGCGGTATTGGCCTACTCAAATTCGCTGTGAAAACCCCCGATTTGGGATTGCAAACATCAACTATATCTTTGGAATATTTCATAAGCTGGTTGCGAATAACTGCGTACCAATAATATAGTTGAATTGTTGTTTTTACGGATTGTACATTTTTAGAGTATTTATGACTATATATGAACTCAGGAGCAAGAATAATAATTTTTATAAAAATTATAATTGTTTTTATTTTTTTTACTGATTTAATTAATTATTAAAAGTTTTAAATTCGTCAGAGCAATTTTTGCACGTTCTGTTAACCATTAGGCTAACAGAACACTGGTTTTTCTAGAGGCTAAACTCCTATTTCTATTCATTGTCTCCACCATATTGCACAAGCCTCGACATCTATTGACATTAAATTGCTAAATGGTGGATTTGTTTTTTATACCTGAGAAATTTTACTCACACAACCCCGACCAACCCCCCCCCCCCCCCCCCCCCCCCCCCCTTAATACCTATTTTTATGTACACGACTCTATATTTTTAAACAAAATCTAAACAGAAATAAAACAAAAAGCTACCAAAGGATATAAAGCAGCTGTCAATGACCTCAACAAACACCTACTGGTTATATTACACATGAGAATATGAGTATTACAAAACAAAGTGCATTAAAAAATAATAAAACACAAACGGTAAAAAAGTTTCTAAAAGCTAACAACGGGCGTCAGGTGAACACGCAACGCTAGAAATTGTAAATGGAGTGGCCGCAGCGTTTAGTGTTGTAAACATTAATTGTTTTTTATTGTATGGCAGCAACAATTTTTAATTTTTTTTTTTTATCTAAATGCACTACAATTGCGGTGCGATTAAATTAATGTATGCAACAAAAACAAAAAGAAATCATAAACATACGATGTACATTTTTATAACCCACAAATTTATGTAGGTAGGCAATTTATCAAATTGTATAGGTTGCGTTTTTAGTTAGACGGCTGCAGTCACCAGTGAACACCCACTACATTTTGAAAAATTATGCGACTACAATTTATTACAAATTACAAAGTCATTATCACATGCAGATATCTAAAAAAAAGTACATGCATACAGTGCACTTTACTGCAAAGCCATGGTAGTATTAGAGACCCAGTAGGAAATTTAAAGTTTAGACTTAGAAAAAAGTAAAAACTTGTGATGTTTGACGCTTAGGCGTGGCTTTCAATCGATCATGTGATATTTTATTGGTATATCAGACAACCTTGACTAAAAGCTTTATGATGCTAAGTGGACACTTCACCCTTAATATCTATCTTGTAAGTCCTAATAACAATGAATTGGACATAAGAAGACTGAATTAAAACTTGAATGCAGTAAACACTTTATTTACCACTTAAGTTTTATTTATAATCAAATGACATTTCCATTACCACTAAAATTTGATTTTTGATCGAAACTTCATTTTCATTATCAATGAAATTTTTTTTTTAGAAAACAACTTATCAATTATCATTCAATGTTGATTGTGAGTGGAGTTTAACTTTCATTCGCACTAAAGTAAACTTTTAATGGAACTTCAGCTCGAATACCATTCAGCTAAGTTATTTAGTGGGGTTGATTACTCAGCAATTATTTTTAGAGGAATTTCTATTCACTCCGCACACGCAATTTACTGGCAATAGAAACTAACCATCTTTGGTTGGGGTAAACTAAAAACTTCTAATTAATATCTGTGTTTAATGTTTCGACATCTGTAAACCATTAAAATGCGTTTGAATGGAAAAGAGTGTGAGTCTCCTTGCTAATGCTTATTCAGATTAACCTCCACTAATTCTAAATCAAAGTGGTAATGGAGATGAAGTTCCACTAGAAAAAAAATCGAGTGTTTATAAAAGTGATTTTTCACTCACATTTATCAATTAAAGATAATAAATATATATTAAGGTGGGTCGAATAAATTTTTTTCCTAGTATAAGGTTAGAATTTGTACTTTAAAAAGAAACAAATTTTAAGAAAGTGTGAGCAAAGCGACAGCTGCTTGGATGATATATGTATCTCTCCAAAGGGTTTTCGTGAGAGTGGGAATTGGACTCGTTCAATAGCTTTAACGACAACCAAGCACTATTTGGATTTGTCGTTGTTTCTTAAGAAAAAAAAATATATTATTAAACGGTCCGCTCGACTTCTAAATGAATAATTATTATTATAAATTATAATTTATGTTTTTGTTGTAAAAGTACTTCGATTTGCTTAATAAAGAGCGTCTGTACCCATAATTGTCATCGAGCTCTTCTAAGGAATGTGCTAGGAACTTTTCCATAATAAGTGTTCTGTTAGGAGAGTCTGCTCAGTTGCGTACTTAACAGGATGGTTCGTGCCATAAGGAAACACACCGCTTGCCGCGCACATAAATTTGGTTTGTTAGGTAGGAGTTTACCCTGTTTCAGTATCCAAACCAGAGTTAGGACAGAGAAACACGCTCCATCCTAGCACCACGGTAAGACGCGTCTCCCCTGATTAGTTCGATTAAAAAATTGATGAAGTGATGGTAGTTCCAATAGAACAATTGTTTTTAAAAGTATTTCTAGACTCTGTGTGGAGTCCCCTTGAAAGCCAAGGGAAAATCAAAAGGTTGGAAAAAATTGTTAGTATTATTTTTGTAATTTAAGTAAAAAATCAAAAAATTAAATTCACTTTCTTTTGTATTAGTTAGCATGAATGTGGATTAAAAATATCAAATCGACTATTTTTTGGATGGCTTTTACGATTTTTACGAAAAACAAATTTGGGTTGGAACTTATATTTTTTTAAAAATCGAATGAGAGACTTAAAAGTTTTAACTACCATTTTTTTTTAATTTTGTTTTTTATAAAGTAAATTTAAAAAAGTTTTTTTATGAACTAAAATTTTTTATTCTCTTTTTTTATAAAGTAAAACTTATACCCCCATCTAAGCAAAAAAAAAAAATAATTCAACTCACCCTAACCTGCTTTAATTTAAATATTACCATCAATATTGCCATGATACTGGAAAGAAGGAAAGTATGACTCGAGCCGTAAGAAAATGCCGTGTTCCAACATCAATAACAGAAAACCAAAAACGAATCCTTGAGTAGGATTTTGTAACATAAATTTTCCTAAAGGGCATTGATATGTATGCATAACCGCTGCTACACTACAGCTGGTGGGCGTTTGTACTCCTTTAATCTTGTCTCATTCCTCTGCCAAAAACTGAGCGTCTGCCATTACTTACAGCGCTTGTAAGCTGTGTCGCCAAGCAATCAAAACAGTGTCAAACATCAATTTTAATGCAAACTCAAAGCACAAATTTAAAATGTTTTTCTGGGCGTCCATGACAGTGGGTGCCTGATTGCAGTGTAGTGGCGGCGCATGCAACAAATCCGAGCAATGCAATATTGGCCGATGTACTCGTGTGGGTACGTGGGCTTTGGGTATACATTGCCTGACTGGCTCATTGTTATTAGTTTGGCGCGTATTTATGTTTGTTCGTTTGTAAAATATTTATGATTTTATGTTACGACTGATTGTCGCCAGGAGTTGCACGCTTGTGGTGCTCTCATGTACGGCCTAAAGTTACAAGCTTAGAGCGAAACGTGTGGCGCCATCTTCGTGTTTAAACCACATACATAACTTTTAATGGGTCTTTTCGTGATGACACCTCATACTTAGATTTGGTGGAGGTTAAATTTTTTTAAATTACTTTTTATGTGAAGTTGTTGTAAAATCAACGGTTATGCACTTTGAACTGAAATTTAAGTAAATGACTGGAGTCATAGCAGACTGCAGAAAAACTTCGTGAGGGTTTAGGGGAGTGCTAGGGATTGGTTTTAGTCCTTTTTCGGAATGAATACGATTTGCTTCGGTACTAGCAGCTTCTGGTACTAGCCAAACTGCGTTTGGAATAATTTGTTTGACCACGCCAAAACTCGGCTCGAGAATTTAAGTCAATTCTTACAAGAGATATACTCCAAGACCCTAGCTTTGCGTCAAGCAGTTATGTATCTGCTTTCCACGACATAGACCAAAGCAAAATATTCTTGCAGCAATTAGCTCTAAGGATAGCATAACATGGACTTATATCGACATCCACCAGGTTTCAGATGGTTGCGACATTGAAGGCAAAATTGGAGCCTACAATCTCCCATGAGCGGGGCAGTTGCACTTTTACTGAGAAGAAAGTCTCTCGCAGGACAGTCGCCCACAGACGAGCGGCGATCCCGATTGAAAAATCTTTTCCAAACCACTTTTGACATCTCTTCTTACAGCATATAAAATGGTATTCCGAAGTAAGACCCCAAACCAAAAAGGCAAGTTGACGCTATGCGTTCCCACTACAGTCGTCTTCTGGTAGAGCGTTGACTAGCCAAAAAATACCGCATATGAGCTGGTTAGCTGGGAAGTTCAGGACATGAACATAAAATGTTATAGCTCCTTGCCCTTAGAGCTTCAAACGAGTCTATGAAACTTAGAAAATGGGACTCTTATTTCCGGACCACTGTGGTGTGATTGTACTTTTATCGAAGCTGGAAGCGCTCGGTCTCACTAACGAAGTTAATCTGGAAACCTAAGCCTTGGAATATCTTACTAGGACCCTGAAACCTGAGGCGAAGCGTAGTTCTGGAAGAGCTATACATTACTTGAGGATCTCATTCCACAAGAAAAAGAATTGAAGCCAACTTGGTGCAGGAGCAGCTAAGTAATTGCAGCAGAATACGTCACTTTCCAGTACTTGAAGAAATAGGGAAAAGTGAGAGCTCAGGGAAGCTTCCGAAAGCGGACGTTAAACTGATACCGGTCATTGGTTCATTGAAGAAAAGGTAGGATTAAAATCCAAATTTTCGTAAGAGCAAAACAGCCAATCTACAGGGCCGATTTCTATGCATAGAAAATTAAAACCCAAATTCTGATTCAAACTTTAAAATGATACATTCCTGCCACATGAGGTTATAGGGTATTTTATTAATGTGAAATGTTAATAAAAAAATATTTTATAGAAAAAATTGCTAAAATGTTGTGCTTAGAGAGCAGCAAGAAACCACAGAAAGATCAAAAGGTAGAGAAAGAAGTGGCGAAAGGAATAGAAGTAGAAGAAGAGTAGTGAATACAGAGGTCCATTTGTTTTATAAGTCAACAAACGGTACTGGCAATCTGCTCTAACCGAAAGAACCATTTTGAGACCCAACGCAAATCACTCAGATTTCCCCACTGCCTTCTCTAGCGAAACATATTTCTCTCGCTGTCTTTTTGCTTCAAGAAGTAAACAGTTAATGGCTGATGTACTTTTAGATTAAGCTTGTAGACACTTGAAGAATTCAACATCCAAGCTTGGGTATCACCACTTAAAACTCGATGAAAACATAAAAGTGTTAAAAGGTTGTTGGGAGAACTCAATTTTTATTGCGGCTCGTTAAATGTAGTTGGCGCTTTTGTACAAGATTTTGTATAATAAACAGACCAACAAACATACACAAATGCGCGTCCAAACAATCAAAAAATGATTTCAAATTTGTTTTCAAACAAAACGAACCTCAATTAACAGCACGAGGAAGATGAAGAAGCAGAAAGCAAAAAAGAATATTCTAACGAACTCACAAGCTAGGCCTCTGTGTGCAGTAAACCACAACCACTTCATGCCACCTAAAAGTTCTATGGAGCTGAGAGTAGGTAAATTTTACAAACTTTTTGTTTTTGTTTTTTAAATTCTAACGAACTCAATTTGTTGCTGACCGCTGAACATTTTATTGTTTTATTTTTATTTTAGTTGGCAATGACGAAGCAGCTAAGAGCTCCGACGCTAGAACATCATTATGACATTACAATGAGGCACTGCTACCAGTCATCAGTCAGTTGGGCTATAAACAAGAACCAGCCTCTTCTTGTTCTAGCCACTTTTTCGGCCAACAACACCAATTTGGCGTACTCTGCCCCGCATTACCTACTGTCCACTTAACTACCTATTCCCTTTTTTAGAATTTGAAGTGGTGCTTGGAAAGTTTTGTAGTAGCCCGCAACTGAGCTGAGCGTGTGTGCAGTTATAGCTCTGGTATTGTTGTTGCTATGGCTTGTGGAGTGTGGCAACTGGCAACAGAGGAGAACTGATTTACAACCTAACGACGAGCGCACGGTAGATGATTCTGGTGATGGCAAGCATTGAAGTTGGCGAAGAGTTCTTTGCACCGTGAAACGTTCGAAATGGACAAACTCAGTTATTAGAGTATGAATTTGTATATTTTAAATTTTGTAACGCTTCCGGAAGGGGACTCTTTTTTGTTGTTGGTTTGCACATTTAAATGAGAAATAAAATATGTAAATCGCTAATTCACTCTTTTCCACCTTTGAAAATAACTTCCTGTTGGTGGCTCGCAACGTGACTGTGATGAAGCTGCAAAATTAAGCCGACTTACAATTTGAAAATTCACCCTGGAGGGTAAGCAGACCAGAACAGCTGGATTTTAGTCTTGTTAGTGCTGTATGGAAGTCGGAAAAGGGAGAAAATTCTGTCGAGTCCATACAAGTAGTTTGCATGATTTAGAGGGTACCACCGACTGATTCCATACTTTGAAGGATATGTGATATAGACTTCGGTTAACTGCTCTGAAGCTCAACAACCTTACGTAGCAGTTGCATAACCGTTTAAAATGTCTTGATTTGTCAATAAGGTTCGTTTTGCTAATGGACGCCAATTGAAACCTTGAAGGAATCTCAATTCGTACTCCACTTGGTCCTTCGAACGGTAGACGACCTCTTTCTCGACTTGCATCGGTGGATACCGATAAGAATACCTTCTGGGCCTGAGCATCTTCATTTATTCGGATAGCAGGATTCAGCCAGCCTAGCTGTTGGATTTTGACTCTTCAAACTAAATCGCTTAGCGTGTAAAGCTTATATGGCTCCTTATTCATTCTTTATTTTTTTTTTTTTATTATTAAGTCTATGGTTTACAAACCTTACCTTTCTCGAATACTCTCGAGCCGTCTCAACGTATTTTGCCAGCGTTTAGACTTCTGCATCATAAAACAGGATGGCTAGGGAAAGTATGGCGTTGCATGAGTTTATAAATCGCCTCATTTTTTGGGTCTTTTTTTATATGAAAGTCGGAATAAGTCGTATCCAGTCGGACTGCACTCAAAAGGCGTATGCTAATAAGTGCCCAGAATACTACTTGCAGGGTCACTAGACTGATAGTTATAGCCCATCACCAATGAGGGCAGTACTAAGACTTCCATGGCAGTACTAAGACTGCTATGGCCAAAAATTGCATTGCTTCATGAGCCAATGTTTTAAACCAAGATTGTGACTCACCAAAATTTTAAATGATGAAAAGAAAGACAATTATGCTTGCTAGGTAGGATAGAAAACTATCGATAGTATAGACTATTGATAAGCGATAATAATGATGAGCACTATCGATGTATCGATACTATTCGCATAGAAAAACTGTTTCGATTGCTTTTGAAAGTTTCGTTGAAAAACTTTCAACTATAATGCTCGTGAGTATGGGTGGAAAAGTATCGATAGTCTTAATTATCGATAACTTTACGAAAGTATATGAATAATTAGAGCGTGTTTTAGCCTATTTTACCATATAATCGATACTTTAGCTAGTAATAAAGCATCGATAGATAGAAACCATGGATAGTACGTCGATAGCTTGCCACCTCTTACGCTAGAGGGACGAAAAAGCCGATAAACGCTAGGCTGCGAAATAAAAGTGGTCTTAACTCTTTCGGACCTGCTGGGGCACATACGTACCAGAAAAAGTTTTCCTATTATTTTAAGGCTCCGAAGAGCATGTTTGAAACCAAAAAAAAAAGTTTGTGGGAAACTATTTTATGAGCAAAAGCCATACGAAGATTTATAAGGCAGCTGCTTTATAAGTCAGTAAAACTTGTCTGTCCTAAAATATGCCTTAAGTCCACAAATAAGCATAATGAAGCAGTTAAATATACACCTTAAAAACTTAATTTGAAAAAATTGACACGTGACTGATTGACGGTACGAAGAAAGTGGCCGACAGCTGTAATCAGCCCATACAACCGCATAATTACACGTATAAACATACAAAGCAATTTTCTGCCACGCCAATTTCCACATTTCAAAAGTAATTTAGTTGGCGTGTGCCAAATCCCTTTGGCATAGGTGATTATTATTTACATAATAACGAATTTTCTATAGATTACTCATGTATGATATGCGTATCCATCTCTTTTTAATGGTGCCAATGATACCAATCTCAGTTTTTAAATACACAAAAGCATGAAAATTGAAGGGAAATTAAAGGTGAAATTTAATGGAAAGAGTCGTCATACGCAAATGTTGCAAGGAAAGTGGGTATGAATCTCTCTTTGTCGGGCTTGGCATGTAGTTATTATGGCATTTAAAGAGAAATAAATCATTTGAAGCTTGTTATAAATAAAAAAAAAATTTGTGGATTTCAGCTTCACCCTTTTGCACTGGAAGTACTTATCAAATCAAACAGCTCTTAAGAGCGATGCAGTTCCACAATGTCTAAAATGCCCAAAGCGGTTTGCTTTACTTCATTTCTCAAACTACCTCTGCGCTTTTACCGCTTCCTCACTATATCTAAGTCCCTGTCTCCCTGAGTATCCTCGGCTTGCCATTCTTACGACATCTACCTCTATCCCCTTCCACTTCCTATATAAAATACTTAAATCTGATTTTTAAAATGAAAATAGTAAAGTCGTCTAGATTGCATTAAAATCATTTATCACTTCTTCGGTGTTCAGTTTAAACCTACCTTGAATACTCAGAAGACCTCTATAAACACGGATATGTTGGAGAACAAGTAAGAGTTTCAGTTGCTGTCCTCTATAAGACTACTGACGTCGCAGCAAATGTGTTGTTTACCGTTAGGTTCTTCACATAAATGCCTTACGCAAGAACATGCCTAGTGGCAACATTCCAGAAAGTTTTTCAACTCTCTGGCCATCTCCAAACGTAACCTAGTCAACATATGTTGCACACTTATAGGCGAAGAAATAATTTGTTTTTAATTGTGATTTTTTTTCTTTTGTTTTGCAAGCTGCTGTTCGGTATTACGCATATCGAAACTTTCCAAAAAATAATTGTCATATTTTAAATTCCAGTTACATTTTCATATGAAATTAAATTAATAACTTAATCGTTCGTAATAGTACGTTGCATACTTATCATCATTAAATTGTTCCCTTGTCCTCTTTTACAATGTTTGTTTATATGAAGTCTTTGTCAAAGAAGACATCTCGTAAAGTTTTCTGACAAATAAGTTTTCTTCGCTTTTTTAGTTGGTTTTGTACCTTAATTGTGGGAAAATATTGCATACTTGTAGGCTCTTAATTTTTTTCTAGGCTTTGACGTTTTTCTCTACATATAATAAAATTGTGACAGATCAATATCTGTGAATTGAAGATATTTAAGAAAACTATCATTATTGAGCCAACAGAATCCAAAGCCACAGTTTGTGGAAATTTCGTTTGTTTGTCTGCATGTTTGAACGCTCATCATTTAAAAACCGTTGAATGGATTTGAATGCAGCTTTCACCGTTGCATTACTAGACATCTAACTTAAAATTAAAGATATTACATATCTCAATAACTCTGACGGATCCGAAGTTATCGACCAAAATGTGGACTAGGGTGACTCAAAATATGTTAGTACAATATGACCATCAAACGAAAGGTGCTTATGAGTGTTGCAATAAGCGATGTGATTAAGTTCCATATCTCAACTGGTTTCGGAGATATAATGATTAAAATCGAACTAATTATATTTTAAGTTCTAAGACGCAGCGAAGCGTGATAGAGTTTTCTGCTGCACTACAACAAATTTTTTAAATATTTCGAGATCCTCTTAAATTCATTGATTTACAAAAGAATGGTCAAAATTGGTGGTAGTTAATGGGTTAAGAAGCTTTACAAAGTTACTACTCGTATTTAATGAATTTCATCACGCCAATTGAAGACACCAAGAAAGTCCCAGTGGTCCTCTCTCTAACTATTTTACCAACTCAGTAGGACCTTCCGCCGTTGCTTCCAAATGCATGTGCCAAAAGTAATATCTCTAGAACAGTTTAAGCCTTAAGTGACCTCTAAGATACTTTATTTGAACTTCTTTTCAAATTTACGAACAAATTACGATTTTACCATACATGATATTCTGCCATTGACAATATGAGTTTTAACCCTTTTCCCAACTATTTGCGAGTCAAATTGATTTGAGAAACTAAACAGATTTTGAGATTTTACTATATGTGCACTGGCCTTTCATCCTCAGTTGATATCAATACCAAAAAGTGCAACAACTTTCAATAGTTGTGTAGTAATGAAATTAAATGTTATGTTAAAAATATTTATACAGAAAACGTATGGATGGCAATGCAAACAAACGCAAAGGTACAACAAAAACTCAAATTAAATACGTATGTAAATATTCATGTAACTACAAAACCAACAATCTATGTATATTAAAAATACGCCCCACATGTATGATTAAATTTTTTGTGGCCAAGACAAACACAGTGTTGCATGCCTCATACATTTATCAGTGTCAACGTCAACAATGCATTAAGTGGCACCACAGTTGGGCCGTGTGATGGAGTTGAAGTAAACAAGCGGACGACTGACAAAAAACAAATGTTGTGCGTAGTGTTTATACAGCGAGGGTCCGTATGTAAATGTTTCCTTGTAGGTACAGTACTTGCAACCTGAATATCTAACAGAGACACGTGAGCTAACGCGTGCAACACACGGCGCTATAACAAATGTAGTGAATTATGCGTGATGCCACAAGCAGATAAGTAGGCGCAACCTTGTTCTAGGTAGGCAACTACTTACGTACGTGCTCGTGTGTTCGTAGCTGCGATGTATAGTTTGGTCAACAGAGAGGAAGAATACTTTTAGATAACAGGGATATATGTGTGTGCAATAACTGAAGATCACAAAAATTCGGGATTGCAAAAAAAAATCAAAGAAAACATGGCCACTCAGAACGTTTAATCGACTGCGTTTTCTAAAAATAGTTGAAATATTTCAATTATTCACAACGCTTATTGCAGCACTCATTAGCACCCTTCGTTTGATACCCATATTGTACTAACATATTTTGGGTCACCCTCAACCACGAATTGGTCGATAACTCCGAAACCGGTCGAGTTATCGAATTAAGAGACATCTTTAATTTTAAGTTAGAGGTCTAGTAATGCAACGTTGGAAGTTGCATTCAACTGCATTTTTCATTTTTTGCGTGATAAGCGTGCAAACATACAGACAGACTGACAAAAATTCTAAAAACTGTTGTTTTGGATTCTTTTGGCTTAATAAATACCCCTCCGATCATTTTTTTTAAATATCCAAAATGTGCAGACATCGACCTGTTAAAATTTTATTATATGTAGAGATTAAGCAGACGTTTCGAACTTTTGTTGTGCTATGTTCTTCCTCGTGAAATTTGGGGATATTTAGCCCTGAAGAAGACCACACATAAAACTCGAAACATCGGCTTCGTATAAAATAAAAAAGGAGATTTTCTCATTTATTTGACTGCTAGTCCGAACCACGAAAAATCAGATAAAAGGAAAAGTTTTAATTAGCCTAAAAGTATGCAATATTTATTCACAATTGAGGTATGCAGATAATTTAAGAGGGAAGAAATATTTCGACAAAATGTATTAGTTGGAAAACTTTACAAGATGTCTTCTTTGACAAAGGCTGCAAAAGAAAACAAAGAAAAAAATTACAAAAGCCTAAAAGTATGCAAACACTTACGTACTATTAGATTATACATAAAAGTTGACTATGACAGACATGAAATGATGTTTATAATAGAATAATGTTTAAGCTGATAAAGCTCTATTTTAATTTGACTATGATTATGGGCCAATATGTTTAAAACCGGACAGCAGCTGTGTAAAACAAAATAAAAAGATGACAAATAAAAGTAAGTGTTCCCCTATAAGTATGCAACATATGTTTACTGAATGACGTGGGAGATCGCTAGAGGCCTAAAAAAAAACTTGCTGGAATATTTCCACTAAGCATGTTCTCGGTTAAAAAATTTGAGAGAAGAACCCAACAATAAACATCACATTTGCTTGGGGCATTGTGTATCTTCGAACGAATGATAGAAAGGGATGCAGGATGAGACCAATATAGAATATAAAAAAACAGGTGACGAAATCTACTCAAAATTTGAGGTCTCTGCCTTAGATATTACACTTGACATGTTACACAATGGCTAAGGGATCAGCTGTCGCGAAGAAGATGACGACTGACAGTCGGTAGTAAGAAGTTAAATAATCGTTTTTTTTTTTTTAATAATCAATAGCGAAAATCTATTTAAAATAATTTTTAATAAATAATCGATATTTTAATAGTGTCTAAATGTTTAGTTTTCCTTCAATAAAAATCGTATTCTTGGAATAATAATAAAATAATCGATATCGATCATTTATAAAATAATCGATTAATGTTTTAATAATATAGTTTTTATAGCCCTAAGCGCTTGACTTTTCTCCAACTAGCATTGGATTCCTTGCATTCAAATAATACTGAGGCACTTAACAGTTTCCTATTTCGATTAACAGTAATTCATATCACCAAATAATCGACAGACTTTTTTTATTGCGATCACTAAGGGGGTTTTCCTCATTAAAGAATTTGTATTTTCTTCATAAAATTTTCAACGCAACAAATTTTTTTGGTACAAATTTGTAAAAAACATTGCATTTCGGGATTGACATCCCTATTCTTGTTCTTAAATTTCATTTCAAACACTCATAACTGTTGAAAAGCCATGTCCAAACGCTGCAATAAGACCCAAACACTATAATTGTTGAGACATTTAATTGCATTTAGCTGTTACTCGATCTCGCAAGATTTATAGCGGAAATGCAAGCAAATGAAATTAAATTAAACATTTGACCCAGACCAAGAAAAACTAAAAAAGGGGGAATCAAAAAAAAAAAAACTAAAAATAATTAAAAACACGAAAAACTATGCTAGAGTGCGGCCGAGACCTAGCCATTGTACCTACTACAAATAGAAGGGCAACATCTCCGAAACACTTCTGCATGCAAGCCATGCATGTAAGTACGAGTGAGTGTGTGTAAGTATGCGCGAGTACATGGGATCTTATGTATGTTCAGTAGACTGGGGCGATTTGTTAACCGATATCGCGCCATCGATTTTTCGATAGGTTTTGGGCTCAGGAAAAAAAAGTTCCACTACGCATACCAAAAAAAAATTATTTTCGACCCTTAGAAATTTCATTTTTTTGACTTTTTTCGATTTTGATTTTTAAGGTTTTTTTATGACCTGTTAAAAAAAATTTCATTTGATTTTAAAATTTTCTTGTATACCCCGTCCGACCCAAAAATGTCCGCTAAAACGTTGGAGATAAGAGTTTTTGGAAAAAAAAAACATTTTTTTTTTAGGTTTTGGGTAGTGTTTTGGTGAAAAAATGTACCATTTGTTTAGCCATTTTTTTAAGGGGGTTTTCAGCATACATGCAAAAATGTTTTCGATGAAAACGAATTTTTCTCATATTTCCTGTCCCACTTAAAGTTATGCGCTAAAAACGTTGGCGATAACAGTTTTTTGAAAAAAAATTTTATTTTCGGGTTTTGGAAAAGTCGATTTTTCGACCAAAACAAGTCCCAAAACCCGAAAATTAAATTTTTTTTTTCAAAAAACTGTTATTGCCAACGTTTTTTAGCAGACATTTTTGGGTCGGACAGGGTATACATGAAAATTTTAAAATCAAACGAAATTTTTTTTTGTACGTCATGAAAAAAACCTTAAAAATCAAAGTCGAAACAAGTCAAAAAAATTAAATTTCGCAGGCTCGAAAATTATTTTTTTGGGTATGCGCAGTGGAACTTTTTTTCCTGAGCCCAAATCCTATCGAAAATTCGATGGCGCGATATCGGTTAATAAATCGACCCAGTCTAATGTACAGCCAGCAACGAACGTGATCAATCTCATACCAAACTCTGTGCTACAACTGATGGATTTCTGTTGAAAAAAAAAAAATTAAAAATTTGTTTTCTAGTTGCTTTGTTGCAGCTACACAATCGAACATAATTTTCTTGCAACAAAAACAATACAAAAAAAATTATAAAACATTGTTTACATTCAAATTTTGTGTGTGTGATTGTTATGTACATTGTTGGGTTACATTGTCTTGAAAGTGCTGAAATTTGTTAAATCAAAATCGAGCATTCACAAAAAAAAAAAAATCCAATAAAAATTTGTTTACATTTCTGTTGCAACGAAAATGACGCTTTGTTTTGATTTGAGCGCGGAAAAATTTTGGTGTCGAATGTTAAAACGAAACATCATACTCCAAAGTAAAATGCTTGACTTTGTTTACCAATTCTATTTTACAAATTCTTTTTCACAATTATTTTTGGTTTTTTTTTTTTGTTTGCATGAAATTGTAAAATTCTATTAGTTTTCTATAGAATAAATTACAATGAGAACGGAAACTAATTTCAAACAAATAGTACACATTATTCACACCACAATTGTCGAGCGTTTTTTGTCGTTGTTGTGCCGTTGTTGGTGGTGGCACATGTCAGTTTTTTTGGTGTGAAAGTGGCGTTTTTCCTCAAGCCACTCCATTTCAAGTATAAACAAACGAAATTAGTCTGCTAGTTTGTAAGCGAGTAAACTGTTAATGAACAAAAAAAAAAACGTTAGGATGGCAACAGGAAAAGTTCGTCGATTGTTTGATAATAAAAACTACGATTTATTGAAATTTGTTAAATCAAAATCGAGGTATTATTAATTCTGGCAGTTTTTAAAATTTAGTCGCTACTGTCCTCATCTACTGTATCAAGATGGTAACTCTCAGTATGTTTGGGAATAAATGTTGTAGTGAAAATATGAATGATTATTTGAGACGAAATAATTGAACAAACAAGATCTTTAATACTACTAAAAATATTGATTATTAACCTCTAAGCTTTAAGTTATCGCTTATTTTATCATTTGTTTGATCGAAGCAAGTCAATGTGAATTACAGATACAAACTACATTATATTTAAAAAAAAGTAGTCCATTGTTTGATTATGAAATAAAGTTATGGATAATTTATTATATTATTAAACGAAGCATCAAATTTTTTATGGAAGGAAAATTAAACATTTAGACACTATTAAAATATCGATTGCTTATTTTAAAAAATTATTAAATTAAATAATTTTTAGCTAAAATTATATTAGTTATCGATAATTTGATAAAACAATCGATTGTATGATTAAATGATTCATGGACACTATTAAAATATTGATCATTTATTTAAAAGTGATATTAAATTAAATTAATTATGGATTAAATTATTTGAGTTATCGATTACACGATTACTCAACACTACCAAAATATCGATTTTTAATTTAAAACACCATTAACTTAAATAATTTTTATTTATTGCTTTTTATTCCAACAATTTTTTGGTTTTTTTTTAGATTAAATTATTCTAGCTATTGATAATTTAATAAAAAAAATCAAATGTTGGACTATTAAAATATAGATTACTTGTTTAAACAAATTATAAAATTAAATTATTTTTAGATGAAATTAATTTAGTTGTCGATAATTTATTAGAAAAAATCGATTTTTTGATTAAATGATTAATTGACACTATTAATATATAGAATCTCTATTATAGATTATTTATTTAAAGAAGTTACTAAAATAACTTATTTTTATATTAAACTAGCTTATACCCGTGGGTTTCACCCCACATTTCTATTAAAAATTTTCCAGTTGTATCGGATGTGCCACGCCCCCCTTTTCGGTATACCCAGTTTTCATGCAAGTGTTAGGGATTAATCTCATATAAAACCCAACCAAATTTCAGTGGTCTAACGTAAATACTTCCAGAGACACAGACTATGAAAAATTCCATTTGTATGGGAGGTGCCACGCCCCCTATCCCTGGACACCAGTCGGTCTATATATACATACATAATTTGAATTTTATATGTATAGATTATTTCGGCTATCGATAGTTCTATAAAAAAGTCGATTGTTTGATAATATGAAAAATGCACATTATCAAAAAAAAAAACAATTGCCTACCAATTTGTGCTGTGCTGCTTCTAATTTTTCCTACAAATTGGCGGGACCTACAGTTGTTTGCCGATTCCGAACAGCATCTGCAAAGCAGATGAATTTATGCTGGGAAGCCTTCCATGGCAGAAATACACTCGGAGAGTTTGCTAACGGGCCACCCCGTTTTAAAAAAAGCTTTTTCAAACCACTTTTGATGTTACTTGTACCAGGGCTCGAAACTTGGACCTTCGGCGTGGTAGGCCAGCAAAACTACAGCCACTCCACGGCGGCCGCCACACCATCAAAACATCGACTTTTTATTTTAAAAAAATTATAAAATGAAATTATTTTTACATTGAATTATTGAAGTTATTGATAATATAATAAAAAATCGATTGTTCTATTACAATATTGATATTTTAAATTATTATGAAAAAAAAATATTTTTTTTATTTAAATGGACTTATTGCTATGGAACTAGAAGCGTCAACAATATAAAAAAATGCCTAGAGTAAGAACTGCGTTCGAAAAGTAGACATACATTCGTGTTTGTGTCGTCCAACGGGAAGGTTGTGCGCAGCTATCTAGCAGCTTTGCCAACTTATAAACAGGCTTGTGTGTGACTAAGATGCAAAGAAATGAACTTGAAGGATAGCTCAAGCACACCTTTCCAAGATTAGTGGAGTTGGGATTTGCAGAGCCTCCTTGAGCTTGTCTTAAGGATCGTTTTTGCAATCCCAACCATAAAATAATATTAATAACGGAACATTGAAAATGTGTAATCTAACGTAAAGTGAAAAACTTGATAACGGAACTAAAAACAAAATGGTAGATCAGCATTAGAAGCAAATGGATTTAAACTACTACAAATTTGATACCATAATCCTTAATTAAACGTATTACCAATTAAACATAACGGAAATAAGAACTCAATTATAAAATTATAACGAGAGAAATACTGGCTATTTGAAAACATTGGCAACGCCAAAAAGATACAGGGTGTTTTTTTACAGGTTTGTTTTTCGAATAGAGATAAAACTGGCATTTTGTGGTCAAATATGGCAACTCTAATGTCATTTATGTTCAGTTTGGTTTGCCATTTCATCATGAACAGGTTGACAAAAGAACAACGCTTGCAAATCGTGCAAATTTATTTCGAAAATAATGGTTCAGTTCGCGAAGTTTACCGTGAGCTCCGTCCATTTTATGGTCGACATAATCGTCCATCAGAGCAATTAATTCGGTTAACCATGGATCGTTTTCGCACTACGTTTACTCTATGTGATAATACGCATCCGCAGAGACGTCGAACAGTGCGCACCGAAGAAACAATTGCCGCTGTAGAGCAAAGTGTTGAAGAGGACCCGAATGAATCGATTCGCCACCGTGCACAGCAATTGGAGCTTTGTCCATCAACTTTATGGAAGATTTTGCGCAAAGATCTTGGCTTGCTACCTTACAAGATCCAGCTTGTGCAAGAATTAAAGCCGCGAGACCATGCAATGCGTCGTGATTTTGGTGTATGGGCCGAAAATGAGATTGATTTCGATGCTGATTTTCATCGCAAAATTTTGTTCAGTGATGAGGCTCATTTTTGGTTGAATGGCTACGTCAACAAGCAAAATTGCCGCATTTGGAGTGAAGAGAATCCACATGAGACCCTTGAAACGCCATTACATCCACAAAAACTGACTGTTTGGTGTGCTCTATGGGCTGGTGGAGTCATTGGGCCATACTTCTTCCGCAATAATGCTGGAGAGGCAGCTACCGTTAATGGAGACCGGTATAGAGCCATGATAACCGACTATTTTGTTCCCGAATTGGATGGCATGAATGTGGATGAGTTGTGGTTCCAACAAGACGGCGCTATATGCCACACAGCGCACGTCACAATCGATTTATTGAAGGAAACATTCGATGAGCGCATAATTTCGCGGAATGGACCTGTCAATTGGCCACCAAGGTCGTGTGATTTGACACCATTGGATTATTTTCTTTGGGGATATGTGAAGTCGCTCGTCTACACCAACAAACCAGAAACGTTAGGGGAATTGGAAGCCAACATTCGTGGCGTTATTGCCGACATACGGCCCCATATGCTCGAAAAAGTGGTTGAAAATTGGACCTGTAGAATTGGCTTTATTCGAGCCAGCCGCGGCGGCCACATGCCCGAAATCATATTTAAACATTAATGGCATAAAATTATCCTTCCAATAAAGCCAAATTGATGGACCTTAAAACGATTTTCTTGTGTTTTATTTCAATTCGAAGTTCTATACCCCTAAAAAAAACACCCTTTATAAGAATAAAGCACATTGTGCGTAATTGGTGATGGCGTTATAATCTATTGATTGGGCCAAATAATTATCTCTTCGGAGTCCTCTCCAACCTGCACGGCGCGAGAGTAACTCAAACCACTAAAAAAAAGTAGACATACGAGGTGTGTTCAAAAAGTATCGCGAATTTCGAATTTTTTGTGGCGTTATGTTGGTACTCATGTCTCTCACTTATGCCGACAAGCTCGGCCATTTTGAATTTTCAGTTAATTATTGACAGCTGCTTTGCTTGCACGTGTTTTGGATCGTCTTCGATTTTTACGCGAAATTCGTACCAAAATTGCTCAATTGTGACCAAAAACAGCATCGCATGAACATTGCTAATGAGATGTTAAACTCTGTCCGCGACGACCCAAATTTGCTCCAGAGGGTCATAACTGGTGACGAATCGTGGGTTTATGGTTATGACGTGGAAACCAAAGCTCAATCATCTCAATGAAAGCTGCCGCACGAACCAAGACCGAAAAAAGCGCCAAGTTCGGTCGAATGTGAAAGTTTTGCTGACAGTTTTCTTCGATTGCAGGGGCGTGGTGCATTATGAGTTCTTGCCACAGGGAAGAACGGTCAATAAGGAATATTACCTGCAAGTTATGCGCAATTTGCGCGAAGCAATCCGCCAGAAACGCCCGGCTTTGTGAAAGAACAAAAATTGACTTTTGCACCACAATAACGCCCCTGCTCACGCATCGTTACTTGTGCGCGACTTTTTGGCCAAAAACAACACACTAATGATGCCGCAGCCACCGTATTCCACAGATCTGGCCCCCTGTGACTTTTTCTTGTTCCCTAAACTGAAGAGGCCCATGAAAGGACGACGTTACGCTTCTCTTGACGAGATAAAGACGGCATCGAAGGAGGAGCTGAACAAGATACAAAAAAATGATTTTTTGAAGTGCTTCGAAGATTGGAAAAACCGTTGGCACAAGTGTATAATATCTCATGAGGATTACTTTGAAGGGGACAAAATAGATATTCATGAATAAATAAATAATATTTGAAAAAACACAAAATTCGCGATACTTTTTGAACACACCTCGTACATATGGAAAAACTGTGAGCTCATATTGAAGAAGTACCAAACAAGTGGTAGAAAAAAATTGCCAAAAATCAATCAAATTTTTAATAGTTTTAAGGCTTGCACTTCCTGAGATGTCAATTTGATAGGCTACAAATATGCATACTCCGAAATCATTTTAAAACTCTTTCCTTAAATTTGAAAATGGGCACCGGGATTTTTAAAAATTCCACGAATTTGTCAAATTTTCGAGAAACACTGATCCTAAAGATTTCTGTGGAATAAATATCTCTATTTTTACGTGCAATTAAAAAACGATTTTACTCTTTGATCGAATCAATTTGTAAACACTTTTCGATGAATCGTATCAACGCTAAGTATAACAGGAGCTTAAACTAAATTTCTCTTCTATTTTGGTTACAAATTTTTTCAGTTACATATATACATAGTATGTACATATATATGGCATATGTATGTGTTAACAATAAATCATAAGAATATACAACTGATTGCATGTAAAATAAAAAAAAGGCTTATTATTTTCTATTTCTTTTTTTTTCTCTCTGCTGCCAATGTAGTGGTTATGGTTACAGCGGAAGTTAAGCTTCGTTCATGCAGCTGTGCCGTGCCGCACAACAGTTGTGACCAAAAGTACATAACCATATCATTACTGTTGGCCCTTTGGCTGAAAATTGTTACCTACTGTGCTTAAAATTGAAGTGACTTAATGAATTTAAGTTTTTTAAGCCCCTGAGGTTTTTATTTTTTTATTTTTTGTTTTGCTTCTTTGTTTAGATCAAGATTAATGGTCGGCAATGAGGGGAAAACTTAGCTGATTAATGTTAGGTTTGTTATGATAAAAAAAGGAAAGGAAAAATAAAAACATGAAAAACGCGTTGAAAAACATAGTACTGAATTTTTTTTAATCTTACAGGCTTGAGTTTTCATACTTGGCGCCTACAGTGTAAGTAAACAATCAAAGCAGCCTTCGTTGAGGCAATAAAGGGCTCGTTAATGCTTTTTTGATTTTGACAATTACCACAGGGGAAATCTATCAATGATGCATGGCTTAAAATTAGGAAAATAACAAATTAATCAAGATTTCCAATAAAGGCTGGTAAAAGTTAATGTCATTATCGTGGTAAGAATTTCGATTAAATATAAGCAGCTGTAGCTGGCCTTTTTCAGTATCTGGAGGTTTGAATTTGTAAAGGTTTGACAATCTAGGGAAGAGTTTTGTAAAATGCCGAAAATTCACGATTGCCCTCTTACATTAACAGTAAACATTCGTTAATTAAAAAATTTGAGCGCTGAATGAAATGAAAGAAATTTATTTGATTTCCATTCAAAATTTAAATTTAGTGGAACTGGCTTCCATTATCATTTAACGTTGATTGTGAGTGGAGATCAGTGTCATTGTGACTGGGGATTCACTGTCATTAGCACTAAAACTAAGTTTATTTTCTACCAATTTTATTGCTTCGAAATCTTAAATTCAATAAAAAGAATTTTGAATGGAAAAGATGTCAATTACCATTAATTCAACGGCATGAAAAGCTCCAATATATGTGACCTGGTCTACGAAAAGGGAGCTTGGGTGTCAAAAAATCAATTTTCACTTTTTAGTTGATTCGGATGGAAGATGAGATGCTTTTTCACGTGGTAGAATCCAAAAAGTCAAAACTTGTTTGAAAGTTCCCTCCGGAAAGAGAGACGAATGAAAACAAGACAACAGCAGCTGCGCAGTATTAGAGTAAACGTCACTTCTTCAGTGTTACTTTTTTAAATGTTCCACACTAGCAACTTACACGATGAACTATAATAATATTCCGAACAAAAACAACACTTACTGGACGTCCTTGAAGCCTCTGGAAAGAACAATTAATGAGATAACGAGAAACTGACGAAACGAGTTGTTTATTTTTAACAGCTGTTTCCCAGAAAACTAGTTTTCGCACGTTAGCTCCCTTTTCGTAGACCAGGTCACATATATAAATCTGAGTGGTAAGGGAGATGAAGTTCCATTATACATACATACAATTTAGTGCTTATAAAAATGAATGTCCACTCACAATTAGCGTTGATTGGCAAAGGAAGGATAGTTTCACTAAAATTAAATTTTGAGTGATAATGAAAAATAAGTACAAAGTACCTAATGATCGAGTCTTTTTTAGTTAAATATTTGTATAATACTGTGAAAGACTTTGGATCGAAAAAAAGGGTTAAAAATCGATCCAAAGTCTTTCACACAGGCGGACAGACGGACACTACGACCTTCATACTTTATACTTAAAAAAAAAAAATTCTGACGTGTACATGAAAATCGCCGATACACGTCTATTTTTATTTTTTCTCCCCTTTCCGAAAAACTATATTTGGTTCATAGGACAGAATGTGTGTAACGCGGTGTTATTTAGGACAAGTTAAAGAAATTTTGACATAAATGCAGTATAGCTCCAATTCCAAAAAAGTATGGGGATCGATAGATATTAGTAAGGTGAGTACTTTTATATACTTTTTTTTGGGGGGAAACAATAACAACAACAGTTATCAAGGGTCAATGTTCATATAAAGGGTTTTTTAAAATCGAAATTTTTCGAAAACCAATAAACGGATTTGGTATCTTTGGATAGGTAATTTAATTATGTTTTATTTGATATACGTTTGTAGTACCTATTCTGTTAAGTTCTGTAAAAATTTGTTGAAGGCAGAAGTACTGTGGATGGCGTAGCCGGAGTGGGACTGGCTAAGGGTTATTTTCGTGAAACGCGGCCGAAGGCCGCCTACGCAGAAAGATCTTCTGCGCAGAAGTACTGTGGATGGCGTAGCTGTTGTTGAATAGGTTAGGGGTTCCGAACATTTTTGCTGAAACATTCTGAATATTGTTGGTGCGTCTATTGTGAATTGTTAAATGTTTAGTAAGATGACGACTATTGATGCCATATTATATATCAAATGAAAGCTGCAAATATTCGCTATTGAAATATCGCATTTATTTTTCGAGGTATAAAGGCGATTTAAGAAAAAATAAGGTTACAATTTTTTTTAAAACTTTTTTTAAATAAGTGTAATTTTTACACAAACTTTATAATAATAATAATAATTCCCAACGGATTACCCACCATATCCCGCCCGTCCGGCTCGAGGGGCGCATCCGCATAACGCGCGGATTATTCGTTCGTGCCGAGTCGTTGAAAGGCTTTGGTTTGTTAATCGTCGAGATCTAAAATTGCTCAGCTACAGAGAAAACCTCATCAGCTAAGTAAAGTAGATATAGGATAGATTATACATTAAGAAATAACATTAGATTATACATTAATAAACCGCCGTGGTGTGGAGGTAGTGTTGCCGGCCTACCACACCGAAGGTCCATGGTTCGAGCCCTGGTACAGGTAACATCAAAAGTGATTTGAAAAAAGTTTTTCAAAAACGGGGTCGCCCCTCGGCAGTGGTTTGGCAAACTCTCCGAGTGTATTTCTGCCATGACAGGCTTCTCAGCAAAAATTCGTCTCCTTTGTAGATGCCGTTCGGAGTCGGCAAAAAACTGTAGGTCCCACCAATTTGTAGGGAAAATTCAAATCGGCACACCACAAATTGGAAGAGAAGCTTGGCGCAAAAATCTTTTAGGAGGTTTATGATGATATACCTGTTGTATATCGCGCCATAAAGAGAAAAAGAGTTAACAGAATAAAATTATTGTTAAAAGTTAAAATAGAAGTCAAAGAATAAAAAAGAATTAGTAGCTATGAATTTAGGATAGAAAGAATTGATTTTTTTATGCTGAAAAGCGAGTCTGAAATATCAAATCTACCAGAAAGAGAGTTATAATATTGACACAAACAGCGAAAAGGCTCATTTAACTGAAAATTGGTTCGGCACTGTTTTAAGACTAGAGGTTTAAAATGCCTTGAAGGACGAGACGGTACATTGAAGTTCACTTCACTTAGAAGAAATGGGCTGGATAGTGAACCATTTAGCAATTTAATCATAAAAATAATTCCAAGCATTTCCCTCCGACTAGAAAGTGTGTGTAGATTAATGAGTTTTAAACGATTCGTATAGGGTGGCAGATTGTACGAGGGATCCCAATGAAAATCTCTTAAGGAAAATAGTAAAAATTGTTTTTGAACTGATTCAAGGCGATCTACATGAACCTGGTAACGCGGGTTCCAAATTATAGAACCATATTCAAGTATCGGTCTGACTAATGTAGTGAAGAGGGCTTTAGTTACATAAGGGTCGCTAAATTCTTTAGACCATCGTTTAATGAATGCTAGGACACCTCTAGCCTTATTGACTGTTGTGTTAATATGGCGGTTGAAACTGAGTTTATAGTCCATAGTAACCCCCAGGTCAACAAAATCATACACTTGCTCAAGACTATAATTTTTAATTGTATAGGAAGCCGGCTGAGAAATTCCACGCGAAAAACCCATGTGTTTACATTTTTTAAGGTTAAGTGGCATATAATTTAAATCGCACCAAGTAACTAGTGCATCTAGATCTGATTGTAGCTTATTTCTATCTTCAAATGACGCGAATGACATGAAAAGCTTTACGTCGTCGGCATACATTAACATTTTTGAAAATTTTATTATTGTAGAAATATCATTTATAAACAACAAGAACAGAATCGGGCCAAGATGGCTTACTTGAGGAACCCCCGAAGAGACATAAATGACATCAGATAATGAGCATATTAAATATATATACCTAATTAAAGGTAATTTAAATACCTATCAAATAATGTAAATTTTTTTTTTAAATCGGTTAGTTAATTTTTGGAGAAATTTTGATTTTAAGAAATGCTTTATATGAACTTTGACCTTCTATAACTTCTGTTGTTTCCCTCCAAAAAAAAAATATACCGTTATATTCACTGCAATGATGTCTATCGATCCCAATTTTTGTTTTTTTCGTCAGAGAGTTGGAGCTATTCTGCATTTGTTCCGAAATTTTGATCGGAAGTTCCCGACGAATATCGGCAAAAGAAAAATGTACGTTCTAAAATCCTACATATGTATATATTCTTACTGTACAAATTTTCTGTTTCGTTTGAGAAATATCCTGGAAAATCCTTGCATACATACAGCAGTGGGCAAAAAAAAAAATAGCATACTTTTTGGGTCTGCTATAGATCGAGCTATATTTTAAATGAAATTTAGTGCAAACAAGCAATTTTGATTTGCAAAAGAATGCAATTTTGATTTTTGTTGCTATTTTCTCACACGTAAAGAATATTTAGTCCACGGAAGTTTAAAATTTGTATAGGCAATACTTAAATTTATATGTATTTGTTATAAATTAACATCAATAATGTAGGTAGGTACATACAATTATTTAATTCTTCCAATTTTCAGTCACATAATCCACAGAGTTGCAATAAACAGCATCAATTTGTTTGATGAAAATCAGCAGATGTTTTCCAACTCTCAAATTATATACTTCAATTTTTATAGTTTCCCTACTGTTCACTAGGGGTTTTCACAAAATGCAGTATTTATCCTTTTTATTTTCCTTTTTTTTTAGTTTAAATGCTTGTTATCCTTTTTTCAGACGCTTTTTTTTTGTTCGCTAAATTCAGCTTTTCACACTTTCACTGATTTTTTTTTCAATGTTCAAAATGTGTATGTATGTATTTATTTTTTTTTGTCACTACACCTTCAGCTTCAAGAAAACTTCAGCTAAAAAATGATTTTTCTTTTACTTTAAATCTGTATCCACACTACTATTTAGGCTTGTTTGTATGTATGTGTTGAATATAGAAAATCCAGCTGTACCAGCGCGCTTTGTGTCTATCAATCAATCAAGCGAATTTGTACTTTTGCCTATCCGTGCAATGTTGCGCGACGTTCCAGAGCGTTTTTCATACTACACGCTGGGACGCGAAAATCAAGAAAAATAGGGAAAAAGCTATGCGCGTCTTCTTTCATCCACTGGAAGAGTAGGAATGTACCAAATTTGGAAAAAGTGCGCGTGAGAGTGAATGTGGTGGGCATTAGAGCGCTGCATACAATTCCAACTGCAATGCATGTACGTTTCTTTGGATGTGTGCAACGACTGGTAAAAATGGAAATTGGGAACACAATCTGACACACAACTGGTGCATAGCCGGCTCTTTATATACTGAACAGTGGATTATTTGCATGATTTGGGCGGCAAAATTTAGTATTGCGGTTGAATGGGCTTACGATACCACTTATAGCTGATATTTTTTCTCAAATGCTCCTTCTACTACCGAAACAAAAAAAAAAACAGTGGAAATAAAATAAAATTGTTGTACTACAAATAAAATGTAGCTACACATTACTCTTTCGGTTGCTTTTGGTATGATCTTTTCTTATAACCAATTACATACATCTTTTTATGCATGAAAAAGGTAATGCATTTCCCAATTTTCCATTGGGTATGATCACACAAAATTTTCTATGCATTCGCACTACAATTTTAACTTTCAAAGTCCTCCATATTATTTCGAATGTATGGAGATATGTAGAAAAAATGTATAATATAATAAATATGTTGTACAAAGATAATATAACGGCTGAAACTTATTAAAAGCTTCTAGCTTTTAACCAAAAAAAAGGTATATGATCTTTTACTTTAATTTCGTGAAATTATTCAATATGAAACTAATAATGAAAAAAAAAAAAATATTTAAAAAAAGAACACTTTTAGCATTCCATGCGCAAAGATTGGATTATATGCTCGAACCTAAATAAAATTCTCTACATTATGCATCTACTCTTGAGGACTGGCAAGCTGGTGAAAAACTTATTAAAAAAAAAAAAAAATTCATCGCCAAAGGCACCTAAACAGTTGAAGTGATATGTACTCCAATATATCACAGATTTTCTTACAAATACAACATACGTCGGAAAACAATACAGCTAAATTTTATGCAATTTTATATATACTTCTTTTAGCATTTCTCTTTACGTTAAACAGGGGTTTCTGTCATCTGTTACCATTAATTTTTGCCAAAATATTGTTTAAATCTACGACTTGTTTTTGTTTTCACAAAATATTTTGAATCGGGGTTGAGCAACACTGTCCGGTTTGATATTTTGAGACAATAATTCATAATGTTTAAAAAAAGAATCAATGAAGGAATAATCAAAAAATTTTTTTTTTGGTCAAGATCCATATGCAGAAGAAAGTTCACTACTTTTTTTTAAAGACATTTGTGGTTGTGATGAGATAGTTGTAAGGAATGCCTATTATTTGTTGACGAAACTCAATTATTACTGAGAATTTTCTTTAAGGTATATGTTTTTTTTTTGGCGTAAATTTTTATTTCAGAAATTCGATATGTAACCGCCATTTTGACTACGATTTATTTAGCTATTTACTATTTTTTTCCATCTCGGTAGTTCTACCTCTGATGAGGAGAATAGTAACTAAGTTTTCAAAGTGTGGTTCAAGTTTACCTTAAAACAATTTTCCCTTCAGGATAGGTGGCAATCCTACTCTAGTATAATTTAGTGTGCACGCTGTGTCCACTCTTTAAGTCTCGCCTGATGTATGGCTCCGTATAATAGACAGTGTAGAGTGAAGATGCGATGAGCCTTGCTTGAGAGATGGACAGATTAGGTGGAGGATAACTTGGCCTTTCTGAATGTTTTCAATTGGCTAGAGTTATCGTAATAAATGACGATGATGAATCACATTGATGTTGGAAGAATCATGTTTCTTGACTTCTATACCAGTTCTTTCTTGTGCCGTTGTATTCAGAATTTTGTATTCTTCGATGTTCAAATTCCACAAGTTTAGATGTAGCCCTAATGGCTTAAAAGTTTAAATGATTTTATAAATCTTTTCAAAGGTTTGCTGACAAACATTTGACTTGAGGTGGTTCCATTTAAAAATGAACCGCCCCTTCCCCCCACCCTTAGGCTTTTCTTGAAGATCGTGCTTGGCATGTTGCTTACTTTTATATAAAATACGAATAACAGTTTACGCCCTTGTTAACTAAATACACCACTGTGCGTCGTACTGGTTATAGGGGTTGGACATTCTACTTGCGCGACAACAAATTAGTGAGCAAAGAGTATACGAATGGAGTCTGAATTAATGAAGAGCACGACCATGGAATCCAAAGAGTCGCGGCTGAGTACATATCGCAACACAACTGGTAGTCTGCATGATGTTTTCCAAGTAAAGTTGAAGAGAGTCTCATTTCTGTGTTTTCAAGACACTTTTTGGAAAGCATTTGCTACATGCGAGTACGTTCATACACACAAACACAACCATATAAATATTCGACGTCCCAGGAAGAAGACCAACACTCGTAATAATGCATGGCTTGTATGTTTGTTTGGATGTTTGTCTCTCTGTATGTATATTTGTGGGGTTTCTGGTGTGCGCCTGCATTCCCGTTACTTTTGTGGAGTATATTCGCATCTGCAACTGCATACATATGTACATTTGCTTGTACGTATATATGCATATTTATTTAGGTATGTATAGAATTCACTAGGATGTCAAACAGACAACAACGATAGATACAAAAAACGGACGGCTAAATACTTTATTGCAGTATCTGCACAGTAGCTAAAAGGGAGGAATAATACATATCTACATACTTACATGTATACATATGTATGTTTATGTATGTACATGTACATTAGGCTGGCGATTTTGTCATCGGGCTTAAGCATGATCCAACTACAACAGGTCGTAGCAGCTCGACAAACATACAAACACACAAAAATGTTCCATGTATTTTGTTTTTGTAATTTGTGAGTTTAACGTCAAAATCGTAATGAGAAATGAGTGTAATGTCAAAATTTGAGCCAAAAGTCAAAATCAGCTGGTCTATGAACACGACCTGTATTATTGGATCACGGGCTTAAGCTGGAGTTATTGGTGCGTTATCGGTAACCTTATAAAACAGCTGATTCGACCAACGTTATGCGAAACAACGCAATCGATTATTGGTGCTACATCGTAATTCGCTATCCCTAACGTAACCTTACCGACCAATTGCATTTTGGTTTTCCTCTTACGTTAAGGATACAACTACAGCGATACGACAAACGCACCAATAACTTTAGCTTTATATACATTTTTGAGACTACCAAGCTGCACCAGGGAAAATGCCTGCATGATCTATGTTGTCATATATTCTAGATATTGGAATTAAAATGCTTTCGGGGGTTTTCATTGGGGTAGTAGAAACAAAAATAACATTCGCAATTTTCGTCTGTATGTCAATATGTTTGTTCGCGCAGTTGTCTTATAATTTTTATGTATGTACCTACTTAGTCAAATTAAAATATACGAATTTCTGTACATAATAGATATTACGTCAAAATTCATGTGAGGAGTTTGAAGAAGTCGAAGGAACAATTATTTAAAATTCTGCCTATGAATCGTAGGCATAATACGTCTGAGTGGCATTCAACGAATCTCCTTCGATTTTGCGGTGTACCACAGGTCGGATCTGATAACGGTCTCATAACTGTAGCTACTTACCCCAAAAGTAGGACTACCCCCATACCACTCCAAACATCTTAGTCATCTAAACTCAATTTCTAAGAATAAATCTATTACTGAGGTTGGCTTAGTTTTCTCTTTAGGTCCTTATATTTATACATACATACACACTCGTACTAGACCTGACAGTAATACAAAAATAAATACAAAAAAAAATTGTATAAATAAAAATAAAATAAAATGAAATAAAATAAAATGAAATAAAATAAAATGAAATAAAATAAAATAAAATAAAATAAAAAAAAATAAAACAAAATAAAATAAAATAAAACAAAATAAAACAAAATAAAATAAAATAAAATAAAATACAATAAAATAAAACAAAATAAAATAAATTAAAATAAAATAAAATAAAATAAAATAAAATAAAATAAAATTAAATTAAATTAAACAAAATAAAATAAAATAAAATAAATTAAAATAAAATAAAATAAAATAAAACAAAATAAAATAAAATAAAGTAAAATAAAATAACATAAAATAAGAAAGAACAAAATAAAGTAAAATAAAATAAAATAAAATAAAATAACATAAAATAAAATAAAGCAAAGTAAAATAAAACAAAAGAAAATGAAATGAAAGAAATGAAATAAAAATAAAATAAAATAAATAAAAATAAAACAAAAAAAGAACTCTACTTGCTTCCGGAATGGATATATGTATACGAAAAGCTAAGGCAGTTTGCTATAAATTTCCTTCTCAATTCTAACGAATATTTTTAATAGGCTCAAATTTCACTTAAAAATTATTTAATTTTGGTATTTAATTCATAAGTCGCAATTGCTTACTACAAAAAGTCGGCCTATGTAGGTTTGCGTTATATTTACATTATATATCATATGTACAGTATTGCGTGAAACATAGGCAACCTTTTTCAAGAAAAGTGTAGCAGCTTCTAAAATGGATCTATAAGAAAAGGTAGGGCGGTTGTCTGTAAAAATTGTCCTATTCTATTCTAAGAAAAACTTAATAATTTATTAAAAATAATTATTAACAAAATAAAAAAAGCAATAATAATATTCATAAATAAAAAGAAAAATTATTATTATTGGCCTTGAGCTCGTTTATAGTCATGGAACTTTAGAATCCTACAAGTTTTTGTATGAAAATAATTATGTAAAAAATTTATTTTTGGACTGCATAACACTCAGCATGAATCATCAAATTCCCTTAGGGCGAGAGTACCAAATATGCTCTCTTTCAATTGGAGACTTAAAAAATTTGTAAAAAAGTGTTTTTCGAAGCAAAAGAAAAAAAAACAAAGAACTGTTCCCTATCGTTTTGTCTCTTCCAATCTATTCATATTTCGCCACAGGTTGCAACAAACATTGAATGAACCTATGTGTGCCTTTAACTTGCCGCTTGCCAAATTGAGGATTTCGTTGTTGTTGGTTCACAGCCAAAGTACGTTACGACATGAAATGAAATTGTCTTTTGTGTACTAACCAATGTTGGCAACAGCTGTCACGAGCAGCTTAAAGTGGTAACTGCATCAAATGGAAATTGTGATGGCAATACTCTAATTTAAAATTTCCATCATTAAATTTGTTTTGGCTTTGCTCTGGAGATTTCAAACCCTCTGTTGACATTCTCTTTTACATTTGCTCGCATTTCCGATACTTGAGCATAAATTCAAAATGATTTTTCCGTTTTTGTCGTTTCCAAGTGTCGTCGTTGCCTGTATTTTCTCACATTAAAATGATTTTAATGTTTTTTGCTATTGTTTTTCTTGTTATTATAACCTTTTGCGCTGTGCCTCTGCGTCATCTTCATCTTTGCATAATAATAATAAATTGATGCGTTGCCAAAAGTCGTTGCCCTTTCCGTATTATGATGCTTGGTATATAGACATACATCCATACAGAAATATAACTTTTTTTTGCATACTAACTACTGTGTCAGTACTAGGGATGCCATTTTTTGGATTTTAACTCCATGAGGATTTTCGGGTCAAGATTTAACAATGCCGGGATTTGGGTTGGAAAGAGTCTAAACATTTCTTGAGTATACTATATATGAACCTTAAAATACATATTGATATATGATTTATTTGTCGATAGATACATTTTACTTGCTCTCCTAAAAAAATTTCAATTCAAGGCAACAAAAAAAAAGCAAGCAGACAAATTTATAATCGTTCACAATTTTGGTACTATATCGCAAGCATTGTGAATACATACAAGTGGCGAACGCGTGACAAAAGCATTCAAAACAGATAACAGCTGTGATCACCTGATTCGCAAGGTTGCTTTTTTTAGTGACTTGTATTTGGTACTACGAAAAATCTATTTAATTGGTACTTCAAATTTTAAATGATATTTAATTCACGAAAACAAATGTAAATATGGTTAACTTAGAAAATACCGGTTCTTAAGAAAAGCTGGTAGAGCTTTTAAATTAGTAAGAACAACCTGAGTCAGATGTTGCTTTTTCCATATTGAAAAATATTTTAATACATTTTCTTTAATTTCGTGATATACATGCAGGCCAAGCAGTTATTGTCAAAGATTTTCACTTGTAGGAAATTACAATGATCTAAGAGTAATTAAAAAAATGTGCAAATTGCATGTGAATTGATTTCGATTAAAATTTTGTTCAGGTTAGTTGAAGTGGCTGGCGGAAAGGCACACTTAAGACCAGTTGTGATACCACATAAATACACCTTTACTCCTCTTCTGCGAACCAATTTGAGGACCTAATGATTTAATACTATTAATATTTTTGAATTAAATTATTCATACGACTGCTGATAAACCCTTTCGTTGCAATATATAATAAAGTCGACTCTCAGGAGTGTAGCTTTTAAAAATAAAACTCTATCGACCGTTATTGCAATAAGAATTGAAAACTTACATAACAACTCCTTTTATTTGTTCCGAAATAATCTCATAATTGAACTTATTGGAATGTTTGAGGTTATGTGCAACTAACGACATTCGCTTATAATACGCATAGCTGAAGGAAGTTCTATTTGCTCAGTTCCATTAAAACTTGTACGAGATCTAAAGATTCCGAGCTGTTGTATTTAATCTATTGAGGAACACTTCTTGAAATAAACTACAAAACATATACCATTACGCATTACGCACATTTGCCATTTCGCATACATTTTAAAATCATTTCCTTTTTAATATTTTAAATTCAAATAAATTTAAATTAATTAACTTATTAAGAATTTAAAAAGGTATGCCATGATATCCAAACCCAATAGCAACCCGCGTATATTTCTTTCATTCTCCAATTGTTCGCGTGGCTAAATTTTTCCATTCTTATGTCATTTGCGGGGCGAAACTTTGCCTTTTTAATACAACTCTGCTCGTCTGAATTATAGTTACCCTGTCACAACTTTTGACAAGCGGATTAGGGAATGAAGGCATTAGCGAAAATTTTTCACTTATAGGAATCAATGATCGCAAGCAAGACAAGTTCGCATTTGATTTTGATAGGAAATATCAAATTTTTCTAAAAAATGTCAGTTTGTTTTTTTATTCATAAGCATGTATTTCAAACGTAAGCTGTTTCGATAAAAACAAAGCAAATTCAAGTAGGCACGCACCTTTTAAGTTTTGAATTTTTGAAGCAAAAATTTTGCGATTGTAGAGATTTTTTATCTTCTTCTTTAAATGGTCATCTAACCGCCTGGGCGATTTTGACCGTCCAACATAGCTCGCCAGTCGTTTCTTCGTTGCGCCAACTGGCGCCAATTGGAAACACCGCGGGATCGCAAATCGGTCTCCACTTGGTCCTTCCATCGGAGTGGTGGTCTCCCTCTTCCTCTGCTTCCACCGGCGGGTGCCGATAAGAATACCTTCTGGGCTGGAGCATCTTCGCTCATTCGTACTACGTGGCCTGGCCAGCGAAGCCGCTGTGTTTTAATTCGCTGAACTATGTCGGCGTCTGCGTAAAGTTCATACAGCTCATCATTAAATCTTCTTCGGTACTCGCCGTCGCCAACGCGTAGAGGTCCACAAATCTTTCGAAGAACCTTTCTCTCGAGAGATTTTTTATACAACTTTTAAAATAGAAAAAATTAAAAAAAAATTTGTTTATGAGATCGATAAATTTAAAACTGCCATGATTAAGATGTTACATTTAAATAAAAATTTAATATTGTTTAAAAAATGGAAACACTTTGGTAGGAAACACACACTTTCTTGCTGGGAAGGCTCAGTTTAAGTAATACATTCAATAAAGACAATTGAAATACTTAAAAATATTGCACATTCACTAACATAATTCCAATCCCGAAATCCCGGTATTCACGACACGGGGTTGGCATACCTAGTCAGTACATAGAAATATCAGGAAACTTCATTTGAATGTGTTTGGTTATCTTTATCGTAATGCCGCTCCCCGTGTTACTAAAGAACATCACAGTGTAAAAAATGAGCCGAGCGTGCCTTCTAGGACGCAGGGGTGATATGTTTCTTAGTTTTTATGCCTTGAATGAGTTTTTGGCTTGTGTCTGATCTTTTTTTTACATTCAGCTGCCTTAGCACATGCTGCACCAGAAATTGGAGGCGAGCATCGGCCTTAATTTCCTAGAAGGTATAACGTGTCGCTCCACGAAAATATAGATAGCGTCCATTCATCAGGGAAGCATGATCTCTTCCGGTATGCCTGTCGTAATAAGAAGGGAAGCATCTTGCGATTGCAACAACAACAAAAACTACAACAGATCGTTCGACAATATTTTCTCCAACACATCACCTCTTGCCTTCATAACTTAAGTCCGGTTTGGGTTTGCTGATAAACTTTACGGTCATTACTTTCTAGCCAACATCTCAAGTCTTAAATCTTCAGCTTTTCTTTTTTCTAGCTAAGCTAAAGCTTGCCTTCTTCAAGCTACGTTTCTTAGAGAACGTAAAAGAGACGAGTCGAACACTGTCGGGACTTTCTTCGCTGCTTAGTGGATTGCTTCATCCCGTAACCTGGTACTAGAGATGACCCTAATTTGAGCCGCGCTGAACTCCATAAATCTTCCACCAATGCGAGTTATTACATTATTGAGGCTGTATTTTATAACTGTACCATCAAATATTCCTTCCCACCTTGTCTTAAAGTAGCCAAACACGATTTTGCTGCCATAGGGGATACAGTGTAAGGTATTCAATTTCTAACAGGGATTTGTAAATTTTCAGTTTGAATATGAGCATACGGTAATCCCGTTCATTGCTTTCTCCCAATTTGCGTATTATCCGACAAGCAGGACATGTCACCGTCGTGAATTTGATTATCTACCCTAGCAAAAAGTGTCCTATATTTTTTTTTTTTTAAATATACAAACACACACACACACATAGGCACATAGAGAATTGTATAAAATAACGAACCGTTCCTAAAAGTAGGTAGTTGAGCTCATGGACCATGCTGCATGGTTGTGAATTCACGTGTTTCTCAGCGCATTAAATGGCACGATAATCCGTGAAAAAGTTTACTTTAATAACGGTATGCTTTATTAGTTTTAGAGAGACACATAAATATAAAAACAATGCAACTTTCAAGGGGTTTAGTAACTGACGTGATTACTCGTTTAGAAGAAGTAAACTTCTAACGTCTGTGGTTAACTGGAAATAACTTTTAAATTTAGAAACAAATTTCATACAGAAATAATATGACTGTTTAATATTTTAAAGTTCGATAAACAAATTGTATGTTAAGGTATAATTATGTAAGTCACCGTGACACTTTTCGAAGCAGTTAATCACATTGCAAGTCACTATAATATTGCTGCTGTAGAATAATTCTATGAAAATTTTTTTCCCAGTATGCACAAATACAACATTTTTTCAATGTTTGAGTAATGTCTACATTTTCAAAGTGATTTCGAATATGTTTCTCCACTTGAGGCTGAAAATTTGTTTCCAACGTTTGATTTCAGTTTGAAAACTATTGGAGTTAATTTCGAAATTGCAGCTGGTATTTTTACACATGGCAACACTTCTATTTTCTGTCATATCTGACATGAAAATTAATCAAAACACGTGGCCGAACGAAAAATTTGCCAAAACATTAAAAGAAATAAAGAAAGAAATAAAAAGATATATGCTTGTGTGAGAAAATGTAGTATTTATAGTATCATATTACATATATTATATTGCGCATTGTGTTTTAATAATAAGTGAAGTGCCTAACAAAAAAGTAAAATGTGAAGTTACATTTTAGTTGCAAAATATTGATGGAATTCAATTCGAAACACTATATTAATTTTTAAAGTAGAGAAATAAGAATATTTTCATATCAAACATGTTTCCTTTTTGCTGGAGAATTTAATGTTTCTTCAATTGATCTCAAGTTAAAAATCAATTCAGGAAATTGGATAATGGAATTCAGCTTAAGTGATATTAAAATGCGCTTCCAACCAAAATTTGTATTGGCTTATTTTAATAGAATGAAAATGGTTTTACAATAATTGAGCAAAATCTTTTAAATAATTCTAAATTTTTTAAGATTAAAAATAAAAAAAAAGGTTACTTATAGACTAAATTATCATAGATGTTTATATCATTGTTTTTATTTTTATTTTATTATATTAAAAGTATAAAATTAAACTTAAAAATAACTTATATAAATGATTAAAATTTAATTTCCAAATTATTAACTACTTTCCTTGAACATCTGTAGAGCCGGCTACGTATAATTGGTCAAGGATGAAACATGATATGTTGAGATTAAATTACAATTAAACGCTGGATGAGAAAATAGCTCTTAAAGTTATGAGATATCTGGCTAAAGAAAAAATCAAGAAAATATAATATGCTCTTTCTGTCCGAACACTCAACATAGTTTGATATATAGTTGGATAAACATTGAAACACTGAAACGAATCCAAGAGCTGCTTGATTTTCAAAATAAACAAGAATAAAATACGGCAAAAGTAAAATTAGAGTACGCTCATCCAATTTTGAAGCCTAACATTAGCTAAGACGTTTATAAACTCAAAAGGCATGGTGCCTAAAAACTTGGGATCCTTGTGAATAAGCACAAAACTTAAGAGCAAAAGCACACTTAACTGCATTCCTTTGCTTTTAATTTTGGTGTATTTACAACATGCAAAAACAAACAGAACATACCAAAAGCAAACACCAAATATGAACCAGTAATTCACTTTCAAAAGAATAAAAAAGACGGGACTCAAAAGGATGTAGAGAAACGGCCCGACAGATATGTATATAATCAGACAGCCCGACAAAGCCTTTAAAGGCAGTAAAACACATGTTCCCCATTTGTATTTGGGTAATGTACAGTTTTCAAAAAAAATTGAAAAAGTAATCCCACGCAACAGCAGGATACAGAAATGATTTTGCTTGCGATAAGCGACTAAACGAATATCCTGATGTGGCACGGAATATTGAAGTGTAGAGCAGAAATAAAATTCAGTTATATAAATATATATTTTAAGCATTTGTACTCATAGAAATGTTTGTGCAAATATTTAAAATCTAGTATGTCAGTGTGTTTCACTCGTGTGCGAATATTTGCACAAAATTTGTACAAACGGAGAGGAAACGCGGCGCAAGCGAGAAATGTAGTGGTGGCGGCGCCCAAACGACAAGTGCTTTGAAATCCAACAGTCAACGAAGGCATAAAACAAAGAAGAGAAAGGGTGTGGATTTAAAGATGGATTGTTGGAGACTATGACAACAAAACAAGCAAGACAACTTGCAAAAGGGGTGGAAAACAATGAAGAAGAAATTTCCGAAGCAATGCCTAGAGTGTTCCACCTACTAGGAATGGAAATGCAAATCCTCGGGTCCTGTTCTTTTCGAAAATCCTGTAATCCCGGGATTTTTTCATTAAAAGCTCAAAAATTTCGGGTTTGGAAATATTTTGCTAAAAACTAAATATGTGTTATTTATTAATGAACACCATATTTCGCCTAGTACTTGATATTCAAAAAGCTACCACTTCCATTCTATTCCTACGAGTTCCAGTTCTTTAGGTTAGGTTAGGTTGCAAGGGCAGGACAGAGTACCTGGACTCTGCCCGACACTTAGGCCACTAAATAGGCCCATTGTGATACCCTATACGGTCTCTACCCACCTCTATGCCCCAGAGATGCGAGCAAGTCATCCCCGACGCCGACAGCAGCTCAGCCGCTTAACAGTTAGCCGATCCAACAACCCTAGAGTATCCGAGTTCAAAGGTCTCCCGAAAGCTGAGAAGGACCAGTCGACTCACACGGTTGCGCTGCCGTCGACGCCAGGGAAAACCAACTCACACCCTGTTCAAGGCAGGGGATCGAACCACTTCGTGGAGTCAATAAATTTAGATAACGCTTTTAATTCTATGTATTTGTGATACCTCAGCGAGGTTATTGAGAAACGGTTGGCCCAAGATAGCTAACCGTCGCCTGCTGAGTGCAGGGCATTGACACATCAGATGCTGAACACTTTCCTCCTCCTCAATACATCTGCAGCTGCGACAGTAACCATTAGACATTGCGCCCATTCTGGCGCCGTGAGTGCCTATTAAACAGTGCCCTGTTAGAACGGCCGCCGTGGTGTGAAGGTAGTGTTGCCGGCCTACCACACCGAAGGTCCATGGTTCAAGCCCTGGTACAGGTAACATCAAAAGTGATTTGAAAAAAGTTTTTCAAAACGGGGTCGCCCCTCGGCAGTGGTTTGGCAAACTCTCCGAGTGTATTTCTGCCATGACAGGCTTCTCAGCAAAAATTCGTCTCCTTTGTAGATGCCGTTCGGAGTCGGCAAAAAACTGTAGGTCCCACCAATTTGTAGGGAAAATTCAAATCGGCACACCACAAATTGGAAGAGAAGCTTGGCGCAAAAATCTCTTAGGAGGTTTATGATGATATACCTGTTGTATATCGCGCCATAGAGAGAGTGTTAGAACCCTTACCAGGGATGAAATGCCCGATTTATTGAGGGACAGCAGGGAGTTTGTACGTCTTTTGTTGTAGGAAGGCCAGGTTATCCTGGATATCTCACACGTCGAGAGCCCTGACCAGAGCATATTTGCTATTTCCATTGTTTTTGTGCTGACACTAAATTTAAAGGAGGCCATGGGTATGCCTACCGAGCTATTTCCTGGAAGGAGATGGGTGGTGGTACCCCGTCTAGCCAGCTCATCCGCTCTGCAGTTGCCTTCAATATCCCTGTGCCCAGGTACCCAAATAAGGCTAATACTGAAGTGCTGAGCCATCTCGTTGAGAGATCTGCGACATTCAGTTAACGACTTTGCATTGTCGACATATGAGTTCAAGGCTTTAAGTGCGGCCTGACTGTCTGAGAAGATATAGATATGTTTACCATTTTGGGGCACGGATACCAAGCTTTTCACCGCGCCGTGTATTGCCAGCATTTCCGCTTGGTACACGCTGCAGTGGTCGGGAAGACGGAAGGAGATCTCTAGTCCCAGGTCCGGTGAAAAGATTCCTCCCCCCACCTTCCCCTCAAGCTTGGAGCCATCAGTAAAGATGTTGATGGCGCCCCGAACCGTATGTGGTCTGTTGTCCCATTCTTGTCTTGTCGGTATTATAACCCCGTAGTTCCTGACAAACACGTTATTTGACGCGCAGTAGTCCGTGTGTGGTGGAATGTTAACAGGCGCGTGGTTGCCCAAGATTGTGGCGTGCCCACTTTGTCCATTTATCCAGACGCCAGTCTCCCTTATTCGCAAAGCTGTGATCGTAGCTACTTCCTTCGCCACCAAATCAAGCGGTGGTAGATGCAGCATAGTGTTGAGTGCTTCTGTCGGGGTGGACCCAAGGGCCCCGGTTATGCAGAGTTCTGAACTCCTTTGGACTTTTTGTAACTGTTTGAGGTACGTATTCTTAGTTAGTGCAGGCCACCAGACTAGCACTCCGCTGTGTAGATCCAGTGCACTACCCTGGGAGAAAACCCCCACGAAACACCAATTGCTCTCTTGCAAGTAAACAACGCGCACGTTGCTTTTTTAACCCGTTCTGTTATATTGTCACCCCAGAGTAGTTTCCTGTCTAGAGTAACTCCTAAATATTTGACTTTGTCACTGAATGCCAAAGTCGTGTTACCAATTTTTGGTGGTATAAGGTTCGGTATTTTGTACCTTCTAGTAAAGAGGGCTAGCTCGGTTTTCTCGGGGTTAACCCCCAGACCTGTTGACTTTGCCCAGTCACAAATTTTAGATAAGGCTGATTCCATTAAGTTGCATAGAGTTTGAGGGAATTTTCCCCGCATCATAACGCAGATGTCATCGGCGTACGCAATCACTTGGTGGCCTTCCGCTTCCATGAGGCGTAGAAGCTGGTTTACAGTAACCACCCAAAGTAGCGGTGAGAGAACACCTCCCTGTGGGGTACCTCTGTTAACGAGTCTGTGAATCGAGTTCCCACCTAGCTCGGTTGTGATCCGTCTGCTAGTAAGCAGTTTACGAATGAACTCCACCAGACAGGTATCGACCCGCAGACCCGTCAGCGCAGAGGTGATAGCTTCCGGAAGGACGTTATTGAAAGCGCCTTCAATGTCGAGGAAAGCCACCAATGTATATTCCTTTAGGTTAAGTGACTTGTCTATAACAGATACAAGAGAGTGCAAGGCAGTATCTGTTGACCTACCCTTACTGTAGGCATGCTGAGCCCGCGAGAGCTGAGTTGGGTCAATCGATCTTCTGACATAGTCATCCAGAAGTCTTTCTAGGGTTTTAAGAAGAAATGAGGATAGGCTTATAGGCCTAAAGTCATTAGGTTTAGTATGAGATGGCTTCCCGGCTTTGGGGATGAAGACTACCTTAACCTCCCTCCATGAAGTGGGTACGTAGTTGAGCCTTAGGCAGCCTATAAACATAGTTTTCAACCAGGGCATGATAAGCCCGGATGTATGTTGTAGCTGGGCCGGGAATATTCCGTCTGGTCCAGGCGACTTATGGGGCTTGAAGGTAGATAAAGCCCAATCTAGCTTCTTCTCATCGGTGATCTCCCTTATCATTTGATCGGAAGGCACCTTTCCGCCGGTAGTAGTAGACACGTCTGTGCATGTCGGGAAATGTGTATCCAGGAGCAGATTCATGGTATCCGTAGTCGAATCCGTCCACTGCCCATCTGGCATTTGGACGTGGCTCAGTGTTGCTGGCGCTTTTGAGAGCACCCTCCTCAAGCGCGAGGCAGCAGATGTGGATTCAATTTCACTGCAGAAATCCACCCAGGAGGCTCGTTTGGCCTTGCGGATTTCTTTTTTATATGTACTTAGCTTAGTTTTGTAAACAGCCCAGGATAGCTCGCGGCCGTCCTGTTTGGCTTTATTAAAGGCAACCCTACAAGCCTTCCTGAGTCAATCTAGATCAGACGACCACCAAGGTGGCTTATGGGTTTCCGTTACCTTTTTGATCGGGCAGGCCTTATCTAAAGCAAGCTTGCATTGTTGATTAAAAGTGTTGACTAGCTCGTCTAGTTCCTTATCATTTCTAGGTGTGACCATTTGTTTTGATAGATTTCTATCAATGAGCTTCCTGTAGTAGCCCCAGTTTGTTCTTTTTATATTTTGTATGAATTTTGGACATGTGTGCGTATCCGCTATTGAGAAACTAATATATCTATGGTCTGAGAAGGAGTGTTCTGTTAGAACCCTCCAATTCTATGAGGTCGCTGAAGGAGTCGCTGACCAGTGTAATATCAAGGACTTCCTCGCGGTTCCTTGTTATGAATGTGGGGTCACTTCCCCTGTTGCATAAACTTAGATTAGTGCCTAATAAGTAGTTATATAGTGACTCACCTCGGTCGTTTGTGTCGGTGCTGCTCCATTGAGTGTGATGGGCATTCGCATCGCCTCCAAGCACAACTAGATTATTTCGTGGCCTAGTGGAACTCACGAGCTCTCTGAAGTTATGTGGCGGTAGTGAACCTTCGTGATCGTGGGCCAGATAGAAAGAGACAAATCTACAACTTCTACCTAACCCCTCGACGCTAATCGCTGTCAGATCTCCGTCACTAAATTGGGGTAGAAGAAAAGCGTTAATATTCGACTTAGCTAAAATACACGTACGAGGCTTACCCTTATCTTGAGCGCTGTAGAGCTTGTAAGTGGGAGTCCTCAAACCACAGATCCTATTTCCAGTGATCCACGGTTCTTGAACTAAAACGATATCTACTCCCCCTGCCGAAAGTTGGAGTAGAAGCGCAGCTGACGCTGCTCTACTGTGATGAAGGTTGATTTGGAGGACCCTCATCATCTTGCTTTTTAGCACTCTCCTCCGTGAGCGTCCCGTCGGCGTCGTCCTCGCTCAGAAGCTGACTCTCGGAGTAAAGCCTCCTGAGAGTCCCGCTACCGTCCAAGCTGGACGAGGCATAGCCGCTCCGCACATCCGACCCACTGTCATCAACCTCCATCTCGTTATCGCTGGGGGGAGGCTCCACCTCCGCCAGAGATGAAAAATTAGCCAGGGCTTCGGCGTCCGCCTTGTACACCTTCAGGCTTATATTTTTGAAACCATAGCTTACGCGGTAGTCGCACCGGTCCAGGGCCTCGATGCTTACCTGGTCTAGCAGCAGAACTATCTGCATCGTCGCTTGTCCGGCTGCTTTGTCCACGCTGACCACCTTCCAGTTTTGGGTCGGTAGACCCGGGTTAAACTCCTGCAATTGTTCCAGGATTTCATCTGGCTCCGTTGGCGTCACTGGAACCCAGGCTCTAGCTCTTGGCCGCTGCGGGATGTCGCACGCATCCACTGCTTTGAGGCGCGCGCCAGGGTACACTTCCCCTATTCGCTGCACGCCGATCTTGTATAGGTCCACGGACCTAGCGTCTCCACAGGCGATCAGCCTGACATTGCCTTGGTACCATCCTGCATCGGTATAAGATGGTGGCGGTCCAGGGTTCTCCCTCTTCACCTGGATGGCAACTTTAGCGAGCGCGGCTTCGATCCACTTCCATTGTTGTTTCGGGATCATGCCATCTACGCTGCCCTCATCGATAACGCCAATGATCTTGCGATCCTTGGCTACCGCCGCGAAAGACCGTGTATAGCCTCCCTGCGTTTTGGCCCTTTTCGGTGCCGTTGGGGTAGTCACCTCCACTGAGCGATTGCGCTTAGAGGCTTCCCCTTTGTTAGCGCCATACAACTCCAGTTTAAAATCCGGCACTACCCGCCGAGCCCACGCCAGGTCTCGCTGGAGCTTCGCCCAAACCTCCGCCGAAACATCTTCCTCCCTTGTCGGTGAGGTCGCGTTTCTGTAGAGAATCCGGGCTGCAGACCGCTTATCCTGGTGGCTGGCCTTTGTGGGTTGCCTAGGCATCGAGTCCTTGGCCCTACCGCTAGCACCCCCCCCACCCTTGGCGCCCCCAGCTACGGACTCGCCAGACGCTTTGCGCTGAATGGCAAGGCCACTGGTGGAAGCTACAGGATTGGTGGTAGCTGCGTTGCTGGCCTCCCGATCGGCACCCCTGGAAGAGGCACCGGTCATCGGACTACTCGGACCGGTTTTGCACTCAGCCCTATCCCGTCTAGCTGCCGCTGCAGCACTGAATCGCCGGGGTGTCCTCTCGGCTTTCGTATCTTTGTTTCGGTCCGGTTTCCCCGTGACCATCTTAGCGGAGCGAGCTCCTGCTGACTTTTTATTAGGAGAGTCAGACTCCTTGCTTTTATTTATATTTTTTTCCATAATTAGGACCCACGAGTGGCGGAGAAGGGGACGGTCCACCCGGGCAGAGATCCCCATTACCCGGGTAAGGCTAAATAGAATCGGAGGTCGCCCGGTGTCCGAAGCAGTTCTTTACTTTCCTCTTATTTCTTTTCTTTATTCTTATGTGTTCATTTAATTTAATTTAATTAAAATTTTTTTTAATTTGATTTTATTTAATTTTATTATTTTATTTAAATTAATTTTATTTCATTATATTTTATTATATTATATATGTATTTTTTTATTAGGTTTTATTTTATTTTAGTTTATTTTTTTTTTATTTGATCTTATTCTACTTTATTTTATTTCTACTTTATTTTACTTTAGTTTATTTTATGTTATTTTTAGTGTATTTTGTTTTGGTTTCGTTTTATTTACTTTTTTTTTACTTTATTTTATTTTCTTTCCTTTTCTTTTCTTTTCTTTTCTTTTCTTTTATTTTCTCTTTTCTTCTCTTTTCTTTTCTTTTATTTTCTCTTTTCTTTTCTTTTCTTTTATTTTCTTTTCTTTTTTCTTTTATTTTCTTTTGTTTTGGCTGTTTTTTTTTTATTTTCTTCTCTTTTCGTTTCTTTTCTTTCTTTTCTTTTCTTTTCTTTTTTTCTTTTCTTTTATTTCCTCTTCTTTTCTTTTCTTTTTTTCTTTTATTTTCTTTTCTTTTCTTTTATTTTATTTTGGTTGATTTTTTTTCTTCTCTTTTCGTTTCTTTTCTTTCTTTTCTTTTCTTTTCTTTTCTTTTCTTTTCTTTTCTTTTTTTCGTATCTTTTCTTTTCTTTTCTTTTCTTTTCTTTTCTTTTCTTTTCTTTTCTTTTCTTTTCTTTTCTTTTCTTTTCTTTTCTTTTCTCTTCTTTTCTCTTATTTTATTTTCTTTTCTTTTTATTTTATTTTCTACTCAAGCAACAGTGTGTCCATAATACAAATACGTATTTATTTAGTGGTGTCACTTTTTAGCTGACTTTTTCATACCATAACTGATTTCATCACTGCGGTTCTAGGTTAAAAACAGCCTCGGCCCGGACCTTTGTCGCAAGTATGACACAAATGTAAGCAGCGAAGAGCTTGTTCCGAGCGAGAAATGTTTCGAGTAACTTTGGGCTGCCAAACGAACACACCTAGTAAAGCCAAATGATAATTGACGGTATTCCTTAAAACGTCCGTACATACATGCCATCATCTGTGCCATAAAAATTGTTTATATTGAATTTCAGACTGCACTTTTTCGGCTGCATTTCAATTCTGCCAGCTGTGCAGACACAAAAGTGACAAACGAAGTACATCCAACCGTAGTACATTTGTATGAATGATTGTATTTTGACTTGTAAATATTTAAGCGGGTTGTTGAGTGAATATGGCTGTATGTCTGTCAGTCAACAAATATTCCCAAAAAAAATGTTTACCTACTCGAAATGTTAAAGGAGGCAAACAGAAATGAATGCACTGGAACATACATTTATACAGTGCCGGCCAATGAATTAGAAACGAGAAGTGCTTCTTGCATATATTACTTTAAGAATTGATATTCTGCTTTTTAAAAAAAAAAAAAAAAAGAACTATAAGCCATGTTCAAACTTGGCGAAAATCGGAATTATAATGCCACAACTTCAATTTCGAATTCGATATCACGTATAATAGTTTTCAAAAATGCTGTCATTACTCAGTCAGGGTATTCGTTTATATGCTTGCTCGCAACCCGCACCTTGTTTCACACAGGTTGATAATGTTTAAAACAACTTTATAATTAACATTACATACATAAATACGTCCGAAGTGAAGTAACGCTACCGAGCTCTTTCGCGAATTCATCAAATGAATGGCTCACCACAGCTGTCGCTTAAAGCACGCTGACTTATTCGGTTGGCAGCGAACAAACACAAATAGATTTTTTTGGAAAAAGTGCTGCTTTTGTTTAAACAATTTTGGTTAAATTAGAAAGAAATCAACTATTTTTTTTGATGCAGAACGAAAGTAAATATTTCAAAGTTTAACTTCAAGGAAGATTCATTCTAATCGGTTGATTAGGTTATGATGTATGGCTGTGTAAACCAAAAATTTATGTTTTTTTACCCCATTTTGTCCGATTGCTACGCCCCCTTTATATATTCCTTCACGTTATATAAAAAAAAGTCCATCTCACACAGCTAAGCTTTAAAATGCAAAAAACCGCTTTCAAATCGGAGCATTCTGTGCGAAGCCAATTCCGTACATAGCTTTTTAGCGACTTTATTTTATAAGTAGTACTCGTATAGATATAGATATGACTCGTAAATTGTGTAAAGCTCGTATGTATGTCATTTTTCATACGAGGTTTACATTGTATACAAGCTTTACGAGGTATGTATATAAAAAATTAAATGAACTAGAGTTCGCCCAGTGGTTGAAATTCAACCAATAAACTTTATTTTATTTTATTTTTTTGCTGTAGGTATGTTTTATCCGCCTTTTTTTCTTCCTTTCTATGTCGTTCCTTTCCTCTAACATATTTTTATTTTCCTTGATTTCTTTTTTTACTCTCTTATTTTATTTTTTACTTTCCTCAAACTTCTTTTCCTTTCCCTTCCCTTCCTTTTATTTTCTTTCTTTCCCCTTCGTTTTCTTCTCTCTCTCTCTATGGCGCGATATACAACAGGTATATCATCATAAACCTCCTAAGAGATTTTTGCGCCAAGCTTCTCTTCCAATTTGTGGTGTGCCGATTTGAATTTTCCCTACAAATTGGTGGGACCTACAGTTTTTTGCCGACTCCGAACGGCATCTACAAAGGAGACGAATTTTTGCTGAGAAGCCTGTCATGGCAGAAATACACTCGGAGAGTTTGCCAAACCACTGCCGAGGGGCGACCCCGTTTTGAAAAACTTTTTTCAAATCACTTATGATGTTACCTGTACCAGGGCTCGAACCATGGACCTTCGGTGTGGTAGGCCGGCAATACTACCTTCACACCACGGCGGCCGCCTTCGTTTTCTTACCTTTCCTTTAATTCCCTTTCCCTTTCCTTCCTTTCCTTTTCCTTTTCTTTCCTTTAATTTTCCTTCCTTTCAATTCTTTTCCTTTCTTCTATTTTCCTTTAATTTTCTTCGGTGTTTAATACTCTTTATAAGTAATCATTTATTTTATTTTTGTAAACCCTTTTTGTAGGTATCAGCAATGAATTTTACATATTTGCTCATATTTTACATTGCTTGCTTAATGTATCCAACAAAGCAACTTTTCGTGCTCTCAGGAGAGCAGCTGAAACTGGGCATCGTAGCCAGTAATCAATACAATAACAACAACTAAAGCAAAAATGCATGACACAACAGAGTATCTATAGTGCGAATACTTATTTTTCATTGGTCCACTACCAACTCTTCGCACTCACAGTGAGAGCCGACCACACGAATAACACAAAAACATGCATGGCAAGTCTACTCACACTACTACGGCTCTTAATTTTTTCCTACAAAGCAACTCCTCGGCCATGCTCACGATTCAGCATAGTACACAAAAAGCAAGTACACACACACACAGCGTGTCTATAGTGTGAATAAGTGAATGTGTAGTGGTGTGACTTTTATGTAAAATTTTTTATATTAAAATGATTTTTTAAATTTTTTTTATTTACGGATAAAAGTACACCTCAAAATTTCCTATCTATACATATATAATTTGTATACCTTAGAATTATAGTTTAGCAGAAAACGGTTCTACATTGCATTCATCTTGTCTATTTATATATAAGATACCCATGGTATATTTTGAAATGTCCAACTTTTGATAGATAATTAAAAATGATATAAGCTCAGTATAGTGTCGGAAAACCAAAAACTATCGCTTGTTTCTGGTCTATATACATAGATACCATCTTTAAATATAACGAAATTGAAAGAGCGGATCTTAGTTAGTGTGATAGAAGCCCAAAGAACAGTTTTTAGAATTTTTTTTCTGTGTTTGTTCGCGCATGAACCAAAAGCCGCTGCATATAATTAAATACAGCTTTCGCCAATGTATTGCTAGATGTCCAACTTAAAGTTAGGGATTCAGTTTAGCGCAATAAAATATTTTATTCCTTGTATACAATGTTGGCGTTAAAAGTTGGCCAAAGCAACGAAACCAAAATATATTTTAACGATCCCTTCTTTCAGTTGAAAATGCATTGAATTTTCGTTCAGTAGGCAGTTCTTATGAATCATACTAAGTTACGTTCTTGAACAAAATTCTGAAATAAGGCGTTATTGAAACAAGTTTTGAAATGGGACGTTCTTCTTCAAAAATTCTTAGTTATGGAATTTTTAAAAAATGTTTAGAAATATGTTCCTCTTCCACTTAGCTCTCGAAATCACCAATTAATTAAAACGGGTTTGATATATTTTCTTGTCATTCCTAATTCGTTGCCCACATACTGTACATACAATGCATTTATCAGCTACAGTTCTTAACATTTTCTGATACGAATATTGAAATTTAATTTCCCTGCAACAAAAATGTGAAACTAATACCAATCGAAAATTGTCAGAGGTTCGATTCGCTTTTTCCTTTGGTAGCATTCTTTTTCTTTTTGATGTTCGAGACTGCACTCTGAGCCATTAAGTGCAAGTGCACATAAACTCTGGAATGGGAAATGGTAACATTGAGTGTCACATTACAAACATATTGGTCAAGTGAGCTACAACAACCACCATTATTGAAGTGCATCAACTTGTATTTTCCATTTCCAGCTCCTTTGGGGTAAGGAGGGTTCGAAAATATGTAGCTAAACGAAACATAACTCAAAACAAGCATTTGATAACAATAATAACAACCACAACAACACGATTCATTTGATTGAAAAATGAGGTACACACATACATACGATGGAAACGTGACATGTTTGTTTGTCCGTCCGCATTTTCCCTTTGTGCCTTAATTTTTGCGTTGGCGTTACAGTGAAGAAGAGTTGGTTGAATAAATACAAATAAATAAGCGTAAAACACAAAAAAAAAATATAAAAGAAAATATGCAAAAAAATGAAAAACAAAATAAAAATTACGAAAAGGTCTAATTGTTTACGAGTAGTTCATATCTACTTTCAATCAGCGCCTAAATGACTGGCATTTCATGTACGTCAACCGTTGCTTTGCCTTGCATACACATGTACATATACACTCACCCACTCGCTTAACTGTCGTAATCGCTCAATCGCAGCATCATCAAACTTCATCACGAAAATCATCATCATCGCGCGCTTTTGTGTCCCCCACACACAGGCATTTCACTCGAAGGAACAGCAGCCGACAGGCAGGAAATAAAGCAAAGGAACCAATTATTGGGCACAGCCAACAAAAATACAACAAAAAAGTGAACAGTAAAAAAACAAAACTTCAAAACATAAAAACGCATAAAACGCCAAGAGCCTTTAGCAGCCAAAAAATGTTTAATGAATTCTGAAAAAACAATCAAAAAGGAAAAAAATCAACCGAAAAGGGAGTTGACAAACCGAACACCCACGCAAAACATGTGTTTCATCAGTATGTGGGTTATTCTTATGCTTGAATTGCTGTGTTGTTATTGTTTTAATTATGTGCTACAAGGAACACAATAGCTCTGTTCGCGTACTCTGCAGCATTAAAAATAACCGATAACCCTCTATAAACTTATTTTCGAAACACCGCTTACCGAGATTGGATATGTGTGAAAAAGTACAAGAAGGGTATGCAAACCAAAAAAGAGCAGTTAAAATCCAAGCAGCAAGTTTCCAGATTTAATTCTGTAAAGTGCAGCTGTCATTTTCGCACTCTTACAACTTTGAAAAGTTTTACGTACGCGAACGCCACAACATCACACAGTTTTTACTAGATCTTCCTGGAAATTGAATATTCACGGTTCCTAAATCTCATGCGGTAGAGAAAGCGCTTTGTGGTAAAATAATAACCACGAATAGGAGGACACATGTATTTTCATCATCCCTTACTTCTGCTTTGTTTAAAGAATTATTAGAACTTTATTGCCAAAGCGTTTTTGTTTTGAACTCCTAAGGGAAGCTTTGTATGCCCGATTCTTTGCATTCACACATATGTACTAGTGATGCACACACCTAAGACATTCTGGTTTCGGAAATAGGGTCATATATAAGCCCGTTCCCTGTTTTCTGTGCAATTTTCGAAGTCGCTTTTAACTTTGGGGGAAAACCATCTTATATCCCTACAAGGCGATCCTAAGTACTTTTTGGCAAAATTTACACATTTTTTATTGGACTGAGGCATTACCGCATATCAAAAATAAAGTCTTTTTACTAAGCATTTACTCAAGGGGACGTCCATAAATTACGTTAGCCACTTTATCAGAATTTTCGAACTAGTCAATCATAAGTTTTAACGTGAAAAGCTCAGACTTTTGTTTGTTTTCTCGAATAGCTTAGCCAGGTGCATCTATCCTCTCTTGAAAGTCTTAAAATAAAGATATGTAAAGTTCGGCCATCAGCTACTGATCCCAAAAGTAGTATTATCTACCCCTACCAAATCTCTGGAAATCCTTTAAAACTACCCTCGGATCGACTTGTTCGACAAACTTCAAGCTAGCTTCAGTGCAGCTCAGCAGAACGAAAACGCCCCTATATGTAACTTTCGCTTGCTAGATTATCACCAGTGATATCACAATGGGCCAACAGGTCTAAGTGTGCGCTCTCTGCCACAGTATGACAGACAGCTAGCCTAACTTACCCAACTTAAAGGTATTTTACGTCGAATCTCTAGAAATCTATGGCTATCTAGGGCTATTATTTATTGGGCTTCTCACCCATCTGCGGCTTCAAATCTTAAAACACTTTTTTTGCTTTTATTTCCTGAGCAACTTGAAACTTTAAAGAAATCACTTCCTCCAACATTTTCTTCTACTCAAACCGAAATTCAAGGTTCAGTTTCTGCCACCCTACGTCCCGTCACCCTTCTGGCAGACAGTATAAGTCGCTTACAGAGCAATACTAATGCGGCTTTCTTTACTTCAACTATTGTTTGTTGTTATTGTTGTTTTTGTGTAGAGAGATTGCATTTGCTTTGTCATTGCTGGTTTCCTTTCTTTTATGTGGCATTTTTCTTCTATATCTTTTTATCCTATTCTTTATAATTCTTATTATATTCTGTTTTCAATATTTATGTGCCAAATGTATGGACATGATGTATGTATGTTTGTAACTGTTTGTAACTGTACAATATGTTTCATGCGTTGCAATGCTTTTGACTGCAGTGAAGTGGGTGTATTCATCCATTGTTCGAATGCAACAGCGCGGATGCTGTGTTGCTGCAGCTGCTGCGGGTCTACTGTTCGGCAATTGTTGCTCTGCCTGCCACTCGCTTTGTATTGCAGATATCCACTGATTTGTTGGTATTGTGGGTGAACGCATTTACCTTTTTTGTTTGTATGTCTGTATGTATTCATGATGTTCGTCTCAAGTGATTGTTCTTTAGTTGGCTGCTTTGGCTTTATAACACACAGAATGCTTTTTTTGTAATTTTTTTTGCTCTTTTTTAACTCTCATTTTTGGAAAGTCGCTGCTCTATCATTTATTATTGCAGATGCATTAAATTTTTGTTGTTGTTGTGTTGTACTTTATTAGTCTCACTCTTACTTGCCTTATTTAACTTTTTATTATTTTCTTTCAAACCTAATTTTTATACTCAGCTATGAATAGCTCATAACTAGAGTGTATTAATTTTATCTTTCTTGAAGTAAATGTTTCCGGTAGGGTAATAAACTGAATTCCTTCGAAACGATTTTCCTCTTTTCTTTACGATTTTCCTCTACCCTTGTAAAATTTGGCTTATGAGATGAGCAAATTTCGGCAATATGCCATCTTCAGTGTCAATTTCCGTTATCTCGACGAGAAGCGTTAACGGAACATTTTTCCAAAATAATTCAGTACATTCATTTTATTCGTTTAAGGGTAGGTCGTAATGGTATAAACGAATGTGGATAGTTAAACACTATAGATATATGTATGTGGCAACTATTGATTTCCACACGTCTCTTATGTTATGGTAACTCAAACAGCTGATAGCAAAGTTCACTACAGCAAGTTGTCAAACCGAAAAACAAAAATAATATTTTCTCTCTATCATTTCCGCCATCATTGTAAGCACAGGTTTTTCCATTAAACTTAAATTTTTTAAATAGTTTTAAGGACTTAAAATAATAAAAACTACATATATATAAAAGGGGCCAGGAGAAAAAATTGATTAAGCCATCTCCGTCCGTTTGTAAACACGATAACTTGAGTAAATCTGAAATATCTTATTGCAATTTGATATGCAGGTTCCCTGGTGCTCATCTCCCATCGCTAGTTAAAATCGGTGTTATCGGATGAAAGCCACGCCTACGTTTAATGTATTGAATATTTTCTGAACTTTCTGTTGTTGTTCGGTAAATAATACACCAGTAAATAAATTGATACCAAATTTGAGGTGAACATTGCACTTCTGACAGCCGATTGAGTATTTTGTGTATTTTTCAAAATGGGCGTGGCAACGCCCTACTTTGATTGAGCCAATTTTATAACTATTATCTCTACATATAATAAAATTGCAACAGGTCGATGCTGTACATTGCAGATATTCAAGTAAATATGATAAGAGCATCATTATAGAGCAAATAGAATCCAAAGCAACAGCTCTTAGAATTTTTGTTTGTCTGTCTGTATATTTGTGCGCATATCACTTCAAAATTGCTAAATAGAATTCAATGTAACTTCCACTGTTGCATTAGTAGGTGTCTAACTTAAAGTTTAAAGTATCCCTTATATCGATCACACTACCGGTTTCAGAGTTATCGACCAATATGTGAAAAAGGGTGACCCAAAATGTTTTAGTACGATATGGGTATTAAACGAAAGGTGCGAATGAGTGCTGCGATAAGCGAGGTGTAAAGTTCCATACCCCAACTGGTTTCGGAGTTATAATGATTAAAATTGGATTCAGTCCATTATAAGTTCTGATAAGCGGCGAAGCGTGGCTCGGTTTTCTAGTCAAAATCAATTCTAGTAAATCAAAAACCTTTTGAGATACAATACAGCTTACGCTTATAACAAGGAAAGTGTTAAGAAAAATTGGGCAAAATCGGTGAAGGACCACGCCCACTTTTTTGAAAAGTTTTTTTAATGGATTATAGATAAGTACAATAAACAAAATTTCTGCTAAAAAAATGTATGACAGTTCTATTTTACTTACAAAGTATCGTTGTAATATGTTTTTAAAAATGGGCGTGGCACAGCCTATTTTGTGACCACGCTTATTTTGATCATTTTGGTAGCCATAACTGGAAGAAGAAGTGATGCATCATAACAAAATTTGTACACATTTTTCACGTTTAAAAAGATATTTTTTTGAAAAAATTACCAAAATCGGTTGATAACCACGCCTACTTTTGATAATAGTGTCTCAAAAGTGCCTCATTAAGTTTGGAAAAGCCATATCTTCGAAACAAAAAGCGTAAAAAAGTATAACCTAGGTAAACTAAGTTTGAAGTGGGCGTGGTGCCACCTATGTTTGAACTCGGAATTCCAATTTTTTCTGTTCAATCGAAAGCTATTATTACTGAAGTTATATACCCACTTTCATGAAAACTGGTGAAGGCTTTTTCACTATTTGCAGCCAATAAATTGCCAAAAACGAAATTAATCGGCTGATAACCACGCCCACATTCCATATAATAATGCTACTCAAGTTAAAGCTCCCAGCTGAGTATATTCGGTTACATCCGCACTTGGACTCTCTTACTTTTTGGTTCTTATTTGACGTTTGTTGGTACTGTTATTCTTGTCTTGTCTGTCACACAGTCCACAAGTCTATGTCATCTCCCACTAAACAGCACATCGACTATTGTTAGCGATTATTTCCAGTTGTTTGAGTGGAAGATACGACAGCAACAGTAACAGCGATAGCAACAAAGCTAACAACAACGTTGTTAGTATTGTAAACTTTGGAGTGTCGTCGCCACATCTAATGGATGCATCCATCCTGACGACGCGTCTCTGTTGTACTCTATCCATTGTTGTTGCAACAGCTTTTTTTGTCGTAATTATAGTTATTAGATTGTTTTTGTTGTTTTGTTGTCTATTGTATGTAGGTGTAGACAGTGATCAGCGAATGCTTTAAGCGGGCTACATGAAACCAATGGCATTTGATAAGCGTAAGTGGAGAGAAACTCTGTAGGAATTTCCTTGAAGAGCTTCAGAAATTCATTGACCTTAATCGAGGGTTATTTAATTAAAAATTTAATACAGAAGACGGTTCCGTCACTTGTGATATACAATTGTGTAATATAAATTCAATCCCAATTGAACGCGCCCACTGGGTTTGGAAGACGAGACATAAAATCAAAACTTCGAAATGGAAGGATAAGATGAAGTTTGATGAGAGAGATTAGGAAATCTGATTTGCGCTTCAAAGAATTTGTTGAAGTATTAAGATAAAAACAGATCGGACCATGTCTAAGTCAGCTGATCATATGCAGACCCCATTTGATGATAAATCTTTGGTAATAGGAAGACAACATCCGCAAGATCTTTTGTTCGTCTCTATGAACGATGTGGTGAACCACCATGAGTTGGTTCTGCAAAATATCGTCCAAATGAGAACTTAGTAGCCTATGAGCAATTTAGAAATCCACAAAAAGAAAAGAAGATGTGGGAAAACTGCTAGTGGCAATCCCGAAAGAGGATAACTGCCTTTTGCAAGACAAATGGGAAAGAAAGAAAGGAAAGGCAGGGAGAGGAAAGGAAAGGAGAGGAAAGGAAAGGAAGGAAAGGAAAGGGAAGGAAAGGGAAGGAAAGGAAAGAAAAAAGAATGGAAGGGAAGGGAGTTTTTATCCAAAGCCCCAAACAGAAGTGAAAACAGAATAGAAATATACAAAAGGAGAGGTTTCTCAATAAATTTCAGACAAAATATGCCCTTGAGGAAGCATTAGAATGTCACCCCTAGGGTTACAATATTCCGTTTTCCAAAACCTTAGACTTTCTTACTTGTAATGATACCTAAAGCGATTACATAGTTTTAGCTCGTTAGAATTTTAAAATTTGATTATGTTAATGTGGGAGGTGCCATGCCCATATTCGTAAATTTAATAATTTTCTGTTTGATTAAAATGAGGTGATGAATAATCTGCTTACATAGAAATTTGTATTGGTTTACGTCTATTATGTACAGAATTATTACATTTTTCCACTTCTTCGAAATTTCGATATCGAAAAAGTGGACGACGTTATTATGATTATCCGGAAAGCAAACTGTGTGCTACAGCTGCTTATACTTCATAGATAATAAAGAAAAATGTATTCGGAGTAAAATAAACCAAAACCACAGCTTTTTTGAATTTTTGTCTGTCTATCTGTATGTTTGTACGTGCATCACTCAAAAACTACTGCATGGAATTTGATGAAACTATTACTGATGTATGGCTAGATGTCTAACTTATAGTTAAATACCCATTTTGTTGCCTGGAAATACTTTATAACTGCTGTATACAGTGGTGCCAATAAAAGTTGACACAAAATATTTTCATAAACATAGCGAAATTATAACTTCGAACTGCCTGTAGATAACAGATTTTATGTTAGAATGGATATTGGTAGTAGACGGTGTACGAGAAAAAAAAATTAAAATTTTTTGGCACCCTGTAAAAACAGCGAAATTCGGTTTTACACTATAATTTCTATGTTTTCTGATCGATTTTCAAACGACATTTCTTAGTAATAATACAAATATGTGTTAATTTTTCACTCAGTTAATGACACACAAATGATATTTACTGCCTTCTATAATTTTTTTATAATACAGGGTGTTGGTTTTAAATATATTTGAATAAATGTAAGAGTTGACTCGATAGGTTAATGATGTGTATAGAGGAAAGGTGACATGTGTTAACACCTTTATAACAATATATAGTTGTTTGAAATCAAAGGTAAAATAGAAAACTTATAAAAGAAAAATCATCTCGTTACTTTTACAGGGTGCTGAAAAAATATATATTTTTTGAAATATTTATTTATAAACTATTGAACTATGTGGGATAATTAAAAAATTAGTTTGGTGATACATTCTAATGGGCAGTCTTAATTGGAGGCACAGAAGAGTTCATTGAATTGGTAACTGTCTGTATGTATGTATGTTTGTACGCGCATAACTAAATAACTGCTACGTGAAATTTAATCGCTTCTGCACCGCTGTATTGCTGGAGGCCCAAGTTGACTTATTGGATACATTTTTGCGTTACTGCCTTATATGCTGTTTTTTATTTGGGTGTGTGGTGAAGCCTCATGCGACCGCGGTCATCTAGTATTAAAATAATATATTTAGATAGTTGCACGATATTTTGCATGCTTTCCTATTTTATTCACAAAACAACTGAAATTAACTGAAACTAAAATCAAAACGGCGCAAGAGATTGTTATGAGCTATGGCAAAATAAAAGTTAACCCTTTCATGGCTTAGTGTCGCTTTTGAAGTTTTCTTTTAACAGCAATTACTTTCGCTACATTGTTTTAGTGTTCAGTGCATTTACTTTTTTTTAGATTTGCACACTTAAACGAAAATGTGTATGTTTAAGCCTGACGACATTACACCAATATAACTAATCGTATATTAAGTACGCTTTTTTGAAGCAAATTTTTACTGAGACATAAGTAATTTATTGATTTTTTGTTACTCCACATAAAAAACGCCCGAAGCAAAAGTTTTTTCTTTTTTGAAATATTTTTTTTCTCTCTGCTTTTCTCACTTTGGACGTTGAATGACTAATTGCATGCGGTTTGCCTATTTTGATGGTGCAGTAAACTGCACTCGTTGCCAGTAAAGCCTCTACATTTCACTTTGCATTTTACGAGCATTGAGCCCAAGCACCTTTGCCTTAACTTTACTTTCGCCATTTTTATTAGCAACATTTCTTGCTGATGCATTCAGGGAAACCCTTCAAATTTTTTTACTTGCCTTTTTCTGCAATTGTGGCAGTTGGTTTTAGCACCTCTGAACCCCTAAAGTCATACACACAACAACCAAAGCACAAGCGGAAATACCTCCCTCGTTCGTTTGCAGTGCATAGTGTTTGGTGCGCTGTGGAAAAAACTTTCTCCGCATTGCTTTACTTTTCACGCTACAGTTATCCGATTAGAATACTTTTTTTGTTTTGTTTGTTTGGTTTAATGCGAATCTAAGTTACCTACAACCTAAAAAAAAAGTATTAAAAATCGACAAAGCGTTTGTGTATGTCTGTATGTTGGTTTGTATTCCCTATATGTGGGAACGTGCCTAAGTAATCCCATCTAATGGCGTTACAGTGGCTGTTAAACTGACCCAAAGTTCTTTCATTTTATGTAAATAGGTTTGAATACATTGTAATAGATTCAGGCATATGCTTATACAGTATACTGGCGCTTAATCATTACCAGTAAGAGTCTTTTTATTTACTTGCTGTCTGCACCTGCTTAAATTTCCCGCATGCTTTTTGCTTTTTTTGTTCTAGTAAGCGATATGAAGCCAGTTGCCAGTGGGCAGATTTATTCAGAAAATTTAAAAAAAATTTGGAAACATTTTGCAAGAAAAGTTATCGTCGACTTAGTAGAAGATCACGCTATCTCGATTGCTGGTTCGAAAAGCCTGTGTCAGCATATTTTCCAAGAACGATATATACCGGATTTATTTCGGGGCCGCCCACAGGGAATTTGTTTGGAGGAGGTATGATCACCAAAATTTTCTTTTCAAGAATTGCGCAACTCACCTGAAAAGGTATTGACTTTACTATATGGAGTTAAGCCGTTTTTTTAATCACTAAGAAATTGCGTTTCCAGCCGACACAGATTGATCTTCCACTTATCCGGATATCAGATATTTTTCTGTACCCCAAAACTACTAAACAAAATATGTAATGTTGAAAATAGCTGGCTGGCTGTAAATTGATGAAAATAGCTGACATACTTAAAAATTGCTAGTTGAAAACAAGCGAAGGTGTGCAAGAAGATCATATGCGAGAAGCAGAGTTCAAATTAAAAAAATTAAATTAATTAAAATAAAATAAAATAAAATAAAATGAAATAAAATAAAATGAAAAAAAAAACTAAAATGAAAAAAAAAAATAATAATAAAATGAAATAAAAGAAATAAAATAAAATAAAATGAAAACAAAAAATAATAAAATGAAATAAAAAAAATAAAATAAAATAAAATAAAATAAAATAAAACAAAATAAAATAAAATAAATTAAAATAAAATGAAATGAAATAAAATAGAATAGAATAGAATAGAATCTTTCTTTAAATGGTCATCTAACCGCCTGGGCGATTTTGATTTGAATATAATAGAATAGAATAGAATAGAATAGAATAGAATAGAATAGAATAGAATAGAATAGAATAGAATAGAATAGAATAGAATAGAATAGAATATATTAGAATTGAATAAAATAAAATAAAGTAAGATGAAATAAAATAAAATAAAATAAAATAAAATAAAATAAAATAAAAATAAAATAACATAAAATAAAAGAAAATAAAACAAAATAAAATAATACAAAATAAAAAAAGTAAAATAAAATAAAATTAAATTAAATAAAATGAAATAAAATCAAAAAAAGTAAAATAAAATAAAAAAATCAAATGAAACAATAAATAAATAAAATGAAAAAAAATAAATAAAACAAAATAAAATAAATTAGAATGAAATAAAATAAAATAAAAGCAAATATAATAAAATAAAACAAAATAAAATAATTGAAAATAAAATTACATTAAATTAAATAAAACAAAATAAAACAAATTTCTCTGATGAAGAAGCTTAGCAGCTTCCGAAATGGATCTATAAGAAAAGCTATGGCAGTTGTCTCTTAACATTTTTCCTACTCTATTCAATCAAAAAACTTTTAATAATTAATTTAAAATGATTTTTAAAAAATAAAAACAATAATAATTTTCATAAAAATTCAAAAAGTGAAAAATTATTATTCTTGGCATGAATACTTGAAAATGCACAGGCCGTAAATCAACAAAAATTGTTGGTATAAAAAAGCAAAAACAAAATAAAATTAAACAAAACAAAATAAAATAAAATAAAATAAGAAAATTAAAATAAAATAAAATAAAACAAAATGAAGTAAAGCAAAATAAAATAAAACAAATTTTTGTAAGTATAACGAGCTCAAGACCAGTTGATAATAATTCTTAGTTAATTATTATTATTTTTGAATAAAGGAAAAATTGATTCAAAAATAATAATAATTAACTAAGAATTATTATCAACTGGTCTTGAGCTCGTTATACTTACAAAAATATGTAAAATGAACAGACCGTAAAACCAACAACAAAATAAAATAAAACAAAATAAAACAAAAATATTTTGTTTTTCTTTACTTCATTTTTACCGATCTTTCTAAAATTTTTGATTAATGCTAAGTTCTTCCAAACTCTACCTCAGAAAACAACTAGTTTTTATGTAATTATTTTAAAAAATATTGAAATAGTTATTTAGAAATATAAAGCACATGAAGAATTTATTGTGAGGCTTACCTCATTTATGTTTCGGATAGTTGATAATTCCAGGAAAGAGAAAAGTTTGTATGAAATAAATACTCATTTTAAATGTCTGCTTCAAACACACATTAGCGTAATTTATGTTTTAATCTTTTACCGATCCCAATTCAATGTCCATATACTGTATTCACAATTTTTGCAATTTTTTTCACAACAAAACCTAATTCAAGTCTTTGCAGAATTTGAGCAAATTAAATAAAAGAAAAAATTGCAGTAAGAACTCATGTTGATGTGACTTTAAAAGCAGTCGCTTCAGCGCACAAAGGGCTAACATAACGGCCAGCAAGGTGCGGAGGGTGTTAATTGTGGGTGTTTCGCTTTGTATTGCTTGAACATGTTCAGGTTGCGCCTTGCAGTTTAATGTTCACATTGTTTACAAATAAAGAAATGAAATTTTCACTGCAATAACATTTGCTGCTGTGCTGATCTAAGCTTCGGCCATTGTGTGAATTTTTGTTTGTCATTTTGTACTACAATTTTTATTGTATTTTAATTGATTTTTAAATGTGCTTTCGTTTGTACACTAACTTTTAGAGGCTTTTAAGACATTTCGATTTATATGCGCATACAGGGTGTTTGATGTCATAAATTGGGGTTTATTGGTATTCTTATAGGGGCTTCTTTTGAATAATTTTTACGCTTAAGAAAATTTCGAACATGAAATATGTTCAATGTCGTCTTTCATTGGAATGGGAGTGGAACAGTCGTAAAAATCAGGGTTTCATGTCCCTAAGCTTATACAATTTTTGTTAAAGTTCAATTCGGTAAATACTGTGCTGGCCTGGAAAAAGATTCCGGTCTGGCTACCACCCTATTTCGAATACCTCGCCCTTCCCCTCGGCCAGACGTACATGGCTATATCTCTTCACCCGGATGGTTTCGGTATAGTTATTAGTGAGTTCATCTCTTCTTCTTCTCATACTTACAAACATCGAACCAAAGTTATGATTTCATTTCAGCCCCCCACCCTCTCTCAGGCGGAAATCGATGCAGTATAAGTTCGAGATAAAAAATGCCTTTGAGGAGATGTATTCTCGAAGCCGATCAGAATTATAGCGGACAGAAAACTTGGCAGCCCCTCACAGCTAGTTCTTGATGAATGCGCTATAGTCCTTAATGAACTGGTGTCTGCTATCCTTCGCTTTGGATGACACGGTTATTTCTTTTGAAGAAGGGACAAACACGGTAGTTGAAATTGAAGATTCAAGGTGTCAAACATATCGTTGCTGAGGCAGTCGGGTTAGTACCAGAAGGCCCCGGTACGTCGTATTATTGCCCATATCACATGCGAATGCATCAGGAAGGATTTTCCAATATATTGCCGAGCACTGCGTATACTCCAATTGGGTAGTGCTCGGATAAATGAGCCTTGGTGAACCTAATGAGTTCCGAATGCCACTTGTTACCTGCTCTTGCTCAGAAAGACTGGTGTACTCTGGAAGATGTAAGGCCAGCGCATCTCTTGCTCCCTTGACCCTGTACAGCCCACCCCCTCCGGTTTACAAGTAGACAATGGGACTAAGAGATAGGTACGACAGTTGCCGTGGATATTGCTATGGCCTGGGGCCATGATGATGGTTATTGTGAAGCAACTTGAAGCAAAGGAGAGTGAGACATCAGCCATAACGGTTGCGACAGTTCCACGGTTGAGCCTAGCTTCGTAATAGCCTCTTGACTTTTCGAGTAAATATAGAATTCCCTAACCCTAGTAGCACTGGATAGAATATCATGCACAGCATCCTAAGTTGGTACGACTTTCCTATGGAAGACACCTAAAACTTTTCTTTCCAGCGTGAGTACTCGCACTTTCTATATATCTATGGACTTGTTGATCTTGAAGTCGACTTGAAATTGCTTAGTCATGATGACTTGAAATAGAGTCATCATGGCTCTAAATAGAGTCATCATGGCTCTAAATAGAGTCATCATGGCTCTAAATAGAGTCATCATGGCTCTAAATAGAGTCATCATGGCTCTAAATAGAGTCATCATGGCTCTAAATAGAGTCATCATGGCTCTAAATAGAGTCATCATGGCTCCAAATAGAGTAATCATGGCTCTAAATAGAGCCATCATGGCTCCAAATAGAGTCATCATGGCTCCAAATAGAGTCATCATGGCTCCAAATAGAGTCATCATGGCTCCAAATAGAGTCACCATGGCTCCAAATAGAGTCATCATGGCTCCAAATAGAGTCATCATGGCTCCAAATAGAGTCATAATGGCTCCAAATAGAGTCATCATGGCTCCAAATAGAGTCATTATGGCTCCAAATAGAGTCATCATGGCTCCAAATAGAGTCATCATGGCTCCAAATAGAGTCATCATGGCTCCAAATAGAGTCATCATGGCTCCAAATAGAGTCATCATGGCTCCAAATAGAGTCATCATGGCTCCAAATAGAGTCATCATGGCTCCAAATAGAGTCATCATGGCTCCAAATAGAGTCATCATGACATCAGTCATGATTAAAAGCAACGTTCGGCATTTACTTTCCTAGTAATCGAGATATGTTCGGAGTCCACGCTTACACAATCAGCTTTTTTGCGATAGGAAACCGAGCGCCAAAGGCAAGAGTAGATCAGCTAATTTTCTTAGGCTCGTGCTGGCATTAAGCAGGTTGATGTCGTGCTTTATGCCGTTCACTGATCTAAGGTAAATGACTTTTAATGGAAAATGTAATTTGAGTGTCTTTCATTACCTATTGTTGTTGACTTCAATTCGTCGCCCATTTAAAAGGGATTGTATTTCATAAAAAGCAATTTGTCTCAGCCTTCACAACGGTCATTACATTGTAATTAAGCACTTAAAAGAGATTTTCTTAATCAAATAAAGAAAAAAGAAAAGTTATGAAAGTTAAAAGGCGGAAGGCAAATCTTCGGTTAGATGAAACTCAGCTGAGACTGTTTCCCGAAGGCTGCATCATCAGTCACTTCTGGAGTATAATGATTTTATGATAGTTTACTGTTGCTAATGGAAAAGAGCGGTGGCAATTATTATGAAGATATGGCAACTTGCGACAAATGAAGATTAAAAGTGCTAAAGACTGGTGGGGTACACAAGACAAGTTGCTGGTCTTTGATGTGATTTATGTTGGGAAATAATAAAAAAAATTAAGAATATATTAAAATATTTCTTACTTTAAATCCATCTATTCTTCTTTACCCACACAATCCCTTGCGTGCGTCGTTCAGATGCCGGCGTGTAATTGATTCAGCAAAAATTTGCGACATTCATTCAAGATTTTTTTTCTTTTCCTACTCAATGACCACTCGAAATTGCAATATGCTTGAAAGTATCTATGCAGTTCGTAGCACATTTTTTGCCAATTCCATTATTGCACTTAATCATTAATAGAGAGAGATCGTCGCAGACTTGGTGTATTGACACCCAGGCGCCCAAGTTAATGGCGAATTATATTCAACTTCAGACAATTCAAGTTGTAGGAGAAAATAAATCGAAAATGATTATCCATTTGTTAAGTTAACGACAATTGAATGTACTTACTTATACATATGAACATAGGTGGAACAAGGAATTTGTAAGTGGAGGGTTTCACTGCATTGACATTAAACCACAAAAGCAAATAACATCAAAATGGTGGATGCGTGATTTCGCTGTCCATATCAACGGTCGGCATTAACTTTCCTTGCTAATTGAACTATGTTCGGCATTCACTCGTACACAATCCGCTTTTTCTACGTATAGAATCCGTTCGTCAACGGCAAGAGTACTAGAAGAGCATGAAACTCAATTTAGTGCGAGGTGAGTACTAATACTTTCTAATAAATTGTTTAAGCCGATAACTGGTCTGTGTAATTTACGAAAATTCGTGGAGCTGAAGCGAACGCCGTGGTGTGTAGGTAGTGTTGCTGGCCTACAACACCGAAGGTCCAAGGTTCGAGCCCTGGTACAAGTAACATCAAAAGTGGTTTGAAAAAGTATTTTCAAAACGGGGTCGCCCCTCGGCAGTGGTTTGGCAAACTCTGCGAGTGTATTTATGTCATGGAAGGCTTCTCAACAAAAATTCATCAGATACCGTTTGGAATCGGCAAAAATCTGTAGGTCCCCCCAATTTGTAGGAAAAATTGGAAGCAGCACACCACAAATTGGTAGAGAAGCTCGGTCTTAATCTCTTTGGAGGTATATATCGCGCAAATTATTAATTTTTTTTTTCAACAGGCTTAGTCACTCAAACCTCTGAAAAAGTCCGTGGATCTGTCCGACAGAACCAGCTAAGTCAAAAAAGGGACAGGTTCAAGTAATAATTTAAGAAAATAATCGAGATTAAAGCCCAATGCTGCAGAGAGCGCACTGCGTAGTATCAAAGGATGCGAGCATTTCTAAGCTCTCTCGAGTATATTGACGAAAGCTTATGACAATTTAAACAAACTAACCAGGTATCTCATCTATGGATATGAACCTTTTCACCTTTTCTCTGTCGTCCAATGGGTCAGGTAGGTATGCCTGTATCAAGAGGCGACTAAAATCCGCATCGACTTTGGTTCCAGGGCCAACGAAATCATTGTGCAGGCAGTCGGAATAGTTCCACAAGATTATTATCGAGCCCACCGGATTCATATCTGGAAAGGACTGCCAATATTCTTATTACTTGGTTCGGTCCGTCGCGTCGCATTCCATGAATGGATGCGCCGACTAAGCTGGGACACGTACTGTTACAACAACAAAAAACAGTTTCACCTCTCACTATTAGTTTCCAGATTTTCTTTACGTTAATTGGCGTTTCTAATTCCGAAGAACTTTTAAGGAACAGCTAAGAAAGTCGAAAAAGCCCGAAAGTAAATCAAACAACTTTGGCTACAGTCGGGCTTGTACCAGATGGTGTTAGTATTAGAGTGCGATTGGTCTATATGATCGATGACTCCACGGGTTTGATGATGAGCGCGTGATTGGACTTTTTCGTGGAGTTGGACTCCCAAGCTCAAACAGGATCATCAACTAGTTCGGACTTAGTGGCGACCTTTAAACAAGGGTTGTTAATGGAGTTGAGCGACTATGGGAGAAGACCTCTGTAGGAATCCCTAAATTAGCGGGAACTGTCTGGATTCATTGGTTTTCTGAGGCAGGAAACTCGGGGTGAAGGTTTTCGCCTATCTCTAGTTTGAGAAATTCGTGGAGCTTCGAATATCCGTACAGTAAAATTGCAAACCAGACAGTCCGAAATGGTTCTGGTTGACAACAAGCCAAAGCAAAGCTACCTTATAATTGTCCGCACGGGAACGGGTTTCCTAGTAAGGTATTTGGGCACAACTGCGACCGCCACGGCCAGTTGAGAGCATTACGTGGATATTGAGCTAGAACTAGTACTGCCATCAAATGGCTTAACTCTAGATAGTTCTAAGCTAGTCGCTTTTCGTGCAAGGACACACTTCTTAACCCGACAAAAGATGCTCCCAGCGGCTGGTGAGTGATCCTTTGTTTTTCTGGAAAATGGACCTAATCAATATCTTAAAGGTCACTTAGGAAAGAGTTTTTCTTTGCTCAGCTAGACCCATAACCCCAACGAGCAACGTGATTCGCTAAAGTTCAGCTATTAAATCCATAAATTTTCGAAAACCTCGTGATTCATTAAGAGGCACTGGATCCCCACTCCTAATCCAATACCCATCCATCAATTCAAGTACATTTGTATTTAGAGCGCATCAACAATGTTCCAAAGTAACTGTAAATTGCAAAACTCTAAAGCTCTAGTGGCAGCAACAACAACTAAAAAAGTGTGGCAGATGGGCTGATCCGCTTTGATCCGATGTGATGCTATGCGATGGGATGCATTGGTCTGTTGGCCTAAGGCAATTTGGTGCATTGAACTTTATACACTCGACCACAAGCGCCCATACAGACACACACTTGCTTACAGACGTACTGACGGACAGACAGTGAGACACACAAATGCTTTTTCCACCTAAAGCTATTGAAAACGTAAGAATATTGCAAAGCGCTTTTTTTCGCAGAGGAAGGAAATTGCTGTACATGGCACTTGAGTTTGTAATTCGCCACAGCAGCCGAAGCAATTACAATAATAAAAGTAGCAACAACTTCACTTCAATTGCTACTGCAGATGCGGGCGATTTTTTCGGCTTAAAACAACAAATACATACGTTTTATCTATCAGCTCATAATGCGATTATAGGCCACTACTACCTACCGATGTCTGGAGAGTAACAAATAATAAATATTTCATTGGAAATGGCACTGCAAACATATTATGGTAAATGGGTAATTCCATGTCAAAAGGACGCATGCTTTTAACGACCTGGGCGAATTTTGATTCCAGCTTTTTCCCGTTATATTATGGACTTATGTTAGGGGAGAATTATTATTTTCAAAAAATATCGATGGCTGAGTGGGAGATCAACTTATTTAAAAAAATTTTGAAAAAGTCCTACACATATTAATTTTGAACGCACTATCACAGAATTTTTTTTCAACATTGCCATATATCAGCTAAAAATATATTGAATTTTAGCTCAGATTTGGGGGTTTTTGAAAGTCATTTTGGTTAGGGCATTCTTGGGCCAAATATTAAAACAGGGCGTTATTGGAAAATAATTCTGAAGTACGATGTGTTTGTTTAATTTTGTTAATTTTATTATAAGTCGCTAAGTGCTTACGGAAAAACGGCTTATGCCTCAAACAATTTTAAAAAATTTAGCAATTGAATTTTTTCGAAAATATTTTGGAAATCATCAAAATAACTAACCGCTGTATATAGTTGTTGTAAGTTTTATCATTATTTAATACAAATTGTTCACTGAAAATGAAGAATTGTTGGTTGGTTTATTTATTTTCGAGATATATTGAAAAGTTTAAGTTTAAAATGCAAAAAGTGTGCAAAAATAAATTTTTCAAATTCACTTAACCTAAAAAAATTAAGTCTTAAGCATGGTATGCAGTGTTTATAGTATAATTAAAGGCTAACTGAATTGCTTGAAGTTTTTAAGTTCAGACAAAACTCTTCAAAACTTTTTTTTTTTTACACAAATAAATTTTGAAAAATGTTTGGAATGCAATTTTTAAAAAAAATAAGTTTTAATAGTTTTAGAGACGTTTTCTCATGTAAACTTTAAATTGTATCTTCCGGGTAAACAAACATTTTCTATAACGAAAATTATTTTATCGGACTTCTTACTTTTTCAGAATCATTCGCGACTGTTTTCTGAACTTGTTCGGGACCGAAAATGATTTCGAAATTATCGTGAAAAGGAAAAAAACCAATACCGAAATGGTACCCGCAAAACAATGCCGAAATAGTTCCAAAATGGTCCCGAAAACACTCCAAAATGATCCCGAAATGGTCAAAAATTATACAGAAAAAGTCCCGGAGTGATCCAGAAAACATCCTGAATTAATCCCGAAAAAACCCAAAAATGGTCCCAAAAATTCCAAAAACAGTCCCAGAACGATTCTGAAATAATCCCGAAAACAATCCCGAAATGATCCTGAAAAAGTCCCGAAATTATTCTGAAAGAGTATGGAAATTTTTCCCAAATGACCCCAAAAAGTCCCCAAATGATGCAGCAGCCAGCACACTTCCACTATACCACTGCGGCCAGGCCAAAAAAAGAGTAAACTGAAATATCTTTGTTATTCTCACTGAGATATGTTTACTATAACGAAATAAAGGACTCTCACTGAGGAAAACTGTAATATTTAAGAAGTAACGATTTCCTACTCGTTACGTGATAAGATAAAGATTTTGGTCAAACTAATCCAAATTGAATGGTGGGTTATTCCAACCAAGGAATAACCCACTAATGTTTGATATATACTCAAAGTAAGCGCATCGCCGCTAAGCGCAACGGATGGATAATTCATTTATCAGCAGCAACAACAAGCCAGAACGGAAATATATCGCCGATTCAATACGCCACAAAACATGATCGCTAAACCCTTCTATGTGTGTGTTTGTGGAATTTCGATTTGTTGCAACACTTTGCAGCTGCAACGTTGAAATATGCAATTGCCCACTAACAAATTATTAATAATCAAAACGATTGAAGTGCTATAACAGCCATACAGCTGGCAAAACAACAGAGCAAAAGATACAACACAAAGCCACACAACGCATTAGCCAAGTTAGAGTGCCCTTTCACTAAGCCAAATGCAGCAGTTCGATAGACGAATAATAAATGTGAAAAAGTCGGACGCCCACTTTTCTCGTACAACAAATTTTCCCCGAAGAAATATAAAACGTAGTAATAGTGAAAAAGTTTTATTAAAAATTACAAACATTAATTTACATATTTATTTACATAAGAAATATTGTTGATCTGCATCAGTTGGCAGCAGATCTTTAAAGCGTTTCAACGTGCAGCCGTTGAATGTTGCAGCAAATTGGTTGCATTGAAATGATATATCAAAATTAGAGATGTTGCGGGAGTGTGTTTAAATAAACCGGATTTGGAAGCGAAATCGGAATCGGAAGATCAAGTAGCTCAACAAATAGAAAGTTTAGCGTTAGAGGAAATATGGTAGATTCAATAGATAATTACCGCGATGCTCGAAATGGGTTAGATCTGCGAAAGCTACACTTGTAATCGAGTCTAGAATGATCAGTGAACTAATGCAAAATCAAGTTCGTCTTGTTCACTAGAAAAACAAAAATTGTTTCTTACCTGCGCCTAATTCTGGGCGCAAAACTAAACGAAGAACAAATGTCGAGAAAAGATCAAAGAAGGCTCTGGTAGCACACTACTACTGCAAGAAAGCCTGAAGAGCTGGGAACTGTCAACGTATATAATCCACGGTATGTACAGCATGTATGTCTGGCAAAAGGCGCCAGATAAAAATAGCGAGAAAGTGAAAGCAGGAAAAGTACAGAGACTAGCGTGCCTAGGTATATCAGGCGTGGTGAGCAGCGCATCTCAGCAAGGACTAAACGTCCTCTTCCACCCGGTGCAGCTACATGTGTTTATACAGGGGTTGGCTGCAAAAGGAGCTGAAACTGTGTTAAACCGAGCTAAAAGCCGACAAGTCAGTTATTGACTTCTAGGCGCAGACGGTAGAGTAAACCTCAAAGGGAGGAATGGGAAGAGGGTTTGGTCACTTGGAGAGAAGTTACAATCCACACAGACGGATCGAAAATTAAAAATTAGTGGACTGGGCTATACTCAGATGATGTGCAAGTCAGACAGTCATATAAAGTCCCTAACTCATGCAGTGTGTTCAAAGCGCAAATCTACGCCAAGGAAAGGGCAGCTAGATTGCTGCGGGAGAGTATAGTACCAGCGACCTATGTAGCGATATTCGTTGACAGGGAAGTGGCTTTAAAGGCATTCGAATCTAATGTGATAAAATGTGGTGTGAAGGTGCTAAACTTCACTAAAGGGTCTGGATCATCTCAACATTTCTCTCTGCTGGGTCTCTAGAGACAGTAATATTGAAGTGGACGGAATAGCTGAAGAGATGATCAGTATGGGCTTCGAAATTGACTAAGACGAGGCGGCCAACTCTGTGCACACAACATTGGTAAATCTCCTAAGGAGAATTGAGGAGCAATAAATTTAATATGGACTAACCGGGAGGATTGCGAAATCTCAAAGTCCATATCGCCATGTTTAGATAGAAAATGGACTAGCCTCCTTCTCAAACTAAAAAGGATCTGCGGTAACAGTACTCCCAAACATTGCGCTATGTCGTATACCTACAGGCTCCCTGTACAGAAGCTATCAGAATGAATCTGACGGAGGTGATATTACCTGAAATTCCATGATTTGTAGGTTGTGAATCAAGGTGACGGCAGTTGACTGAAATTACTGATATGCCACTTCAAAGTTGTCATAACTTTTCTTAAGTGGTTTTGATACTTTGAAATGGAATATCGGGTTTTTCAGTCGTCTTCACTTCACTTTTTAGGTACAGCTGTGTTCAAAATAATAGTAGTGAAATTAAAATGAAAATCGTTCAACGAAATAAGAAGTAGCTATGATTTTAATAATTTTCATTTAAAATATAGCGAATTCCAAAACAGGAACAGCATAAAAAGAAATTTCAAAGTTAACACAAAGCTCAGGGAAGTTAATTAAATTAAAAAAAATTTACATCAAAGTCTTAAAATTTTTTGGCAGAATTTCTAGACAATTTTTGTGTACGCAGTTTTGTGTACCAATCAATTTTAGTATAACATTGTGCAAGTTAGAACTCGCTCAAAAATTTCCCTGAATTTTCAGAATTTTTTTTTTGTCAAGGTTGTTGAGTTATTTCTTCCATACAGCGCATAAAGGAAAATTAATTTTGTATGGAAAAAAAATACCTAACATGCTTGACAAAAAAAGTTCTAAAAGTTCAGGGGAAATTTTGAAGTATTTTTAACGTGCACATTATTGTGCCAGAATTGAATGAGCTATAAAACTGCGTTCTCAAAAATTTTCTGAAAACTCTTCTTGATATTCTGATGTAAACTTTTTAAAAGTTAAATTATTAATTCTGAACTTTATGTAAACTTTGAAATTTCTTTTAATGTGATTTCTGTTATGGAATTCGCTATATTTTAAAAGAAAATCATTAAACACACAGCTTTTTCTTATTTCGTCAACTGATATCTAATTGATTCTGAGTTATTCATTATATTTTGTTACATACACTGCGTTACAAAAACGAGCTTTAGTTCTGCTCTATGAACTAAATATACTTTTTCGGAAAGGGGAGAAAAAATAAAAATAACGTGTATCGGCGATTTTCATGTACACGACAGAATTTGTTTTTTTTATGTATAAAGTATAAAGGTCGTAGTGTCCGTCTGTCCACCTGTGAAAGACTTTGGATTGATTTTTAACCCTATTTCCGTGATCCAATCGAGCTAAATTTTTGCAGGCAGACTCGTGGAAATGCCTTTATCACGTCAAATTTTTTAAAAAATAGATTTTTATCAATTCTCAGATTTTTCTGAATTTTTTTTTTAATGGTTATCGGTTTTTTTGTAACGGTTTCAGCTCATTAAAAAACCGAATTTTTTTATATTAAAATTAAAAATTGTTACATTAAAAATTTAAAAAAAAAAAAAAGTTTTCGTGATATTTTTAAAATTTGTACTTGGTGCGAATAAGCCACAAACGTAACAAAAGTTATTTCGAGTCGGGCACTGCATTTTTCTCAGATGAAATATATAGAAATACGTTTTCGCACAACAGAACTTAAAACAATTGTCAAAGTATACGTGTCCTAGTAGCGCAACTGTCAGCTGATCGGAACAAACACACAAACGGCAGAGAGTGTGTTGTATCCAACAATAAATTAAACGAATTTAATGATGCAATATCAATTATGCAATTCAATGTTTCATCTGTCATACCAGTTGTAAGTGTTGTAAAAGTCATACACAGTTTAGTGTTAGAAAGTTACTATTGATAAACTACAAATATATGGAGTAGGATGGGTCGAAAAACAATTTTTTTTTTGTCGGAACGCTTTAGTAGTCCCTTCAAGTTATGCCGAAAAAAGTGAAACATTTTTTTTTTTTTTTTTAAATTCAGGAAAAACTGAGAATTGATAAAAATCTATTTTTTTTTAAATTTGACGTGATACAGACATTTCCACGAGTCTGCCTGCAAAAATTCAGCTCGATTGGATCACGGAAATAGGGTTAAAAATCGATCCAAAGCCTTTCACACAGGCGGACAGACGGACACTACGACCTTTATACTTTATACATAAAAAAAAAAACAAATTCTGACGTGCACATGAAAATCGCCGATACACGTTATTTTTATTTTTTCTCCCCTTTCCGAAAAAGTATACTTAGTTCATAGGACAGAATGTGTGTAACACGGTGTTATCATAACGTATGAAATGTCGAAACTTCGTCGCATCCCCCTAATTCAAACGTACTAAATGTTTGTTTGTATGTATGTGTACGTGAGTGTTTTTGCGTGCAACAAACTTATCATTTTTGTTCAAAATAGAAAAAATAGATAAATAAAAATGTTTACATGAAAAGGTGTTGAGTTGTTTGTTTAAACAAATGGTTTTTTGAATAGAAAGTGCGACTGTGTGAATGCCCCTACAACACAACATGCAATCAAAAGAAATTTATGTATGTAATTAATTAAAGGTACAAACAAATTAAAGAGTAGGAATTTTTATTGAAATTTTTAACTTCTTGTTTTTAAAGGAAATATCAACGGCAGTGTGTTAATGGGGTGCCTGTATCGCTGTCCAAGTGATCAAGGCTCGTACGCGCTTCTTATGAATCCTAAGTATTCCAGGAGCAAAATATAGTATAGTAATTAACCCGTGTAGCACTTGTGGTGACCATAGAAAAAGTGAGAGCCTCACTGAAGCCATTCCAGCATACTCGACTTAAGGGGCGCCTCGGCTTGTTCAGCAAGAGCTCGGGACTCAAGTTGGCGTCTGACTTAGAGCAAGCCGATCGCTATGTAAAAGTGTAAATATTTCCTAATACCGCAATCAGGTTATACGCTTGGCTTGACACCCGCCACCTCAAAAGTATTTCCAATAAAAGATGCTAGTGTGACGTTAGGTTTGTTGTGTGAAAGGCAGACTGCGCCGGAAGTACTTTCGTTCACGACTATTTAGCCTCTGCTTCTATGCGCTGAGAGCGGAGGCCTTCGACGCCACTCATTCTATGATAAATTAGAAAAGATCGTCGCTCCGTCAGAAAAAGTGACTAGGTCCATCATTTGTTGAAGCCAAGTATCACAAGAAGCAGACAGCTTAATATTTTCACTCTCGACTCTCAGACTAGCTCTCTGTGAGCAGAGATCAGATCCTACGAGGATAAAAGGTTTAGAATATGCCCGCGGTAAGATATGGCTGTTGAAAAAAGAGACTAAAGTATGCTAGCCAAAGGCTCGTCGGGGTAAACAATTAGCAGAAGTTGGGCTAATAAAAAAAGGTGGTGACACCAGAGCGTCCGGTTTCATTCCTGTAAGTGTTTTGCGGTCACAACAACAATAACAGAAATATTCCAGCTATCCCTCCATAACAACTGAGTAATATCGGCCCGCATGAGATATGAGGGCAGACGCTAACAGGGCCACGTCTGGCTGCGTCTTTGGGAAAGATTTAATGACTAGTGAGAATTTCTGTCCGGATCACAATGGTAAATGGTAAATGGCTTACAGAGGATACCTAGAGGGAACATTTATAATTGATAAATAGCGTGGCATATGATGAACTCGTTACCTGAAATCCCGACGATGGAAAACTAAAATAATAAAGAGTCGACAAATGACAGACTACCCGCGAAGCTGGTCACAGAATTGGCTAAAAAGAAAACAAACGTAGCCTAATCCATAAGAACGGAGGTCCCGCAGACAGTATTATTTCGGACCGTGTTGTTGGTGTTAACAGAGCTTCACACTGCCTAATGGGAGCGATCAGTCTGAGAATCGTCATCAAGCTCTTCTAACGGAAGACCAAGGAAACCAGGATGGGAACAGAGCGATATTGTTGTTAGAGGATTTCAATTTCACAGGTAAAAGGATGTCGATATCCAGAACGAAGTTGCGCTAGTATGGCTCTCTTGTTCCTCGGAAGACGAGTTCCTCTTCAGTTATTTCCGATGGTTGCATGTCAAAAACGGGGTTCACAAGCCGAGCTCTAATTGATTTATCTACCGACTAGGTGTGCAGGCTATTTAGAGCCCGCCTATGGTTACGCTGAGCAAATGGCTGGGTAATTTGATGCCGGCGGCGGATCTTCATCAAATAGGTGTCGGTTTGGATGATTAGGTTAATGACAGTTCAGTAGAAACTGTCTGCTCAACAATTTCGCATGCTCTCTTACATTGAGCATTTTTGTTTCTTGATGAAACTTCGTACCTTCTCAACCCGATTTCAGATCTGGGACTCTTGGAAAGAGAGACAATCAAAATATCTGTTGGGAGAATGAAGAGCTTTAGAAAAGACTACTCACTCTCATGCGTTTTCTTTATCCTAATGCTGGTGAGCATGATAAGTTCCGCCATATTAGAAGAGAATGAAACAAACTAGGTCAATTTAACATATTTAATGTCAATGTGAAGAACTGTGTCTATCTGGAAACCAGAGTAGCCACGTAAAATGTCCTGAGGCTGGAAATATAATGGAGAGTCACTCTAGCGAACATTTGGACCTTGAACTGTGTCATTTTATTTGAACGAATTAAAATACTCCCGCTCAGAAAGCATTTCTGTCGAAACCCACCGGTCGCAGTAGAGCAAGGGGGAGACACGCGCTGCATTAGCAAGTTCAAGTGGAGAAAACTTTGGACTCTCTTAGTGTTGCAAAATAGGGATAACTGGCTAGTTTTATCGAATTCGCCAAAAACCGCTTGGAACTCTATTCGAAGCCGAATTCCAATCAAAATTAACTAAGTACACCCAGTAGAAAAGTTATCAAGCGCGTTTCCTTAAGAAGATATTACAAAACTCCTTCTTAGCAAGAGCAATACACGTTTCCGCAGATAGCGCTACCTGTAGCGAGGTGGTAAGGTGTCAAGCTTAAAGGCAGGGGCGGTAATGCCTTACAACGCGAGATATTTGGAGTGCTTGAAGCGAATTCCTTCTAATAGCCATTCCTTCAGAAGAGAAAAGACAGGCTTTGCAATTTGGCCCATTTCATATAACGAAGAACCAGACCTGTTAAATTTGATTAGTATCTAGCCGTCTAATTAGGCTTTTTTATTTTGTTGATGATTATTTTAATTGAATATTTAAAATTTAATAGAATAATAAAAAAAAAAAAAAAAAAAAAAAAATCAAAAATAATCAAAACTAATCAAAAGTAATCTAAACTACTTTTTTGATTTTTTTTTTTGTTTTTTTAATAATCGTAAAATATCATGATGTTTTTTGATTATTTGTTTAATTAATTGGAAAATAATCATTAACAATTAAAAATAATAGTAATCAATCATTAAATGGATTCTCAAGAAAATAATTAATCAAACCGGTAATCATTACGATTAGTAATCATTATTTAACAAGTCAGCGAAGAACTAACGGGGAAGAGCTTTCGTAAGTGATTCGTACTCCTTCCTTTTCAACTGGGCACTTTATCTGGTTTAATGCAATAATGGTATTCCAATGTGAGAGAGACCGTAAATATTCGCAAATAAAATCTTCAAACCTCAAATATTTATGCTCATTCCTCACACCGCAATATCAAATTGCAAGTTGAGGCTAATAAAGTTGTTAAATTAACCCGCAAACCACCTGGTTGAGCGCATATTTGTGTTTGTAATAAGATATGCACATATGTCAGTATGTATGTATACAAGTATAAATATTATTAATTTATCGTTTAGTTATTTAGTTAGCAATTCGCAAGTAGCAACCACATTGGCTTTTGCCACAAATTACCGATGAGCTACTGTGCAACCACAATGACGGCAGCGCATTTGCGGTGAGATTAACGATTTCAAGAGCAAATTAGAAAAACGAGAAAAATAAATAAACAAAGAAATAGATAATAAAATAATTCATTAAATAAAATGAGCGCAAATCAGCAGCTGACGTGGAGCCAAGCGTTAAGTTTTCATGTTCATGCAACGGCAACAGATGGGCCTGCCGCCAACATACACAGCACACTCACACATCCATACATATTTATATCTTCATGCAACAAAGCGCATGCACTCATTGCACCAACTAATCAACTAACAAAACAGACATTTGGCTTGCCAGATATCTACACAGATTGGCTGAGATGCGACAGCGCGCATGGTTTGCAGCTAATCAACTGGAACCGCACAAAAGGCAAAATGCAGCGGCGCACAGTGAAGCATTTTAAAGATGTTACTTGCGCCGAAGGAGGAAGGAGGCGAGAAGGATGGAGACAAAGCATTCGTACCTCTACCACTTTCTTTACGAGAAAGGAATCTGGTCCAATTCTGCGAGGAGTCGAAGTTTTCGAGTTCAGAATATTCCTCCGCATTCATTTTCCTCGCGCCACCCATAGCGTGTATGTTTGTATCTCAAAAACCCGTAAGCCAGGTGGCTGGAAAAATTGGATAGGAATAGGATAACCATCTTTCCAGACAACCTATGTTCTACTAGTTTAGCAACAACAAAATGGAGACTAATTAGGTATTACACAGAGTGTGCCGTCGGCTAAGTGAGTCGCCTCTGCGGGTTAGGGGTTTATAATATGCCCGAGGTAGACATACCGGTCGTAAGAGGTGACTAATATGCACAAAGGTCTACGGATATGATGCCTCACACCTCTCATTACCCATCTTATCCTTCCGTACGGAAGAAGGGGTGACATGACCTAGAAGGTTTCACTGGTCATAAATCGCTACCACGACAGTCGGGCAGTACCGCAAGGGAGTACCGGAGCGTACCGGGTTCAAATCCGGCCAATGGCTGTTAATTCGTCAACACTCCCTAAAACCTTCGGGTAGTGTTTTTTTCGTTACCACAACAACAACAACGCGAGCATATATTTCTATTTATCTATAAGTTTCGAACCATCCTAACATACAGGAAAAGAGAGGGCCATTTAGCTGGCCTGTCGCGGCTTTTCTTTAGAAAACCCAGCAGCTGAATACTGTCTTAAGTCTGTTCTTGTCAGCACTGGTTCAATGAGTCCAGCAATAAATAAGACATTTCAGTATTTTGGAGTCTAAAAAGTCGGTGGCCTTCAACATGATCCTCAGCCCATCTTTGGATGGACCGGTGGGATATACCCCAGTCAAACTTGGTAGTCACTGGCCTTATTCGCCTTATGGTGCTGTCGAATGGGTTTGGTGTATAATGCTCCTAGGAATAGAAAGAGATAATATGGAAAGCCCTAATCGAGGGCCTCCCGAAACACAATGCTGTGAGGCTGATCCACCTTCTCGGGTAATTAAACTGGGCTGCTGAAATAAGACTACTAGACCGCTCTTTACATATTCGCGATATTATTTGCTGCATTATCCATTGGTCAATGCATGAGTTTTGGTGTCATAACAGAGCATCAGACCTAATTTGTGTCAGTGAAGTGTCGCGGCGGGGAACTTACCTCATTGTAAACATTTACCCAACTTTGGCGGATTTTTCAAACGCTCTAAACAACCTTGAGCCAAGTTTTGTTTCTGCAGATGATCTTCGTCAAAATGAAAATATTACTCAGAGGCTTCGGAAGCTGTGTTAGAAGCATCTCATCTCGTATTGGATTTACAGTGGTAGAACAATCCATCCAATACAATGGTGAACTGCGGACCTTTGGTGCCTGGTCTCTTTGACGTAGGACCTAATATCTGATTTGGTATACATTTATCAGAAAACGGGCAACTTTAAGGGAACACTACGCTCAGCCCTCTTGACTTTAAATCGAAAAGAGTCCGAATGTGACAAGTAATTGCTATTTTCTTTCTAAACGAATGGTACCGAAGTGCTATAGTTCGGTGTGGTGTAGCCGGAAACTACAAAAAACAAGTAAAAGTAGATTACAGCCCAACACGAATATCGCTTTTTTTAATGAGGAGTTGGATCAAGTTGAAGTGGGCAGTACTCAACTTAAATATTTTATGCCCTTCGCTATATTACTCGTGTATATGGACACAGGTCCATATGAGATCCATTAGGCTTGATGGAAGTTTATTTTTTTTGACCTAAAACTAGAGATCGTAGTCTTCAAGATATTGAGAAGGCCTCATCTAGGCTTGACTTCGGACTATAAAATCCTGACCGAGGGAGTTTCAAGACGCCATTTGATGTGGTCATTAAAACATGTAGGTTCCAATTTCCCTAAAAAGCAAAGGTCATGGCATAATTTTTCGACACTGTCGGAGCAATTCATCAGGATAAATATGACGAGAATCTTATAGAGAGGGATATTTTGTTAGTCGAGAAGGGACGACGATGCTTTCCAATATAGATTTCTAATGAAGATTTTGCTATTGAGATGTGTGGTTCGTGAGTATTTTGCGAGTAAATGGGAATAAGGACTCATCACTTCCAGTCAGAGTTTCAGAAAGATTTCTTATCATTCGCAAACGGGTTAAGAAACACAAACTGGCTGTCTGACGAGACGTAGTAAGCAATAGTTTTAAAACTGATTATTCAAGTCTTAAGAACATATCCATATACACCGACGGCTCTAAATTAAACGGGATGGTCGGGGGAGGGTTCTTTTCAAGAGATTGCGACCTAGAACTCCCCTTCAGACTACCTGATCATTGTAGTGTTCTCCAGGCTGAGATCTCTGCAATCAAGGAGGCCACATCGTGGATAGGACAGCACACTATCGGCAAGAAAATCTTCATTTTCATAAATCATTTGGCGCTAACTCATTCAATTCTGAACTAACGCTAAACTGTCGCCGATCTCTTCAAGAGATAGCCAAGCAGAATTGTGTAAACCTTACGTCTGTCCCGGGTCACAGGGATATTGAGGGTAACTATAGGGCAGCTGCGCTTGCTAGGCAGGCCACTACCACGCAGGGTTTTCATGCAAAAGAACGCTTGGGTATACCCTTTGCCACATGTAGGCTATTGCTAAACGAATACTCCTATCGCCAAGCCAACGAAAGATGACAACCAACCCCAGGATGTCGGATAGCCAAGCAAGCCTGGCCAAAAAGGGATCCCAAGAGATCTCGACAAATCTACACCCCAAGAAGAGTCGATATTTCCAAGTTAATATTAATATTAACTGGGCATTGCCTTATTGGGAGGAAAGCGAAGAGGCTAGGTGTCCCCTATTGTAGTTGCGGAAGAACCGGGGGTTTTTTTTTTTTCAGAGGAGAAAGCATCGAAAGCCTAAAAGCACTAAAACTCCTGGGCAACATTCGCCAAATTGCGTAGTATGACATCAAGGGCTTGATGGCCTTCATCAAGTCTTCAAATTGGTTCGAAGAGTAGATGTAACGGTGTCTTTTCGTGGTATCACAGGGGGTCTTCTAGTACTGGCCTAAGTGTGCCCTTTTTGGCAGCCACTTCAACCTAACGTAGTCTTAAGAATCACAGGCGCTGTAATTTGGAGAGCCCAAGGTCTGAAGACATTATATATGAGAGTGAATAAAGAACCCGCAAAAACGATGTTCACTTAATAATATCGAGATTTTTGGTTTTGCAACGAATACCCTCGCAATGACGCACTGTGCAGCAATCATTAGTTTTGACGCAGCTGAGGGCAAGGGTGCAGTGTAGTTGGAAGAGCAGCAGTTGACACCGGAACAGTTGCGCATGCGCGCGAGCACGCGCTCCGTCTTCTCCCACTAACTACAACTAACTCTTTGGCCAACGCTAATCCTCACAAAACCAGACTCTATACAGCTTGTTGTTGCTGCTTTTCTATTGTAAAGCGAAACTGTACCGATTATCGGTTGTGTGCTGCTTCTTGCACTTGTGTGCTGCATGCAACTTGTGGTGCACCGCAACACAAAACCGCGCAGAGATCTTTTGATGCTGCTCCTATGCGGCAACAATAAAATATAATAAATGGCCACAATTATCGCTAATGTCTAACAACGGTTTGCAGTAGTGCCAAGTAATAATAATAGCGCGTGCGCAAAGATAGAAGCAACAACAACACCCATTACAATAGGAAGACTTGAAGCGAGATTATTCGAAATACAGTAGAACAGAGTTTTGAATGATTAAAGATTCTTTGCTGCTGCTACTTACGTTGTTGTTGTCATTGGATTTCTTGTTGCTGTTGTTGCCATCAATACGGCTTATGTGTGCAGCAGCATCAAGTGAATAGCAACAACATTAGCAACAGCTGCAGAGTTCAAAAGTCTTTAGGACGCACGAAGCACCACAAGCAAACCTAATAGACTTTGAAAGTTTCAAACAAAGAAAATCAGAGGAAACAAATTGCACAAAAAAAGTAGTCGCAATCTTTTGTAGTTGAGTTGAAAAACCAAAACATATTCACACAGCTTAAATCCAGGTAGACAGACCTACTTTGAACGGGAACACCAAAGAAGTTTTTAGAAAATCAATGTAGACCTAGACGTCCTTTTGACGCCTAAGTAAGTACTAGAAGCTTATTATAGAACAAAGCGTCAAGCGGAAAAATAGGGCTCTGTATACCTTTATAGGTAAAGAGTGGGGTCTGAGCCCTGAACTGACAGTATGAATATACGAAGCAGTTATTCAACCCATGAGGCATTGGTGTGGTGTGGGCGCCAGTCCAAGTCAACAACATGAAAGCTTAGACTATCCAGAACTCGTTTTTAGCGCAAGCTCAAGTTGATCGAGCCAATACAGAATCTTTTAAGCATAGACCGCCAGCGCTCTTGCGATGAAAGCTCCGAAATCGAGAGTTTTGAAACCAGTTGCAATCTGTGAAAGCTTAAACTTGCTTTCGATTGCTTCTTCCTATTCCAATATATTAATACCTGACTTCTGGTGCTTGATTATATCCCAGATATTTGTTAAGTGGATTGACTCGTCGCGAATAGTTCTTATGAGATGGATATGGAAGGATTTGGGGTATGGCAATTTGCTCTTGTGGGGTGGAGAGATTTTTCGGGCCATATGTTGATGCCAGGCACTGAACTCCATGAGCTCACTAAAGTTCATTTATCGTTCGTCAATACTAGTGCTAAGAGATACGAACCCTGACAAGTGTCAGAGATACAATGAACTCCTTTCCTTCTGAGATATATAAAAGAAACAGAACGCCTGGTCGCACGCAGTAATACCCGCCATGACCCCACATAACCCTCCATGTGCAGGTCTCAAACTGAAATACAGGACATGACAGCGAGTGTTGCAAAGATTCCCACTCCTACCCCACAGGCTATTTTGAATCCACCCGTGTAAGCTGAAATGCCGAACTTCTGAGTGAATCCCCCGGCTTTCCAATGCTTTCTCGAAGGGAAGACAATGTAGAGTTTCTTGTGTAGTCTGTTCTGGGGCAAATGGGGTCCGTTTCCGTTGTAATATGGGAGTCTTTCTTTGATAAAGAGTTCAATGGTTGGTAATTCGCATATAATCTCCAAAGCCACTGTGGCACATAATCTAGACGCCATTGTGATCGCTCTCAATTAGGTAAACATTTTTACTAGGAATGAGCCCGAAACTGATAAGAATGCTGAAGTAGCCATAGTGCACAAGCTAATAGCATATATTAAAGCCCGGGTAGCCCAGACCAATACCCCATATCAGAGTATCACCTTCATCACTTTTTTTTACAACCAGTAGATTGCATCTGGTAATGGACCATAACGCTTGCAAATGGCCTACCGGAAGTAGAAAAAAATGAGCTTTTTAGCCTAGTCCTCCACATTGAGTCTCTATGTCAGGTTTCTGTCCAGCATGGTCCCGAATTATTTTACCTTGCCAGAAGGTTTGTACTTACTCATAAATACTTATATTTTGGTTGGGTTGAAAGCCAGTTCACATTACTCTGGTCTTCATACCTCATATTCATATTAATTTTTACTACAACCCAGAACAAGGTCAAAGCAATAATTTCCTGGGAGTACTACAGTCTTCATTGTGGGCCCAGTCCTTCGCCATCGCTCTGCAATCTATGAATAAGAGCTCCTTTCATTATCACTTCCATCAACGCTCCTTCGAAAGTCCACGACATTTTTGAATGGTCCGTCGATTCAGAGGGCGCCTAGTTCGAATTCGTTTAGTTCTCGAGACATCTGTATTATAACTCAAAAGAGCTCATACACTTTATGAACATAAAGGGACAAATAAGCGTTAGCTTTTTCAACCCAACCAGCGAAGATTGCGATCACTACTGCTGCAACTTCAACAACGATATTGAAATGCAAGAGTTGCTCGTAAATTTACTGCTCCTTTTTTTATTTTTGTTTTTTTTTTGCCTTTCTTTGCTGCCAAAATCAGCTACATATATTTTAGCAAAGTTCAAGTTCATTTAATCGCAAAATAGAAGAAATCTTGCAAAAAGCAAAAAGGAAATGCAAAAAAAACCTCAAAATTATACTCGTTGGCAGAGGAAATTGGCAACATGCCCATTGTCAGCAATTTTAATATTTCTATTTGCGCCAGACGGCAATGTCAGCTAGGCAGAGTTGCCAGGTGAAGGTATTTCGTAGAGAATATGAGGTTCCGCGGCTAAGAAGTAGCTTGAGGTTGTTGTTACCAGTCTTTATATGTGTGGAAGTCTAATGGAGGTTAGAATCAAATATGACATCCCCAGTTTTTGAGAAGCTGCCATCGAGGTGCTTTGGCTACTCTTGACTTCTTATGAGGTTTCGAGATCTTATTAATTCATACAGATCCATTTTTATCAAAATAACAAAAACCGGTCTTGAACTCGAAAAATTAAATCGCTAATAATAGTTTCAATAATAAGAAAGGGGTTCAAGAAAAACTCTTAGGGGGATCTTAAGTGCTTAAAATCAGCTCCAGACGACGATATGGCAACACTGGCCGTGTAATATATGTAGACGTCCGTATGTATTCACCTAGCTGCTGTTGCATATCATCGGCTGCAGCAATATTTCTTTGGTATTAATGATGCAGTGTGGGGGCCATGTGGCATGCCTTAGCCGCGGGTGGTGGCTATTACGACAAATCGTGCATTTAATTGCAATGCATGGCATATTTAGTCAAATGATTTAGAGAATATACAAATCTGCAGTAAAAAAAGGAAGAAATGGAGAATACCAACATTGCTACATGGGCACTTCCAGGCTAGTGAAAGGAGCAGACATATTGTGTTTTTAAGGTCCTATCACATTATAAGAAATAAGTACAATAGTTAAAATTTTGTATTGTTATACTCTTTTTCAGAGGAAGAGGATGACTGAGAGAGAGCAGAAGTTGTTCAAATTCAATATCAAATAAGCCTTTATTCGGGCAGGGCAATTCTAATTGTAGGGTTGTGTATAAATTATCGAGTTTTGCTTTAATCGATTTTTTAACTAACGATTTTTTTGATCGGATTTATTAATGGTAAACATAGATTTTCAATAAATCGATTTCAAGAGTTACACATTTTGAATCGATTTTTGAAAATAGTGCTATATACGCGACGAGTATTGAGTTAATAACATTTAAAAATCGTCTATTTGGTTATTATTTTATACTACTTGAATTATTTATTCATAACATATTTTTTAATATATTTAACAGGTATTTTTCGTTCAAAAAATTGGGGTTTAAACAACAATCGATTATTTCCTTCAAAACTAGATTGATTTCTAAACAAAAAGAATCGATTATTGCGTAATCGATTTTTTCCATTCGAGGCAACATCTCTCGATGTTGGTACTACACTATGAGTAAACTCGCGACCTATATTTTAAGATAGACCTTCAGCAACACATCGGTGAAGAAATCATTCAATTCGGTGTAGTTGTTATTTAATGATGCGCGTGCAAATATACATACATACATACAGACAATAGGCAAGAAGTGAAAGCGTTGCTCCTTTGGCTTATGTTAATCTTAGTTTGGCTACCTATGCAGTTTTAAGTAGTTTTATTACAATCTCACTAAATATATAAATATTTTTTGACCCAATTTTTACTGTCGCCACTGTGTATAGCGGGAATTAAATGTTTCCGTGCCGAAAATGGTTTTTAAACTGTAAGTTGGACATCTAGCAACACATCGGTGAAAGCTGCATTTCATTAGGTGCAGTAGTTTTTGAGTGATGCGCGAACAAACATGCCGACAAACAAACAAAAATTTTTAAAAAATTGCTGTGTTGCATTCGTTTACTCTAATAAGCGACATTTCTGATTTTTTCTTTAATATCTGTAATGTACACAAGTCGATGTGTTACATTCGTCTATAGCCGACTTTTTTTCGTAAGCACTTAGCGACTTATGTATGAATAAAATAACAAATTGAAACTTTTTTTTTTCAAAATTTCAAATTTGCTTTTAACTTACATATATTCTAAACATCTGCGTAAACCGAACTGAGACTGATAAAAGCTAGGTAGTGGAAACATGCTTAGCATCAATTAGGAGTAACTGGAGGAGAGGCAAGATCCCAACTGGCAGCTGTAAAGACATAACATACAGAGAGGCTGTTAAGCATTTTCAGTGTAGACAGTCGCTTTAAGCCAGATAGCGCTTAAAATCCTTTGGATCCCTGACTTCATTAAGAATCCTAGCTGGTTGTAACATACATCTCATCATCAAACAAGTGTAATTTTTTTTACTGCACGGTCTATTGTCTTTATATCCGCGATCAACATAAAAATACTTCCTTCCTCTTGCTATCACGTCCAGTTTCAAAAACTTCATGGGTGGTCTCTTTCAGCTTGTCTGGTACTCATTAATATGCTCGATTTTATTACCGCTCCATCAGCATAGCAACAACAACAACCATCGTATTAAATTAAACTACGCCTGCGTGGGTGGCACGAGTAGACAAATGAGCCACAGATTCATTCATTCGTTCCTTCATTCATTAATTTACTTCAACAAGCATAGCCATTAGCACATAGTATAATCGGCACATATGTACATAAATATGTTATACATGCGATATAAATACAATTCATATAATTCATGCCAACACTTTGGTATCAATTTTGTTGAATAATCGTGAGCAATGAAAGGACGCTCCTGTGCTTTTGAGTTGGGTTCATTTTCAATTCATACAAATTTCTATGGGAATTCAAAGGCATAGTCTGGACTTGTCGTCAGGCAGCATGCTGTTTATATGTATTTATGTAGATATGTGTTAAATATTCATATGTAGGTAGTTATGTAGGAAATAATGAGTTGGAATTTAAATTTCACACATCAATTATTGAAATTAATTAGACCAGAGCACGGCACCAACATAACAGCATCATGTGGCATTACGCAAATAGCGATAATAAATCATTAATGGGCTTACGTGCTTAGAGAGTATAACCATACCGGGAAGTCAGTAACTATTTACGAAAACTTCTGGTACTTTAGTGCCGAATAGGAACTAGTTCCAAAGTGATTATATCTTCATGAGTTCTAAAAACGGCAACAGCAGCAACTTTTTATATTTGACCCAACATACCGATGCCTGTTTATTATAAATATGAGAGAAACAAACGTTTTAGAGTCTTTATTAGAGTAACAACTGTATTTTAGAATTTTTTTCTGTATGTCAGTGTGTTTGTTCACGCATCTCTCAAAAACTACTGCACTTAATTAAATACAGTTTCCAGCGATATGCTGCTAAATGTTCAACTAAGAGTTTAAGATCCATTTTGCGACACAGAAACAGTTTATTCCAGCTGTACGCAATGTTGGCAACAAAATTCGTCTCAACATATTTTTATACATTAAGTGCATTTGGAATAGATCGATGCCTGTAGATAATAAATACAAAATAAAAATGCATAAGGATAGTAATAATTGGAGCAACAGGAGCCAAAGGCACAACTCTTTGACTTTCTACCTGCCTGTCTGTAAGTAAGTTTGTATGCGCATCAGCAAGCAATTACTATATAAAATTGAATGGTTCCTTGAGCGATATATTTCCCTATCTTGAAATATAAGACACATTTTCCTTACTACCTTTTTTTTGTGTGCGTGGCGAAACGTTTAGTTTTTTTTTAACTTTCAAATGGCCATTGTTATAAAGAACTAGCTGATCCAACAATTATTTATTTTGCCAAATAAGTTATTTGTACCTACTGAGAAGACCCAATGGACTTTACCTTGGCCGCGCTTTGGTTTCCAAGAAATATCTATTCCCTCTTGAATTGCCTAAACCTCCAGCTCTGCCAGTCGGTTTCCCGCTATCGGCTCACCCCTTTTCTGGCTTTGTCTTCTTCCTTTAAACGAAAGCTGTTATTAGTGAATTTAGAATTTTTATTTTATTTTATCGTTCTCTTTCCTTATTGTTTTTCGTTTATTTTTCCTTCCGCTACTTTTCTATAATTACCTTTGCATTCGCTTTCTTTCCTTATTTTTTTCCTTAACATTTAATATATTACAATTATTTTATTGAATCTTATATTAACTAATTTTGGTTTGTTTTAATTTAATTTTATTAAATTTTTTTTTTAACTTTATTTTATTTTATTTTATGTTATATTATTTTATTTTAGTTTATTTTGTTATATCTGTTTTATTTTATTTTATTTTATTTTATCGTATTGTACTTTATTTTATTTGTATTATTTCAGTTTTAAATTTAATTTAATTTAATTTTATTTTATATAATTTGATTTTATTTTTATTTTCCTTGATTTTATTTCATTTTATTTTGTTTTATTTTATTTTATTTCATTTCTTTTATTTTATTTTATTTATTTTATTTCATTTTATTTATTTTATAGTATTTTGTTATATTTTTTTTATTATTTTATTTTATTTTTTTACACTTTATTTTATTTTATTTAATTTAATTAATTCTATTTTATTTTATAGGATTTTATTATTTTATTTTATTATACTTTATTTTATTTTCCTTTATTTTATTTCATTTAATTTAATTTTATTTTATTTTATTTCATTTCTTTTATTTTATTTTACTTTATTTTATTTTATTTATAAAATATTAAGAAATCCACCGAGCTCTAGGCCATACATATATATAAATTGAAAACACCAAAAATGATTGTTTTTGTATATATAATATGTATATATTTGTCGATATGATTTGTCAATATTTCGACTACATTCTGTAGTCATCTTCAGGACTGAAAGACAATGTTAAATACATGTATTTTATTTATTTTATAGTATTTTGTTATATTTTTTTTATTATTTTATTTTATTTTATTTTTTTACAATTTATTTTATTTTATTTTATTTCATTAATTTTATTTTATTTTATAGGATTTTTTTTTATATATTATTTTATTATACTTTATTTTATTTTATTTGTTTTATTTTATTTTATTTTATTTTTTTTTTATTTTTTTTTTTATTTTATTTCATTGCTTTTATCTTGTTTTATTTTATTTTATAGTATTTTATCATATATTTTTTTTATTATTTTATTTTATTTTATTTCATTTATCTTATTTTATTTAATTTTATTTTAATACAATTTTAACTGCCTAGGCCATCACAATTTTGAATTCCCAGTTAATTGCCTGGAAACCAGATTTATGACTAACTATTTTGGGTTCCGAATACACTCGTTCAGAACTAGTGACTTTTCTTACTGGGAAGTGTTGTTTGGTATTTATGTACGAAAATCATAACAGAATAGTGCTTAAATTGTTTTGCATTATGTGGTGTTAATTAATCAGGAAATTTAAATGGGAATATACTAGCAGCACCAAACTCAATTATTTTAGAAAACGAAAGAATTGGGATTGTCAGGATGCGTAAAATTAAAATATATATAAAGTTATAAATTAAATTTGCTCGAAAAGCAATTAGGTGTGCAATATTAAAATTAAAGATGACTAACGGTAACCCATGTAGAATTATTTAATTTCTGGACCGAATATATTGAATTTTTTGTTTTGATCAATAATAGAATCGATAAAAGTTGAATAACAGCCGATTAGTAGACCAAGTTCTTACACTTGGTCTTTCTAATCAAAAAAAAATTACGGTCTTCCTAGGGGGAACGCAAGATATCGAAGATGATGCCATGTAGGTAGGCGAAACCATGAGTAAGACACTAGTAAATGGTAAACAGCAAGTGTTTTACTGATTATGATAGCAGATGATAATTGTTTAATGATACTTAAGGCACTGCTTTCTTATATGGATTCTATAAGTAATTGAGGCGAACGAAGTATGTGCTCGACGTGAGCAATATATACATTGTGTACCATAAAACCCGCCCACGCTTCGCTGCGTCTCAGAACTTATAACAGACTGAGTTATATTTTAATCATCACAGTTTCGAAACCAGTTGAGGTATGGAACTTTATCACATCGCTTATCGCAGCACTAACTAGCACCTTTCGTTTGATAACCATATTGTACTAACTATGGTACACATTTTAGTCAATAATTCCGAAACCGGTAGAGCTATCGGAATAAGGAATATCTTAAATTTTAAGTTACACGTCCATTAATGCACCAGTGAAAGTTACATTTAATTCCATTAATTTATTTTTGAGTGACGCGCGACCAAGCATACAGACAGACAAACAAAAATTCTACAAATTGTTGATTTGGATTCTATTGGCTTAATAATGATCCCTCCCCTGTAAAAAACGGTTGTCTAAGCTTTATGGAGGGCGAGTAGTTTTTTTGAGTTATTTTTTTGTATATTATTTTATTATTTGTTCAGAGAGTAGAACGGGGGGTGCGGAGCACATGTTGCATAAGGGGCAACCTTTGAGTAATATTTATTTAATTATTTTATTTATATATTATGATTTGTTCTATATAGAAGTGGGGTGCGTTGCACCTGTTACACCTTGTATTTATTAATTGGGGGCGAGCACTGTTGGCTCTGAGGCATTGCGCGGGATTGGCTTCCTCATTTTCGTTGTGAAAAACCCCCATTTGGGATCGGAAAGCATAAACTATATCTTTCGAATATTTCATTAGCTGATTGCGAATTTCATGCAATACAAATGAAATAAACGAAAGAAATGACTACAGCTTATGTCGCTTAAACATACTCCCCCCCTAGACGGCTTAGTCGTCTAGTGAGATTCATACCTCGCGCGTAAAATAATAGCATCGTCAATTATAAAATCTCGGTACATTAAAAAACAGCATATATTTATATATATTTGCATTTATATATCGGTTTATTTATCAAAAAAAATTTATAAACGACTTGAAACCAACAGTCGCGCGAAAAATATAATACAGACAAAATGTCTGATCCAAAATCTCCTCTTATCGTAGTGGAGCCACCCAAAATGGGTGAAGAAGAAAAGCCACAAGGCAGCCCTGCTGACGGTACCCGCTCAAAACAGGGTGCAAGGCAAAAAAAAGGGCAAAGAATTTTCAGCTGCAAAATTCATAACAGAAAGTGACAGTATCATAAGATACTGCACTAGATTCGCTTCAATTCCCATAGAGGAAAATACAGAATCGGTGCTAGAAGTCAAAGATAAGTCTCTTGACAGATTTTGGACACGGCTCCAAGCGGCATATGACGCAATCATCGAAACCGATGATTCAGACTTGCCCGAAAATTTTAAAGAATCGGCTTATTCCAAATATGAAAACTGCTTAGACCGTTACGAAGAAACTAAGGCCATGATCTCTGATCAATTAAAACTTTTAAGGCCAATTATTGCACCTACTCAACAACGAGTAGAGCTGCCCCAAACACAAAACAAAGAAACAAATTCCGGCATATATCTCAAAGTGCCAGCCTGTGATACTGAAGTATTTCATGGGGGTTATGAACAATGGCCGTCCTTCCGGGATATGTTCTCAGCCGTGTACATAAACCACCCAAAGCTATCACAAGCGCAAAAACTATATCACTTGCGAAATAAAACAAGAGGTCAAGCAGCGGCAATAGTCAAACAGTTCGCACTTAACGATGACAATTTTAATCTGGCTTGGGAAGCGTTAAAAGCTAGGTATGAAAATGAAAGAGTCTTGGTCGATAAACAAATAACGACCTTAATGAATTTACCAAAAATTCAAAAAGAAACAAGTGAGGAATTTCTAAAATTACAGTCCACAGTTACAAACTGTTTATCGGTTCTAGAAACCCAAAAAATTCCCACTGAAAACTGGGACCCTATTCTGGTCAATATTTGTGCTGCCACATTACCAGAAAAATCATTAATTTTATGGGAGCAATCGCTCTCATCCCGTAAAAAATGCCCAACGTGGCAACAAATGAAAGATTTTCTCACCACCCAGTTCGAAATCGCAGAACGGGTAGGCACAAAAGAAACAAAGCCGAAAAATGCAAATGAAGACAAAAATAAAAGCTTCTTTAAACCCCAAGCCGGTAATTATAACTCCCATAATAGGAGTAACTATAAGTCTAACACCAAGAGTTTTAACAAATCTCAGTCGTTCACATCTGAACAAAGCACATATAAATGGTCATGCGAACTGTGTAACGGAGGTCATTCAATAAGATCTTGCGAGAAATTTATAAAATTATCAATAAACGAGCGAAATAATTTAGTCAGGACGAAGAAACTCTGCACAAACTGTTTGTCAAAGAGTCACCCAGTGCAGAGATGTCCGAGTGTTCACAAGTGCTCATATTGCCAGGGGAGACACCATTCAATGCTCCATACTAATAATAATAATAACTCCCAAAACAGTCAAACTTTCAATAGAACCACTGGACTAGCGGCAACAGCTGAAAATACCGAGACGGAAAGTCCAGAAAGTTGTCAAGAACAACCATGCTGCTCAAAAGCAGCCAGAATACAAACGCTTCATTCAGAAAATGAAAGCAAAACTTTATTACCTACAGCAATCGTCTCCATCGAACACCGAGGAGAAATATTCAAGCTAAGGGCCTTAATCGATCAAGGATCACAGCGATCATTTATAGCATCGAAGGTTCAACAAACTTTAAATTTACCAACCAAATCAGCCAACTTTGAAATCTCGGGAATGGGCGGAAGAGTAGTTCAAAACTCAAATAAAATCTGTCTCATTACCTTGATGTCTTCAAATGCGGATCAAAGAATCAAAGCACAAGCTATAGTTCTGCCGCGACTGACAAACATGCTCCCAAGCTATAATATAAATAGCGAGCACTGGCAAAAGTTTTCGCATCTGAAACTTGCCGATCCCAATTGCCATACCCCCGATCAAATCGACTTATTATTGGGAAGCGATCTAATCCCCCAAATAATACTTGAAGGTGTTGAGAAAATTTCCAACAACCTATTAGCCCAAAATACCATCTTTGGATGGATTTTAAGCGGTCAAGTCAAAGAGAAAATCTCCACGTTCACAACGCAAGTGGAAGATATTTCGAATGACACTCTTAATTCACAATTGAGAAAATTCTGGGAAGTCGAAGAACTCGCGCCAATTCCCGTTACTACAACTGACGATAAGTATTGTGAAGCCTTTTACAAAGCCACAACTACAAGATCAGAGAGCGGGAGGTACGTCGTTCGACTACCATTCAAGCAACAATTTCCGGATACACTCGCCTTAGGTCACTCACGAACCTCAGCTCTACAGCAGTTTCTAAGTATGGAAAGAAACCTACTTAAAAAAGGCGAACTTAAAACCTCATACGACAACGTCCTTGAGGAATACATAAAATTGGATCATATGGAACCAGTAAATTCCTATGAGAAAATAACAAAAGGCAAACACTCATCCTTTTATCTACCACACCACGCGGTTATCAAACCGGAAAAACTTACAACAAAAGTACGAGTGGTGTTCAATGCATCTAAATGCACAAGCTCAGGTAACTCCCTAAATGATGTATTATATACGGGACCAACATTACAACCAGATTTAATGTTACTTATACTACAGTGGCGTATGTATAAATACGTATTCAATGGTGACGTCGAGAAAATGTACAGACAAATCCTAGTACACGAAGACGATCAGGATTACCAGCGAATTATCTTTCGCAGTTCACTGAGTAGTCCAATACGAGACTATAAACTGAAAACAGTGACATTTGGCGTAAACTGCGCCCCTTTCCTAGCCATTCGTACATTACACGAACTGGCAAAAGATACAAAAGCAAAATTACCTCTAGCCGCCCCGGTGCTTATCTCTCAAACGTACGTAGACGACATACTGTCTGGAAGCCATAGCCTTCCTTTAGCGTGCGAGTCCTTAGCTCAAGTTATCGAAGCCCTCGATTCGGCAGGGTTTCCATTAAAAAAGATAACATCTAATCATCCAGAAATACTGGCAAATATAAATAAAGAAAACTTGCTAGATACCAATTTTCTAAAGTTTGAAAAGGAGAGCACCACCAAAACTCTGGGCATACAATGGAACGCAATATCAGACCAATTTTCATACACTCTTGAGTCGATATCTGCAAAATCCGCAAAAACTAAAAGGCAAATTCTGTCATCTGTGGCGAAACTTTTCGACCCCGCAGGATGGCTTGCGCCAATGATGATACAAGCGAAGATCTTGATACAAGAACTATGGCTAGATGGAACCGATTGGGACGAAGTGGTTAAACCACTCCGCTTAATAAAATGGTCTCAATTTGCAAACAACCTGCATACTATTTCCGAGATACAAATACCTCGGTGGGTGAATTTCTCACCTGATCATCAAGTCGAACTACACGGCTTTTGCGATGCTTCTGAGAAAGCATACTGCGCAGCTATTTATGTGCGAAGTCAGCATAATGGCAAAACGACAAGTCACTTATTAGTGGCAAAAGGCAAGGTCGCACCTCTTAAGACCGTAAGCCTCCCGCGGCTCGAGCTATGCGGCGCACTTCTGCTCGCAAAACTAACCTCGACCGTGCAAAAACACCTAAACCTGAGCAATAGGAAATTATATTTATGGACCGATTCAGAAATCGTCCTAGCCTGGTTAGAAAAACCACCACATACGTGGAAAACATACGTGTCAAACCGCACAGCGGAAATTATTGACCTAGTTGGACCAGCAACTTGGCGGCACGTTGCCAGTGCTGATAACCCTGCGGATCTTGGCACAAGAGGCTGCAAACCATTGCAGTTAACAACCACCACACTTTGGTGGAATGGCCCAAGCTGGCTAGTAGAACCACCAGAAGCGTGGCCGAAATCACCTGCACGAAATATCATAGCCCCAGAAAGTCGAAGAATCGAAGGCTTTCATGCCACTCTGGAGGACACGGATATACTAGAGCGATTTTCGTCGTTCCCCCGAGCCTTAAGGGTAATCGCGTATATGTTTCAATTTGTAAATCGCTTAAGAAACAAAGTGCAAGGAATAACGAATCCCGAAAGCTATACTCTAACGCACCAAGACTTGCAGCGGGCAAAAATAGCCCTAATCGAGTCCACGCAGACTCGCTACTATAACAGTGAACGAACACTGCTAATGGGATCAAAACCTATTGACAAAAGGAGCGCTCTGTTAGTGCTTAACCCCTTTGTAGACTCCAAAGGACTTATTCGCGCCAACGGAAGGCTAGCGAACTCCAGCCTGAGCTACAACGAGCGGCATCCAATCATAATACCGGAAAAATCCGCATTTGCCATGCTTTTTATAAATTATCTTCACCTTTTAATGGTACACGCCGAACACCGGCTAATGCAACAAATGATCCGACAAGAATTCTATATACCACGACTAAAGCCTTTGATTAAAAAATGCATCTTTACGTGTAAAGTCTGTACGCTACATAAGCAAAAGATGCGCACGCAGATCATGGCAGCTCTACCACCTGAACGCTGCAATTTTTCTCTGCCTTTCACCATCACGGGTGTTGATTTTGCCGGACCTTTCCAGTTAAAGGCCTCGATGCTAAGGTCATCTACCATAACGAAAGGTTACGTGGCTGTCTTTGTATGCTTTACGACAAAAGCAGTGCACTTAGAGTTATGCTCCGATCTGACAACGTCAGCTTTTCTCGCGGCATTTGCACGCTTTGTCGGACGGCGAGGATTTCCCTCCAAAATCATGAGCGACAACGGTAAAACCTTCATCGGTGCCCAACGCGCAACCGAAAAAGAGTTCGTACAGTTCGCAAAGGAAGTCTCGCCGCATGTCATAGAAAAATACGCACCTCAAGGCATTAATTGGCAATTCATCCCCCCGAGCGCCCCACATATGGGTGGACTATGGGAATCAGCGGTTAAAAGCTTTAAATCGCATTTGAAGAAAGCCGCTGGCAATCACAAATTTACATTCGAAGAGTTCACAACGCTACTCATTCGAGTTGAAGCCGTTCTTAATTCACGGCCGCTATCAGCGCTCTCGCAAGATCCCTCCGACTTTACAGCCCTCACGCCTGGGCATTTTCTTCGAGGAGCTCCACTTCTGGCTATACCAGAACCAAACGTGGACTCACTCTCTCTCATAAATCGATGGGAACGAATCAAAATTCTCCATCATGAATTTAGTCGCCGATGGAAGGAAGAGTATCTGAAAGACCTCCATAAAAGATATCGGTGGAAAAACACTCAAGAAGCACCAAAAATTGGAGAATGTGTCCTAATTCATGATGACTGTCTCCCACCTACCGAATGGCGGCTAGCCCGCATCGAAAAGGTACATTACGGTTCCGACGGTCACATCCGGGTAGTTGACCTACGTACGCAAAACGGAAAATTAACGCGACCGCTCGTCAAACTTTGCTTTCTTCCAACCGAGTCTAATACCAATCGCGCAAATAACTAAAGTCAATAATCTTAAATCAAATATAGAGCAATGCATCCACCAAGCGATGTTGCTACCAAACTGTAATTTATTACCTTACCCATAAAGAGGTAGCTCGAAGGACTAGATTCCTCGAACGAAAAGCGCGAGCACTAACACATTATATCGCAAATAAAACCGCTAATCATACATACAACACTAAAGCCTTATAAGTATAATAATTACACATATGTATGTATTGATATAGTGCTTAAACTAAGCACCCCACATGCCTTTATAAGACACTAAAGTCGATTGTATTTTCCAACAGATGTCAACGCACATGGAAGTCGATCCAGTCGCCCCGACACCAAGCATCCGCTCGGCGGTTACCGTGCCACGAGCACGAGCAACGCCCCTTGCCACTCCTCGCGCCAACGCTCCTCGGGCGGCAAATACACCGTCGCCAGCACCACGTAGGGCCACGGTTGGGTCTAATGCAACGGCCATTGAAGAACCGTCCCCAAGGGATCCCGTAGCGGCACACAGTGTACGCTGTCCGCTTTGTCGTCGTCCGCATGCGTTGCGCCTATGCGGCATTTTTAAGGCCATGCAACCACAGCAACGGCAACAGGTATCGCAAGCGCATGGCCACTGCCTCAATTGCTTGGCCCTGTGGCACACCACACAAGCGTGCACCTCTACCGTTTTGTGCCAACTGTGCGACAGGCCACACCACACGCTGCTGCACCGAACAGCCAGGCGTAGCGCACCCGTGGCACCACCGCCACGCAACAACGTGCGACCGAGGTCGCAACTATCACGCGCCTCACAACCTCGGCGTGCACCATGGCAGTCACAGCAGCAACCACAGTCGTGGTCTCATCCGGGTGCTCGGTACCGTAACCCAGCATCCTCATCACGTCAACCACCACCTAGGCAACGAAACCGACGCCCAACCGGGTTAAGCAACGTCGTGGAGGCACTGCAGCAGCTACAGCGATTGCTAGGCTGATGACTCGCCTAGGGGGGCCGGGATGGCTAACTGAGCCGTAACAACCATAGCGATCGCAGCAACCCTGCGGCCGCCCACTTCACCACACTTCACACGCACACTAACATAGTTACACACACACAAATTGTCAACACCAAAAAACGCCTACACTTTTACAAAAAACACAATTGTATTATCTTTTGTACCCGCCACATCTCTCTGGTTTTCGCTCCGCGAAAAATAAAGCGCCCAAGTTTAAATTTAAAATAATAAAAGTCTTTTTTTTGAGCTATCGAGTGCCAAGGTGAGTGAAGCGGGAAGTGAAAGTGCAGTGAAGTGCCTACAAATATATAACGGTGGAGTATCAGTGTACTCCAATACTTACCCTCATTCATATAAAAAAGGTGGTCCAGTTTAAATGGCGATGTCCGGTGATTGGATCACCTAATCCATCCCGGCTTGCTTCTGAATACTCTATGGAGCACCTACTTGAGAGTACTTTCAAAATGCTGCCAAAATATTACTCAATGGAGTATTCTACACAAAAGCGAGAGAGGAGTAGGTGTTCGTTTGAAGGCTGTCTTTGATCCGACTGTCTATTTGAACGCTTACTAGTCCCTCAGTTTAGATACAGTTCTATTAAATATAATAACTAGTAGCGAAATTAATTGGAGATCGTTCGACAAAATAAAAAGAAGCTATGTTTTTAATAATTTTAATTTAAAATGTAGCGAATTCCATAACAAAATTCACATAAAAAGAAATTTCAAAGTATACATAAAGTTCAGAAAAGTTAATAACACTTAAAAAAAAAAATGTACATCAAAATTTCAATATTTTTGGGCTGAATGTTTAGAAAATTCTTGAGTGCGCAGTTTTATAGCTCATTCAATTTTAGCATAGTAATGTGCAAGTTAGAATTATCTCGAAATTTCCTCTGAATTTTTAGATTTTTTTTTGTCAAGGATGTTGGGTATTTTTTTTCCATACAAAATTAATTTTTCTTCATGCGTTGTATGGAAGAGATCACTCAACACGATTGACGAAAAAAATTCAAAAAATTCAGGAAAATTTTTTAGCGAGCTCTTACTTGCACAGTGTGATAATAAAACTGATTGGTCTACAAAACTGCGTACCCAAAAATTGCCTAGAAATTCTGCCAAAAAATTTTAAGATTTTGATGACCATTTTTTAAAGTTTAATTCATTTTCCTGAACTTTGAGTAAACTTTGAAATTTCTTTTTATGTGCTTTCTGTTATGAAATGCGCTATTGTTTAAATGAAAATTATTAAAATCATAGCTCCATTTTAATTTTACTACTATTATATTGTACACAGCTGTACATCAGGCAAAAATTTGGTATACGGGCGCCATTTTGTAACGTATTGATTATAGCTCCCCTTCCCAATACAATCGTTTGTTTGTATCGGACAATGAAAATCGCTTATAGTACCCGAAGATGCTCCAGTCCATAAGAGATTCTTATCTGTACCCGCCTTATCGTTTCCTACAGGGAGTGAAAACAAATTCATGCATAAAATGCTTTCGTCTTTAAAAGCAAAGATAAGGGTATTATATCCAACTTTACTGTCGATTCAAATACAAAGTTTTTATTTAGTGGCTGATTGAAATAAATACAAAACACGTGTGGCGAATTGGAAAAAGTTACCGCAACAAGTAGGGTAGTGAAGCTTCAAAATGAACGGAGGAGTAAACGAGGCGAAAAACTCAAAAGGTTCGTTAGCAAACCAAAAAAACCTGTAAAATATATACTGAAAAGGATAAATAGAAGTTTTTGTGCAGTGTAACATAAATATAAACTAAAAGATAGGCCGACAGCCTTTGCAGCGAGTGCGTCTTCGTTTGTGTTTCTCTGTTAAAGGTTAAATTAACGATATGTTGGTACTTTAATGGGAGCAAGTTATTATCACTGAATCCAATTGATAGTCTGCACAACAAATGTACATCGATCTGAATGCCGAAGGGTCCTGACATTCTGAACTGAATGCCGAAAAATTCCTGACATTTGTTGATGGCAAACGAATATGAAGTCAGGAAGCAATTTGAGCCGGGATTTTTGGGGAAGAGTATAAATGAACCTTCACATCTATGACTTGTTTTGTAAAAGATATAAACGAAACAACTGACTTCATTTCATAAAAACTTATTAATTCATTCTGAGTTCGGAACAGAAAAGAAAAGGATAAAACTTGTTTCTCTTAGTTTCTCAACATCATATATTTCTTTGCAAAACATTTTGAACTTATATAATAAATTTTAGAAACAATAAAACGATTCTGAGCGTAAAATAAAATATTGTAACTTTTAACTGAGAGCAAGGTACATACACTTTTATTAGCTACAGCTAAATTAGTAAACACTGGAATTTGTTGATGCTAACGAAATTTGTAGCGTGTGAAACTCTAAACCTTCAGAGCCATTTCAAGCAGAAAAAGTATACCAAAATAGAGATACTTTAACTATGAGAATATCCAACAAGGAATGTAAGTTGTACACCAGTGTTGGGCGCTAAACAATTCAATTTTTTAATTAATTTATTAATTGATTAAGAAAGTAATTGCAATTAAATCAATTGCAATTAAATTAATTGATTTAAAATTAATTGCAATTCAAATTTTAATTGCTTGTTGCAATTAAATTATTTAAAATTGTTTCTTTTGTGTTATTCGGCCTTTGAAAAGTTGTTGGACGAATTGGCCTAGAGCTCAAAAATTCTTCCAACATTATTTAAAATTAAATTAATTACAATTGAAAAAATTCAAATTAATTTCTTAATTGTATTATGAAGCAATTAATAATAATTAACCATTTTTTACAATTACCCGGGTAATTCTTGATTAATTTCATTCAAATATTCATTAAAATTTAGCAGGGGCACAGAATTTTCAAAAAAGTGATATTTGAAAGAAATCAAGCAATTTTGCGCTATATATATAACCAACATGTTCTTGCAGTAGAAGTTTGTCGCAATAAAACACCACGGTACCCGGGTAATAATATACTAGATAGCATCAGGGTAGCGTGTATATTGTTAAAGTCATAAAACAATTGTAAATAACAAATTGTTAATTATAGAGAAACACAATTAATCATTAATTAATTGTTAATTGCGAGCATGGCAATTGATTAATTGTTAATCTTACATTTTTGCAATTACAATTAAAAATTGTTAATTGTGGAAGTTGCAATTAACAATTAATTAATTGTTAATTATTAATTGTTTTAACAATTGTAATTTGCCCAACACTGTTGTACACATACTAAGGTAAGTGTCCCTAATTTCGTGGTTGTACGTTATTTCGTGGTATTTCGATTTTTTCTTCCAAACAAGGAATTGGGGGAGTTGTTTTTTTTTAACTGAAAGTTTCATAATAAAGATTGGTTTTTACGGTATAATAATTGATATTTTCCTAATTTTTTATATTAAACCTAATAGTAAATGTCAAGCAATATAAAGTTGAAAGCTCGGAAAATGAGCCTGTTGTAAGGAGGCCTCTTAAGTAAAGTGTTAAGGAGTCCAGTGTATTTTGTTAATCCTGTAAAAAATGTATCGTTACATTTTTTTTACGATGATAGTTTTTTGGTATTTAGTGACCATTTCTTAAACGTTTCTATCACTGCAAAACTCATTCCAATAATTCTTTTAACTTTTTTTTTTAATATTTCTAACACACGAAATTAGGGACACACTTTTTTTGTTATGTAATATAATACTTTTTGTTTTTCATATTTTCTTTAACATTTCATAAGAAACCCTATTTTTTTAAGTATTTTAATTATTAAATAAGCCCCCGAGGAAGATTTTGATGTAATTTCGTGGCACACTTTTATTAATCTATTCGTCAATATTTTAATCAAAAGGCTCTGCGAAGCACAACATTTTAACGAAATAATGGCATTATAGAACTTTTGTTTATTAATTAATTTTTCATTTAATTTAAAAATCTGTATCAAGATTTCAACTTCTTTACTATTGTTTTGAATTAATATTGATAACGGCAAAAAAATTTGAATATAAACCTCAAATTACCGCTTAAAGGCCGGTATGCAGATCACAAGAAAAGCAAAAACTCCATATTAAAAAACGCTTAAGAAATGCTTAAGAAAATTTCTTGGATTACCTTTTCTTGAGGTAGTACGCAGTTCTAAACGTAATTTTACTACTATTTTATCGTGAAATTTGAGTACGGCAACACAGGTTTCCGCAAGAAATATATCAAGCGGCATTTATTTCTTGAAGAAAACAGTAATTTGGTAATACGCCAACTGGTAAAACACGTCCAAAAATGTCGGGGGGTATCAAAAGACGCGTTTTGACCTCGGTATCAATAATCCGAAAGCGGAAAAAAAAAAATTTTGTTTCAGTGAAAAGTTATTGCCAAAAAACTTTTAATTCGTTTATTTGCTTATGTGCTCTTCTTCTTGTTGCTTCACTATTTACCATGGATTTTTATTACTTCCATACTACTATTTTTCACGCAAGAAATATTGCTAAATTTTTCTTGAGCAATTTCTTGTGATCTGCATACCGGCCTTAAAGCGATACCACGAATTTATGTAAACCAAATTTGCGCATGCCCCTAATTTCGTGGTATACTGCGCATTTACATTTCAGCGGTGAAACGGAAAGTAACAAGTTACATCAATGCATTAATTTTTTTATTGTTAACAAAAAACCAAAAAAATTAAAAATAAAAATAATAAAAAAAACAAAAAAACTGCAAAAAAAAACATTTTTAGTAATAATAAATAAAAGTAAATTTTAGAAAAGTAACAAGTTACATCAATTGAATAATTTTTTTTTTTTTGTTTTTGTTTTAAACCTTTTTCATTTAATGTTACTTATTTCATTTCAATAATGTCTAAAGTTCTAAGGACTCTTAGATTTAATGAAAAAAAAAAAAAAAAATTCAAAAAAAAAACAACAAAAATTCTAAAATAAAACAACAAAAAAATAAAAATAAAAAGTTTTTGAAAAGTACGTACATTAAACAAATTTTTTTTACTTATTTATTTTGGTCTTAAAACTCTTTCTTTTCATAAATAAAATAACAATAAAAAAAAATAGTTTTAAATTTTAAATTTCTGAATATGAATTTCAGTAAATCAATTTGTGTATCTTTAGGAATTTGCGTTTAAAATCAATTATAACTATTTTTTTCCATAAAAGAAGAGTTTAACTAAATACCACGAAATTAGGGACGCTTTACCACGGAATTAGGTACATCAGAAAATTTTTGCCACGAAATTAGGTACATTTGAGGTACTAACACATTTTTATTTATATATAAATTAAAACATTTGTTAGTTTTGTTTGAAAGTAGGTGGAAACTTATCTTAATTGATCAACTAAATGGGAAAAATTTACTTTTTTAGTTTTCCTTCATTTGTTTTAACGCAAGAGGTAGAAATCAGAAAAATTCTTAGTACCACGAAATTAGGGTCACTTACCTTAGTTAGGGTTGAGTCGTTTCGTTCTGAACCGGGTCTTTCAGCTGAACTGTTGAACTAAATCTTTGAATTTTGCTCATTTAGTTCTTTTGTCTATGTTATCCATTTCGTTCCCTTGCTAATGTTCCGGAACAAACCTAATAATCAGTGCTAAGATTATGTTTGGCTACACTAATACTTTATTCATAAGCCATAAACGAATTTTTGACAACACTGCAGTTGCATGAACTGCATTGCCGACGGTTTTAATTTTCGGTTACCGGTTACGCACAGAGTCAACCGTAACAATTTAAATTTGTTTCAACAAAAGAGGAAATTGAACCGCCTCACATTACATTTTCTAGTATGGCAGTACTTATAAGTAATGTACTTGTACTTCAACAACTTAAGTACTAGTACTTGTGTTTCCCACCTGATTTAATGCTTGTATATGCTTTTTACATACGTATTATCTTATATATAAATAGACAACATGAATGCAATGTAGAACCGTTTTCTGCTAAACTATAATTCTAAGGTATACAAATTATATATGTATAGATAAGAAATTTTGAGGTGTACTTTTATCCGTAAATAAAAAAAATTTTAAAAATCATTTTAATATAAAAAATTTTACATAAAAGTCACACCACTACACATTTACTTATTCACACTATAGACACGCTGTGTGTGTGTAGTTGCTTTTTGTGTACTATGCTGAATCGTGAGCATGGCCGAGGAGTTGCTTTGTAGGAAAAAATTAAGAGCCGTAGTAGTGTGAGTAGACTTGCCATGCATGTTTTTGTGTCATTCGTGTGGTCGGCTCTCACTGTGAGTGCGAAGAGTTGGTAGTGGACCAATGAAAAATAAGTATTCGCACTATAGATACTCTGTTGTGTCATGCATTTTTGCTTTAGTTGTTGTTATTGTATTGATTACTGGCTACGATGCCCAGTGTCAGCTGCTCTCCTGAGAGCACGACACGAAAAGTAGCTTTGTTGGATACATTAAACAAGCAATGTAAAATATGAGCAAATATGTAAAATTCATTGCTGATACCTACAAACAGGGTTTACAAAAATAAAATAAATGATTACTCATAAAGAGTATTAAACACCGAAGAAAATTAAAGGAAAATAGAGGAAAGGAAAAGAATTGAAAGGAAGGAAAATTAAAGGAAAGAAAGGAAAGAAAAGGAAAAGGAAAGGAAAGGAAGGAAAGGGAAGGGAATGGAAAGGATAGGAAAGGAAGGAAAATTAAAGGAAAGAAAGGAATGGTAAGGAAATGAAAGGAAGGGAAGGGAAAGGGAATTAAAGGAAAGGTAAGAAAACGAAGGGGAAAGAAAGAAAATAAAAGGAAGGGAAGGGAAAGGAAAAGAAGTTTGAGGAAAGTAAAAAATAAAATAAGAGAGTAAAAAAAGAAATCAAGGAAAATAAAAATGTGTTAGAGGAAAGGAAGAAAAAAAGGCGGATAAAACATACCTACAGCAAAAAAATAAAATAAAATAAAGTTTATTGGTTGAATTTCAACCACTGGGCGAACTCTAGTAGATATTATTGCGTATAACAGTAAATAAATCGGTGAATTAGTACGCTCGCATTCACCACGTATATTTCAAAAATGTATTGAATATAACATTTTTTGATGGGGAACCGATCACACCAAAAAAAAACCGGTAACGCACCTTGTGCATACCGCTTGGTGGTGTTAAAATTGCAAATACCCAAAAATATACTCAAAATGACCGTAGTTAGTTTTCACCATGTTGGCACCATCGGAAAATGATATAAAAAAATTACCACTTTTAGAGCGCTCTCGGAGAGTTCATCAAGTTATCTTTGCTCGAGATTCGCTTAAGTTGCGGCGAAGCACAGACTTTCAAAGACTTATAAAAGTTTAGCCAAAATACAAATTGTTTAATTGGCACCTAATTTTTACAATCATAAAAATATAAAACTTGATATGTTATCGCCCCACTAGTTTCTATTTTTAATCGCAACGTTAAAGATTGTAAATCAACTGACTCTTCCACTTATATTAGAAAATAGAACAAACACAAACCAGACACAAAATTTCTTTCATCTTTTTGTTGCGGACTTAATTTTTATTTACTCTAGATTATTTTTATCAAAATTGTTACTAAAATATACAAATCTTATACCCTTACTCAATAACTGTTTACTGTGCGAAAACGTAGTCAACGAAAACTAAAATTTAGTGTCTCAAAATACCACGGCCAACAAAAAGTTTGATGTTTGACCATCTGTATCTTGCTCATACTTTTATTTAAACTAAAGATCGCCAGTAGTTGAAAACTTTATTTTATTTTAATTATTTTTTGTTCCTTCGTTCGCCAAATTAGACAGGGTTGCAGGGTTCCTTTCGTTCCCTTTCGCTGCTGTTCCTTTCCTTTAATATATTTTAGGTTCCAGTATTCATGAAACGAGCTCAAGGCCAAGAATAATAATTTTTCACTTTGTGAATTTTTATGAAAATTATTATTGTTTTTATTTATTAATAATCATTTTAATTAATTATTAAAAGTTTTTTTGATTGAATAGAGTAGGAAAAATGTTTAGAGACAACTGCCACATTTTTCCTACTGTCCTACGACAACTAAACATTTTTCCTACTCTATTCAATCAAAAAAACTTTTAATAATTAATTAAAATGATTATTAAGAAATAAAAACAATAATAATTTTCATAAAAATTCAAAAAGTGAAAAATTATTATTCTTGGCCTTGAGCTCGTTTCATGAATACTTGAAAATGTACAGGCCGTAAATCAACAAAAATTGTTGGTACAAAAAAGCTATTTTACGTTCCTTTGCTTTCTTTTTCTTTCTACAGTCTCTACTCTCAATTTATTTTATAGTTTTCTTTTCTAGCTGATCCTCTCCTTCACTTTTATTTTCTTACTTTTCTTTGATGTTTGTTGCGTAACATTTCTTACATTTCCTTTCCTTTCCATTCCTTTATTTCCTTTCCATTTTTTCTTTTCTTTGATTTATATTACTTTATTTTCTTTTATTATATTTATTTCATTATATTACTTTTATTTTATTGCATTATATTTTATTCTCTTTTAACGTTTCCTTCCCTTGCTGATCTTTAACTTCACTTTCATTCCCCTACTTTTTTTTGATGCTGTTTCCTTTTGCTTTTGTTTACTTTTCTATCCTTTCCTTTTCTTTGCTTTCCTTTTCTTTCACTTCTTTTCATTTCCTTTCCTTTCCATTCCTTCCTTTCCTTTTCATCCCTTCTTTTACCATAGTTTCCTTTAGTGAATTTTATATTATTTTATCTTGTCTTAGCTGCAAATCGCAACTTTTTGTTTTTGTAGCTCGGGGTTGTGCTGTTTGCATTAATCGTGTTTATGCAAGATTACCGACTCATAAAATGCGTGCACCAGCAAGCCCAACAATGTAGGGACACTCAGCGCCAGCAAAGCTCTTGTATACACACACACACACATAATGTGAGAGTCACAACGCAAAAAATGCGATTAGTCTAGGGTGCGTCCAGGATGAGGCGCAAAGGAGGATGCGACTAATGCCAGTTTTGATCACTTTGTTTGAGCATGTCCTATGGATAGACCAATTTTACCCATTTATATCCGAACGAGTACGATAGGACTAATCCACTCTCTACTTTTAACTCCTAAAAGTATGCTACAAAAACTAAAATTGACCTACACCTTTATGAGTATGATACACAATTAAAAATTTACTTATGTTTAGGTAGTGAATTGTAGCCAACTATAGATTAATGGTATTAATCGCGGATCACTTTCGTTAGAGGCTAGTCACACGAATTTATGCAGGAAACCCTGCCAACCAGCAATGGATAAAAATCTGGATAAACAGTGAGTCGCGCCTACCAAACAAGTGGATAAAAAAGTGGACAATTTTCTTCGGCGAGGTTCACTGTTTATTCATGTTGAAAATGTACTGTAACTGTATATTCTTGGTTCCACTGGTTACAGAATATGCTTTATAAAATTTAAATTCGTCATAACTCTGAACGTATTTGGTCTAAATCCATGATTTTTGGATATATGTATACTTTAGTCAAGATTTATATAATTTTTTAAAAGTAGGCGGTGCCACGCCCACATATTTTGTGTTTTGCTTGTGCTTCATTAACATCCACAGTTTATTGTCGATGTCTATGAAACTTGCACGATAGGTTCAGGAGTTCGCTGGGTACGACACAGGAATATATATTTTTGGGAAAGGGGGGGTGCCACGCCCCTAGGCTATATTAAAAGTTGGTCTAAAACCATGATATTTGGATATCCTTTAGTCAAGATTTGCATAATTTTTGAAAAGTAGGCTGTGCCACGCCCACATATTTTATATTTTCTTTGTGCTCCATTAATATCCTCATTTGATTGTCGATTTCTCTGAAACTTTTACGGAGGTTCAGAAGTTCGTTGGGCACGACACAGGCTGTATAAAGTTTTTGGAAAAGCTCCCAGTTTATATAAAGGTCCAATTCGGTATAGCTAGGAATTTATTTGGTTCAAGTTAATGATAAATATTTTATATATATAGGTATATATGTGTTCTATGTATAAAAAAAAACCTTGGAAAACCAAGACCATACAAAGTTAAACCGCTATATCTTTGAAACTATGTACCGGCAGAGGAAAAGGGAGAAAGGGGGGAGTAGGAATAGAAACTTTAAGAATTAGAGGTGTTAGAGGAAACTGAAGAGGTTGAAAAAAACTAACGGGATATAGGGGTGGGGGAAAAGCAAAAGTAAAAAGAAAAATTAAGATATAGGAATAAATTACGAGGCAGCATCAAGCGGGGAGGGAACTGAATACAATTTGTTAAATGTAGTCAACTCAAATTTTAGGCAGGACAACGTCTGCCGGCTCTGCTAGTATTATATAAAAATAAAAGTGTTATAGCAAGAAAACTCGTGGATTCAAAGCAAATTTTTCCAGTGACGAATTACCTACCAACGAATTGATGATTTACTGTTTTCCACCATTGGACGCTTTGAAACTTCTTTAAGCTCTACGTTCTTTGGCCAAAAGTGGTATTTTCGATTTCCAGGCAAAACCAAAAGTAGGTGATGTAGGCCAAGTTTTTCTAATTTTCGAGCCACATAATAAAGGTAGAAGCTATTTAATTTTTCTTACATTTTCAGGTCCAAGCTTTGGCATACGTCATGTCCAGATTTTGTTGGTATTTCTAAACATTACCTGTGTTTATATGAACCGCATGAGTATATCTGTAATTATAGTGGCCATGACGAACGCTGAAACTACAAATCCAAATTTTCGGGTAAGCAAATTGCGTTTAGCACATACTGCCGAAACCTGACTTACAAAATATATATTTGCCATAGGAATTCGATTGGTCAGAAAAAGAGCGAAACTATATCATTTCCAGCTTTTATTGGGGCCATATGATGACACAAATTCCAGCTGGCTACCTAAATCGACGTTTTGGCTCAAAGATCGTAATGTTTAGTTCAACTTTTTTCTCAGCGAGTTTAGCTTTATTCACACCCTACCTCGTGACCATTGGCAGTTGGCAGGCCTACTGCGCCATACGTGTATTACAAGGGCTTATACAGGGAGCTATATTTCCCTCCATCCATGTGCACATAGCCACATGGTCACCACCACTAGAACGCTATGTGCTGGGTGCACTTGCTTATTCTGGCATAAATTGTGGAATTGTTTTTGCTATGTTGTTCAGTGGCTTGATAGCGAGTAGCCCATTTGGTTGGCCAGGTATTTCGTATATCATTGGTGGTATTAATTTTGCTTGGTGTGTTGTATGGTTAATATTTGGAGCAAAGAATCCAACAGAATCTCGTTACATAACCGTAGAAGAATGTCAATACATTGATACGTCACTAAATCGTGGAAATGATTTCCATAAAAAAAAGATTCCCGTACCTTGGCTGGCTATGTTGACATCGGTGCCATTTTTGACATTGATATTTGCGTTTTGTTGTGAAGCCTGGAGCTTTAGTACACTTCAAAACCAAATTCCATCATACCTGAATGGTGTCTTGAATATGAACATGAGGAGCAATGCATTATTCTCGACCTTGCCATATATAGCTCGTTGGATTATGGGATACGTTTATGCTTTTTTGGGTAAGATGGCGGTTGAAAAGAATTGGATTACCTTAACAAATATGCGCAAAACAGCCAATACACTGGGTACATGGATACCTGCATTACTTTTGATTGGTGTTGGCTTTCTCGGCGAAGCAGACATGGAACTGATTATTTCCCTTTTGGTGGTGTGTGTTGGTTTCGAAGCTGGATCATCGATTGGCGCTCTACTTAGTGCAATTGATTTAGCACCAAATCATGCTGGCGTTGTGGTGGGCATTGTAAACTCAATTGCTTGTCTTATACCTATAGCTAATCCATTGATGGTTGGTGCTATCGTCACAAATGTTGTAAGTACCTCGTTTGTGGTTTTCAATAAGGCAAACGTTACAGGTATTCTTCTCTTTGCGTGTCTTCTTTTTAGCACGATCGATCTGAATGGCAAATTGTGTTTGGAATTTCAGCGGTGGTTGGCTTTTTCGGTAATCTCCTCTTCATACTGTTGGGCTCATCGGAAGCCGCACCATGGGATGCTCCAGATTTTCTGCTAAAACAGAGTGTTGAAGAGCCCGTAAACAATTCAGAAACGAAAACAACATTTAAAGTAACTTCTGTTTCTGATCATGTAAGGCAGGTTATCAAAAGTAATGAATGAAAAGTAAAAAATGCATATAGAACACACGCAATTTTAAAATATTTCATATTCAGTGCTTAGAACTAGCACATATATGTTCTTACTTTAAGTAAGAATTGGACACTTAAAACCGTCATGCGTAATCATGAAAGGTATAAAGCCTTCGACACAGCCGAATGCAGCGCTTTCCTTACTTGTTTTAAATTTTACTTTTATTAGTTTATGGTGTAGTTTTTTTTATTTTAATATATCTTTTACTATACTGAATATGACTTTCTAACTTATAGTAAAAAAAAAATTATATTTTATTGTTTTTTCTTCCCCTTTTACTGAATTCATTCATTTTATTTTATTTTAATATATTTAGTTTTATTTTATTTAATTAATTTTATCTTGTTTTATTTCATTTCATTTTTCTTTATTTTATTTTGTTTTATTTTATTTTATTTAATTTTTCTTTATTTTATTTTATTTTATATTTCTTTATTTATTTAATATTTCATTTAACTTAATTATTTAATTTAATGCATTTTTTAATTTTATTTTTTTTATGTATTATTTGTTTTTATGAGGGACCGTAACTGTTATGAGTTTTATTATAAAACTAGCAAATTAATCATTATTTTAAGATTTTGTTTAATAAAAAGCAAGTTATTTTCGAGTTTTATTTTTTTTTTATCAAAAATAATCATTATTTTTTGAGTTTTATTTTTTTGGTAGCACGTAAAGCTTATTCCTTGAGCGATATTTTATTCCTCAAGAATAAAAATTAATTTTTAAGTTTTAATTTTTTTCACGGATCGAAAAACTCAAAAAGTGGCTGCGCCAATTTATATAGGTTTCGCTCAAATTTTCTTCAATCAATGGAGAAATCCCTGAGGACGGTTATCGTGCCAGCAAAAAAAAGTTTAATTACTTTATCTTATTTTGTTTTACTTTATTTTATTTTATTTTAAATTATTTTATTTTGTTTTATTTTATTTTATTTTATTTTTTTTAATTTTATTTTATTTTATTTTATGTTATTTTATTTTATTTTCCTTTATTTTATTTTATTTTATTTCATTTTATTTAATTTTATTTTATTTTATTTTATTTTATTTTACCTAATAAATTTTATCTTGTTTTATTTTGTTTCTTTATATTTTATTTTGTTTTATATTTATTTATTTTTTTAATATTTCTATTCATTTTACTTAATTCTTTAATTTCTAAAATTTTTTTATTTTAATTTTTTTATATTGTTTGCTTTTATTTACTTTATTTTATTTTATTTTGTTTTATTTTATTTTATTACTTGTTTCATTTTATTTTATTTAAATTTATTTTATTTCATTTTATTTTATTTTAATTTTTTTTTTTTTATTTTATTATATTTTTTTCTCTTTTTTGAATTTTAAATTTTTATTTAATTAAATTTTTTATAATTGCCACTGATAAGGAAACCAGATTGAAACTAAGGAGTTGATGTTCCGAATGCACTGAGCTTCTCCACTGGGAACACGGAAGAGTGTCCAAAGTGTTTTGCATTGTGGTGTTAACTAATCATGAAATTTTAGTTCCAATATACTCACATATGGTAACCCATATACAATGATTTAATAGTTGAACGAAAAAAGATGAATGCAAAATCCGGGGGATTCACTTCAAAACCGTCACTCCGGGACCCCTGGAGATGCTTTGCGCAAACATTTGCTCTAGTTATCCGATCAGGTATAAAAGCTTGCCACTCCAAAAGCGAATGTTGTCATCAAAAGTCCTGCACTGGCCATCAGTTCGCGTTAAGCATGCAGACGGTTCTTCATTGGTATGAAGAACGGGTGGCGGCATCTCTCGTCGAACGATAGCCGAATACCGAACTTCTCCTTCATTTATCTACGGCAATATGGTCGTCTTCTTTATTATATGGGCACATTTTCTTTCGCCAATTGAGCTATCCATAGCAAATCAGCTCCAAATATCCGGTTTTCTGAGGCTGTAGTGCGAAGCCTTTAATGATGTAAAAACACAAATTCCAAGAACAAATCACAGGAAATGAACACCAAAAATTCAAATGTTGACGGAATCAATAAGCTAATAATTGCACGAAATAAAAGCCAAAACAAAAAGGGAACATGGAAGGAAACCAAAGTAGCGTGTGCCACAGCCATCCATAGAACGGATAACAAAATCACTTGAAACACTAAAGACCAAGAATTACAAAGAAAGGAGAAAAATGCGCCATTGACTTAAGAACTCCCACATTTACATAGAAAAATACACAACTTGTTTATGTTAGAAAAAAAAAATTATCAAGAACCAGCGCAAGTCCGGCAAAAGCCAATAAACTCAGCCGGTAATTGATTGGAAATGAAATTTGAATGTCTCGGTGACGGCCGTTAGAATCCCAAACAAACCAAAATACCAATGAAGTCTCTCAGTGCAATGCACGAATTTTGTTGCTGTACACCATATTCCAAACAAATAAACAACCGAAAAAATCGTCGTCGTCGTCGTGTAATTACCGGAAATGGCTCTTGCCGCGAGGCAGCGGGTCGGTGTGGTGCAACGCGCGAGCTGGAAAATATGAATAACGCTCGCATGCGGTAAGTTGGGCTAGAAACTACATGAAAACCCTTTTGAGAAGCAAATGAAGCACTTGAAGTCGCACCTGAAACCGGAGCATTTGTTTATTTTTTGAGAATTTTTTTTATTTACATAAATCACATTTGAAAAAAATTCTCAAATGCATTTGTGTGTTATGAGTACCCAGCTGGAAAGTAGAGATTGAACTTCACTCGTTCGACTGAGCTCGAAGCTTTTACGTACATAAATGACGTTTAACTGTTCAAAGAAGTTTGACTGTCCAACATAGATCAGAACCGGAAATCGGTCTCCACTTGATCTTTACATCGGAGTGTTCATCTCCCTCTTCCTCTGCTTCCAGGGGCGGTGTTTTATAGAGTGTTACTTTGGGATCGGAGGACTTTATTGCTCAATTGCCCACTCTGCCCGAATTTCATAAGGCTTTTATATGCGAACTAAGTTTACTCCGTTCTATTAAGATAGTGTACAGAAGATTGTGGGTAGTGGAAGTGGTTGAAACTTCAGAGGATGTATTCACAACATATTCAGACCAAATAAATACAAATTGAGGGCCTGATTAAAAAAAATGTGTCCCTTGAGACCAAGATTGCATCAATGTCAATAGTTCTTGTGGATTTCCTGATGACTTTCTTTACTACTTCGGTGAAGAGCAAAGGTTGTGCGATTGTTTTTCAGTCTAAGCAGTTGTTTTCTAAGTCGTCGCTTGGTCTTGTTCGCCGAGATGTGCGGAATGAATCGCCTATCAAATAAACTCGCAATTCACCGTAGTTCGATAAAAAGCGAACAGGAAACTTGCATACATTTTAAATGGGACGTATTTGGGAAGAGTTAAATTTGGTACTCATTTAGAGCTCAGACTGCAGTTGATAGGCGACATTTGCCATTAACTTGGCTCCTCACTTATTCCATAAAGCAAATTCTGTGGGAATATAGTATTTTTTTAATCGAAGTCGCTAGATTTTGTGGGGGCTCAGAATACCTTTTTCGTGAACATAACGAAATAGTCTCAAAATTAACCCAAAAATGACAGCGAATATTTTGCTGTGGATATTCAAGAAATGATCCTAAAATGACGCGACAAAAGCCCCGAATTTATATACAAAAACTCCCCAAATGATCCGGCAATGAATGCGAAATGATACCCAAAAAAGTCACGAAATGATCTTGAAAAAGTCCCGAAATGAATGAATGAAGTCTCCAAAACAATTCCGAAAGAGTCCCGAAGAAGTGCGGAACAATCTAGAAAGGGTCCCGAGATTGTTCCGAAAAAGTTTCGATAACAAACCCGAATTCATTCGAAACTGCCTTCTGCTACAATTGCTATTTAATAAATTCTACAATACCTTAATTCTACTACAATGCTCTGCTACAATTATAATTGTATTAATTATAATGTAATAATTATTCATTTCCGTTGCATGAATAAATAATGTTGATCTACTCCAAAATAAAATTTAAATTTCCCTCTCAATCAAAACTTTGCATCGCCACCCAAGAAGTAAACTTCAATAACAAACATTTGACAGCCATACTAAAACTTAAGTTCCAAGGTCGTACTGCGATGATTTTCCTTAAATGAAAAGACCAGCTGCCAAAGACGTCGAACGTCTAGCTAACGACAACAACACTTATACATAATTAAAACACTTTCAACAATTCCCAACAGGGTAGGTCGTAGGTGTTTGCAACTTAATTTGTGTTGCCGCATTGTCTACTGCTGCCGCGGCTTACAAAACAAAAAAAAAAGATAAAAACGGTAATGGATTTTTTCTACAAAATTTGTTTTTGTTTGCTCGTTATTTGACTATGCTGCTTGACATGTTGGGAATGCTTCAGTGCGCATGCGCGACGGTGCGTTCAAAAATAAAACGGAACAACTGACAGGGAAAAGCTTTTGTCACCTTTGTTCGAACTTACTTTTATTGTTTTTATTGTACTTTTTAAAATGCTCCCCTTGCTGTGCGCTACGAAGCCAAAAATCACCGACATTTCCTACGTTGCGCTGTTTCGGGTCACTGACTGCCGCAGTAAATTATGGTTACAGCAAATGACACACCCTAATGCTGCAGCAAAGTTGAGCATTGACAACAACAATCATGCAACATGTAAATCATTTCAAGTTCATGGCAAACTTGGTACGACACCCAACCGAATTGCAACAACGTCAACAAGTCAAAATGCCAAAAAAGGAGTTTTGCGCGAAATACGAAAGACAAAAAAGCTCAACAAAATTTTTAAAAATAAATACAACAACAATAACCATTTACAATGCGTGCCACAACATGACGTGATGTCGTTTATAAATAGCCCGCATGTCAAGAAAAACTGGAAAATAATCAACTCCAGATCATCATCATCACAAGCGCGCTAGGCTCGCTACTCGGGAGTTGTGAGATATGCTGTTGATTGAAGTTGAAAGCTTTTCGGAATTGCTGTGCATTATTGGGAGCGACATTGGTTGCAAAAAACACAAAAAAAAAAACAACAAAAAATTGTGCCAACAATGCATGCAACACGTGTGCCCTTCATTTGTGTGTGGGTGTCAGTGTGAGTGTATTGCGTTGCGCTTGAGTTGGCGTACACAAACTCAGTCGGAAGGACGCCTGTCATTTGAATGCCCCCTAAAAGGGCTGAAGAACCAGGTAGCGTATGTGACAGGCTGTAAGCAGTGAGGTGTGCGGGTGACTGAATTCATGAAAAAGCGCAGAAAAACAACAACAAAAACACAAATCCCAAAATACATCATACAATGTAGTGAGGAAGACTACCGCTGAATTTACATGCAAATGGCATTGTTATGCTCATGAAATTCAAAAACAAAAGCAAGAACAAATAATTATAGATTCGTAGAATTCTATAATAAATTTAAAAAAAAAAAAAACAGCGAAGCAAACAATACTGAAATTTCTCGATTAACTTTTCTGTGACTATACTACAGTAACTCAGTGCCAAAATGGTACAGTTTTCATATTAAATATTGTTGTTATGAAATATAATAAATTTAATCTTTAATCAGAGTTAGCATTTTTCTCAAAAGCTCTACTTTTATTCAATTTTAATAATGTTAAATTGTTCAGTAAAAACCTTTTAATCAATTTTAATGAATAATATTTTTTATAAAAAACCAATAAGAATAGTTTTTATGAAAAAATAAAAAAAAATGTTTAAAAAAAGAACTATTATCAACTGGTCTTGAGCTCGTTGAACTTACAGAAATATGAAAAAATAAAAACAATAACAAATTTAGAAAATTTGTAGTTCCGACTTTATGTTACTTTTTTTAGTCAAGAAAATACCCCTAAACATTAGGTTTGAAAAAAAGTAAAAAAAAGTAAATAGTTTCATATATAATAATTGGTAATTTCCATTACAAGTTCGAAATGTGCTAGTAAAATTCAAAAGCTAGTGCCAAACATTTTTTTATAACGATTCCTAAATATTTATAAGTAAATTTCACAATTTATAAAAAATGTAATAAATGAAATGGTGCCGATAAAGCCACGAAATGGTCCAACAATAGTACCAAACACAATTCCAAGTGCTGCTGAAAAGACCCAAAAATAGTCCCGAAAACAATTCCGCAATTATCCTGTATGACCCCAAAAAAGTTCCAAAAAAGTTTCGAAATAATTCGGAAGTGATCCCAAAAAAGTACCGAAAAAAATTCCGAAACGCCCGAAGTGGTCCCGTAAACACTCCAAAGATAACTAGCAATGTTTTATAACATTTAATGCAAGTTCCAACATTTTTTATAACGATTCCAAAATATTTATAAGAAAATTTCACAATTTATAAAAAATATAATAAATGAAATGATCCCGAAAAAGCCATAAAATGGTCCAGCCAAATTTCAAAAATAATTCAAAGTAATCCCGAAAAGACCCAAAAACAGTCCTGAAAACTATTTCGAAATTTTCCTGTATGATTACAAAATGGTTCCAAAAAAAATTTCGGAATGATCGCGAAGTATTCCCAAAGAAGTTACGAAAAGATCCTGAAAAACTCCCTAAATAATCCGGAAAAAGCCACGAAATACTCTAGAAAAAGTTCCAAAAAAAATTCCGAAATTATCCTGTATGAATTCTGAAAAACTACATAAATATTCCGGAAAACTCCACGAAATGGTTTAAAAAAAGTTCCAAAAACCATTATTATCCTGTATGATCCCAAAAAAGATCCGAAAAAAATTTCGAAATGATCATGAGAAACTCCTTAAATATGCTGGAAAACGGCCCGAAAACTATGCTGAATTTATCAAAAAAATAATTCCGAAATGATCCTGACATTATCTAAATAAAATGTCGAAAAAGTTCCGAAAACGGTCCGGAAAACTATCCCGAAATAATATTGTAATGATTCCAAAATGATCATGAAATGTTATCCAAAAAGTTCCGAACTAATCCCAAAAAGTTCCGAATACAATTCCTAAATGATTCTGAAGAAGTCACGAAATATTCCGGAAAAAGGCCGAAGTGGTCCCGAAATGATTCTGAAATGATCTACTGAAAATCTCGAAAAAGTCCCGAAAATGATACCGAAAAATTTCCGAAATGATCCCAACAAAGTCCCGAAAATTATCTTAAAATGATCGCCAAAGAATCGTGAAAACGCAACGAATCGCGAAGTGATCGCTAAAGTGTCTAGAAATTATCCTGAAAAAATCACGAAAACCATCAAAAAGTCCCGAAATGATTCCACTGCCTAATTCTGCTGAAATTAGCTATATCTTAAATTCTACTACACTACTCTGTTACAAGTTTTTATTTCCGTTGTAAAAAATGTCGATATACTCCCAAAAACGCAAAGTTCCCCTTACAAATTTAATGTCCCATTTCTACTATGAGTCACTGTACATTTCTATACATGAATCTTGTGTTTATTTACTTTCGTACTTCTATGTATGCCAATATATGTATATAGGTATATATAACTTAATTTATTTTTATTATTTAGTTGCAATAATAGCGGTCGATTGACATGTTGACGTTTTCGACGAATCGACAAATAACAGCTTCCATAACTTCGAAATCGCACACATTCGACATACGTCGATGTGCATAGCGCTCATCTTTATTCTTAACATTTCCCGCTGTGCCTTGTCAGCCCTTTTTTGGTCTACGCGCTAAAGAAATCAAAACTCAAAATAAATAAATAAACCAACAAAGCCGTAAAGCAATAAACACATTAAATTAAGTTGCGCATGCGCGGTAGCTGTGAAGCAAAAGCGTCAATAAAAAATTGAGAAATACGCAAAAATCGGTAAATGTCAACAATGCATCCATGAAGGAGTGCATGTAGTATGTTGCTGTGTGTAGAGTCGGTGCCATTGACATTGAGCGAGCCGGCCCGTATTGTTTTATTCGATGCCATGAGCTTCTGTTTGTCTCGTATTAAGTTGCACAAAAGAGAAGTTTGAAAGAACCTATTCAAAAACATATTCAGGTCTATGCAGAATTCGATCAGTAGTGTTTTGAAGGCTGCATTCAAACCTGCTTTACAGCAGACTTAAGAGCATGACAAATGGCGTAGAGGTGACTTTGATCATAGATTTGGGGACATAGGCCAACCTCAAGCAGTTGGCGTACCAGGCCTGGCAACTAGATAGATTCCCCAAAGATGTAGCCTTACTTTGTCAGAAAACTGTAAGAGTTAGGCAGGTTTTCTTTTTTATTGGGTGAATTTTTTTAAAGGCGACTTCCATACCCAACCCTTTGGTGATATTTTGATTCATGGTCCTAATTCTAAGTATCGCCAGCCCGAGTACAATGAAAAGAACTAAAGCTGTATACAACGAGTCTTTTACTTCAAGGCAGGTACCGATTTCAAGCGGTCCTACTCTTTAATGGTTGGTTGCTGTGTTGACTGAGTGATCAGAGAAAGAACTGCAGCTCTGCTGAAAGCGCTCCTGATCGTATTAACTTTTATATTGTTAAAGGCTCCTTCTATGTCTAGAAAGACTGCAAGGGTATATTCCTTATAGAGTAGGGATAAAAAGTAGGAAGGAAAGCATGTTGTGCCGAGGAAGGTTTAGGTCTAGTTAAGACCGACGGTCTGCAGCTATCTAAAAGCCTTTCCAACACCTTGAGCTTGAAGGATGTTAGGCTCACGTGTCTGTCGACTTAGCCTCGTGAAGTCAATAACTCACACCGTCCCAACTATTAAGCTAGAAAGTCATACTTTAAGACAGCTGGACTTTCCTTTTAACGTCTGCTATGCATGTGTGTTTGTTCACTACTCTAATCCATTTTAGCCAACTTAAGACGTTTGGGGCGTTGCACGAAATCACTGTTTCCTTTTGTTGTTATCATTAAAGTTTTGTGACATGTAAATATCGTTTAAATGTGAATGACTGAGCACGACTTAACGACGCCAGACACATGGCCCCTAGCGTTAATGGTACTCTTTTACTTCTACAAAACACACACACACATACATAGAAACATTGCAAAAATGAAGGAAAAAAAGAAGAAACCCGGGCCAATGTAAATAGTAACAACTTTCGACAGAAATGATGGAAGGCAAACACAATTTGCACCTCCCGTCTCGATATCACCGCCGCCCGATCTCTAACAATATTTGCGACGGCTATTAGAGCTCGGTACAACATTTGACATTGCCGACATCGCCAACGGCATCACATCACACATACACCCAACTCGTTGCCTTTTCGGTTTTAGGCTTCAATTACAACGAGCACAACAAACCATGGAGGAGTTGAGCCAGTTAATTGAACTGGAAGGCAAGGAATAGGTGCACGTCTGTCCTAGGAGAACATATGAGGAATTGTAGGAGTTCAGGCAAATAAAATGTGCTGCGACGTTGACGACATAGTGACGGCTTACTCAAGCCAATTTTATACTCTTTCATGTCATTATCGCGTGACCAATTTTATGTAGTTCTTGTTGTGGCTCTTTTGCGGAGTTCGTTGTGAGGGCGAGTATTGCGATTCGATGTGGGCGCTTTGCGTGAATATTTGTGTATGTGTGCGAATGTGTAAGTTCAACAAGAAAACCACATTTGAATTGGAGCGAAATTGAATTTTATTTATTTACAAGCTGCTTACTTTGTTGCTAAGTTCAGTGGGAGTTAACCAAACTTAGTGAAGAGACGATGCACTACGGGGACCAAAGTGTATGGTACAAAGTAAGAGGTAAATCAAAGATAAAGGAGCCTCGAGTCAATAAAAACTCATACTTATCCGATTAGCCCGAAAAATCTCTGTCAGACTTATTATGACATAGAAAAATTTTGTTCGCTTGCATTGCGATTCACGATAACCGAGAAAGCGAAGACCGCAGTACTTTCGCTGGTTCTGGCAAAAACTGAACATCTCGATGGTTCCACCTAGTCGTCTTCAATGCAACTAAATCAAGAAAAGCTTTCCAATATGTTGAGGGAGATAAATTACTTTTAGTGAGCTCAATGAGCTTCGCAGATCATCTGCAATCCTCCTTAGGTCACTGCTTGCTACAGGTAGACAGCCACGTCCGGTTCACAAGTCCCTATCTGGCCAAAAAAGGCGAAAAAAGCGCTTCCGAGGCAGTCGAGCTAGTACGAGATGGTGTGTGTACCGTATTCATTCCGGTAAAATACTGTTGATATCCGTAAAGCTCTGAATTAGACTAAAGTACCCGTACTTAAGGATTCTTTAGTCTATATTACGAAGCTTTATATTCACTGTGGGTAGATTAAGCATACCAATCAAAGCCAATGTGAATATAGTTTTAAAAGAGAACCTGATGCAGTCTGTACGACTTTTGGCGAGAGGCCCAGCTCTTGCTACCTAGCCCTATCTTCTACATTACGTTTTCAAGACAGCTTACTATCAAGTATGGCTCCATGATATGTATCCCTATTAGAGAGCATAAAGTTACTCCTGCAATTGACGGCAGTCTGAAGGTAGAAGAGAACGCGTTTCTTGCGAAATATCGGTAACACTTTTCGGATATCAGTCCTTAACAGAGCTGGTGCCACACAACGTCTAAGGAATTTATCAGAATGGTGGACCCCTGGTGAAGGTCACTTATCCATCCTCAAAAACCTCCCTATGTACTGTTGACTACTGAATACCGAAGTAATGTTTCGAGAAGAAATACGATAGAACAATTCCGGAGAGAAAATATTGACATAGAAGATCTCCTGGCAACAAGGAACCAATCTATCTCTACACAGGTGGATCGTAGCTTGATGCTAGGTGGGTGATGGTGTCTACGCTGCTCAGCTGGGACTTAATATAGACCTTCGACTGCCCGATCATTGTAGTATCTTTCAGGCAGAAGTGGGAGCTATACAGGAAGCTGTAGAAATATTGAAGACGGTGATGTTTATATCTTCTCAATACATGTAACTCCAGGACTGTGGAAAGTTGCCGTGTATCTCTTAACGAGATGGCTGAGCAAACTCTCAATTCACCTGGTGTGGGAAACGAGATAGCAGACGAGTTTGCTAGAGCGGGCACATGCGCTCCGCATTCATGGTCCTGGTAGGGTTTAGATATGCCGCTGGCTACTAGTAAGCTCTTAATGAGGAATACCTTACTCAAACCGGAAAGCGACAGATGGAAAGACATCACCTGCAATAATCATAATAAACTGGTTTGGCCAAAGACTATCGCGAATAGATCGAAAGACTAACTCAAACTAAGCAGGGAGGGAGTCTCGTTACTTATTGGTCTGCTCACGGGGCACATATGTACGAATGCGCAGACAAGCTGAAACCGGAAACAGTGAAGCATCTACTTTGTGAATGCCCTGCACTTTGGGGTAAAAGATGAAATACATGGATAATCTAGGATACAGTCAAAAGACAATCTCCGCTTAGCAGAATCTACAAGAGAAGGTCTAACCTAACCAGGCTCTGACCAGGATTTAAATGTCATCAGCGTATGCAGCCATTCGGCAGCCATTGGCTTCAAGGTCCAATCCAGATCAATGTCCAATCCACTGCACTTGGCTACGGCAGTGCTATCGCCTGGAGCTCAACAATGAGTTTATCAAGAGCCCTTACGACTCCCACACCAATCAGAGCTCTCTATCTATAGCCTTCGGCCAGTACGCCTGATACGCCTGAGGGATATAATATATCCATTTTGTGAAAGAATAAACTTTCCAAATGCAAAACTTAGTGAGTTGTCGATACTTTTCCGCTCTTCATGCCACATTTTGTAAATAACAACAACAACTTTCCAAAAACAAATAACGTTATATTACATGAAAGAAAACTCTGCAATTCGTTCCGCTCGAGTACTATCGCACAACATTAAACAACGGTACAATAAGTTAAATAGAGAAATTGAAATAACAACATTGAAATGGAGGCAGAGTAAAAGGCATTCAACATTTAACAAAACCAACAAAATAACTAAAAACAAACAATGCCAACATAATATTAAAGTTATCAGCGCGTCCAATTTGTTCATCGGCGGGGTCACTGCTACCGTTACGAATGGCTTTTGCTGCAATAGTCGGATACATTTTTGAAAGGCAATGGTGAGCCGAAATTGCTACTGTACTCGGAATTGAAGCGAAGTTGTGACATAAGCCGTTTTTTTTTTCGTAAGCACTTAGCGACTTATGAATAAAATAGCAACCAAAATTGTGAACGATTATAATTTCTTCTGCTTCCTTATTTCTTTTTTGTTCTCAACTCAAACATTTTTCTAAGCAAGCATTGATTTGTTTACCAACCATCGAAATTACGAAAAAAACGGCCATTTTTTCCAATAAAAAAAATTATTTACAACAAATTTCAACCATTTCAGCGTCTATGGCTGGAGACGGAGTAATTCCGACATTTTTTCCCCTGGGAAGCTTACAATTTTTTTTAATAAGTGTTTTGAGCACCTCTATGGACCCAGTAGAACCAGGGATCATCGTCTTATTAATCCCGGAGTACTCCCTTGCGAGTATTGGATTACTCCTTATACTTCTGTGTATTAACATATAATTTTGTATACTCCCTTTTAACATTGCATGTCTTAGGAGGGCTAGTAATAGAAAAAATCCCTTCACCTCCCTAAAACAAAAATGGATTTTTTGGTTATTATTTTTTAATGAAATGCCATCGGAGTTTTAAGAATTTTAGAAAACCTCCCAGGAGAGTAATGCGAGAGACATTTCACATTTCTCCTAAAACACCAATGAAAGATCTTTGGAGAATCTTGTTTCAAGCCTTCTATGGAAGCAAATGAAGAGATGGAAGCAATGGAAGAAAACTTATGCTTAAATACCTCACATATTAGCAAGAAGGGATTATTAATGGAAAACAATAGTTATTATTATTTAAATCTTTATTTAAATTGTGTTTATTTTTCATAGTTTTACTACTGCAGCTTTTTCTTTTTGTTGAAATTTTGTTTTCTTTCGGCTTACTCAAAAATGTGTAACCTAGGAGTAGATGTTGGATAAATCTTTACTTTCGCTTCAAAAATATATAGAAGGGAGTAATCTCTTATTAATAATTTGAGAAAGTCTCCACTATTGCTCCAGTAATAGTAAAATCCGAGCACAGAGTGTAGAAATCTCTGGTATTGATCCGAAAGGATGTTAAAAGGAGTAGTCTCTTATTCATCCTTGGGGATATCTCTCCTTGTCCTTCACAAAGAGTAGCATAAGAGCAGAAAATGAGAAAAATATCTTCTATTGTTCCAAAATAATGTCAAAGAGAGTATTCTCTTATTCATCGCTTGAGGATATCTCGCTTCAAGTTCTACTGGGAAAGTATATAGAGAGTCCAAGGCGAATCTATAGATGGTGATAGCAAAGCGAATTCAACCATATTCGCCTCAGATTTTTGTAACTTAAAATATTAAAGTGAAAGAGAATATATTGGGATAACCTTGGTGAATGTTAATAAATCGTTTACTATTTTCTTTTACTGACATTCTGATGTATTAATGTGCAGGAAGAACCAGCAATCAGCTGTTTCTATGCCATCACCAGCTATATGAATTCGCCTTGGCTCAGTCTGTATTGTAGGACAGCGGTGTGAAGGTTAACCCACTGTCGGTGAGAATAAAAACTTATCGATATGGTGTCGTATAATTCCTATATTCGTAAGTACTGTTAGAGATCACAATTGATTGATTGGCAGTTGATATTTCGAAAAACTGCACGAAAGCTGATTATATAAAGACTCTGCCCCAATACGAAAGTAAGATAAAAGGTACCGATCAAAGCAGTTAATTGGTTTAATATTATAATGTTCAATTTTACATTTCATTACCACAAACGATTGCTTCATTGGGCGACTCTAACAAATTGAAGGTATCAAAAAAGGGAAATAGAAAATTTAATTGCAAATAATCTGATTTAACAAAACCAACACAGTTGCATGCACCCAACGGAATAAGTGCATTCAGGACGGGACTTGGAATTTTAAGCAGCTGGGCACATATTGCAAGAGGGCGCTGTAAATTCTAGTTTCATTAAAGGTAACTTTATGATGCGAATATTAATTAGAGTACCAGCCGACCAGACGGATGTTGGCTTGCGACGGCATAGCGATACATAGAATTATTGAAAAAATATAATACTTCAATCAAACAATGTTTATAGCAACCATTTAATCTAAAAAACACTCCTATATCCTTGTGCAGTAGGAATAGATCATTTTAAGATTAGAATTGGTGAAATCGGCAATGTAGATTGGCCGTTTTGCTCTTACAAAAATTTGGTTTTTAATTTTAAAATATCTGTTTCCTGGCGTTGCGAATGTTGCATAGCTAAAAAACTCACAATATACGAGGTGTGTTCAAAAAGTATCGCGAATTTTGAATTTTCGCTGGTTACGTATATTCGAATTTCGAATTTTTTAGGGCGTTATGTTGGTACTCATGTCTCTCACCTATGCCGACAAGCTCGGCCATTTTGAATGTTCAGTTAATTGTTGACAGCTGCTTTGCTTGCACGTGTTTTGGATCGTCTTCGATTTTTACCTATTCAAAAAAATGGATCAAAGAACCTGTATCAAATTTTGTGTGAAAAACGAAATTAAGTGCGCGGATGCATTCCGAATGTTGACTGTGGCATACGGAGAAGCTACCTTGGACCGAAGCAACGTTTATTGGTGGTACAAAATGTTTTCAGAAGGCCGAGAAGATGTGCAAAGAAGAACAAAAATTGGCTTTTGCACCACGATAACGCCCCTGCTCACGCATCGTTGCTTGTGCGCGACTTTTTGGCCAAAAACAAAACAACACACTAATGATGCCGCAGCCACCGTATTGCCCAGATCTGGCCCCCTGTGACTTTTTCTTGTTCCCTAAACTGAAGAGGCCCATGAAAGGACGACGTTACGCTTCTCTTGACGAGATAAAGACGGCATCGAAGGAGGAGCTGAACAAGATACAAAAAAATGATTTTTTGAAGTGCTTCGAAGATTGGAAAAACCGTTGGCACAAGTGTATAATATCTCATGGGGATTACTTTGAAGGGGACAAAATAGATATTCATGAATAAATAAATAATTTTTGAAAAAACACAAAATTCGCGATACTTTTTGAACACACCTCGTATTATGTTTGCAAAAGTTTGGTTGTCCTTTCTTGGGTAGCACCTATATATAGAAGCTAAAGCAGTATTTTTGTCTGACTGTCTCTATGTTTGTTCGCGCATCACTCAAAAACTACTAGAAGAAATTGAAAGATATGTTCACCGTTGTATTGCTATATATGCAACTTAGAGTTAAGGATGCATTTTACTGCAGGGAAAAATTTTTTTGCAGCTGTACACACAAGTTGGCTCAAAATATTTATCCTCATGTATCGAAATTGTAATAGACCGATGTCTGTACTCAAGAGATATTAAGTAAAAATGCATATAAGTAGTATTAGAGCAACAGTAGCGAAAGGAAAAGATTAAGTTAATCATCACTATAACTTATACAGTATGATCTTTGTACGTTTAAAGAGGACTTAACTTTTCAATAGCCTATTCGGTCCAAAGTACTCAGCACTTATTGGCAAGCGTGATTCTCTCTTGAAAATCTCAGCTGACATTATTTTTAATGCTAACGCCTTTTTCAAAACTAGACGAAGTACGACACAGTTTCAATTCGGATGAATCTGTGTTTTCTATAGGCAGGGGTTGGGTTGAAATTATTGCTACATTTTGGAATTCAACTTAATCTTGAAAGCTTCGCAACAACATCCGGATTTTCTGGTAGTATATATTATATAAATCATGGCGTATATTGAAATAAAGGTCCACTCAACTATTGAGGTGCCATGACCTTCGTTCGGCTAGCACTACCGTAAATCCAGCCTTGCGCAGCTTCACATGAAATATCGACCGCATCAATATCTTTTACATTCTCCTTCCTTATCATACAACGCAAGCCAAATCTCTTGCACTTTCATGTACCTATGCAACGTGTAGTACCACGTAAGTGCTCAGCTGTGATTAGGCACACCCAAAATTTCGTCACGTTCAAATGGCGACCGCTCTACTTAAACAAAAACAGAAAAACCTCCAATAAGCTTTCATGCGCTCTGTTGTTAACAACATTTTGTTTAGCTTTAACACGAAATTCGATTTTGCGATTTCACCAGAAAATTGATTAAAAAATGGTGCAACGAAAAAAAAAAAAAAAAATGAAAATAAGTACAAAATGAAAAACTAGGAAGGCACGCCCGCTTCTCTAACTTTCTAAGGTTAATAGGGGGTACAAATTTGAGCTTTGAACGCATTTTCAGCTCCTCTCACTGCACCACAAACTACAACCAACGATTTTAATCGTAATTAAAGCCCACATTTGTACTTCAATGCAGATAATTGCCTTTGTAGCAGATTTGAAAGATTGGCCATTGCAGGAAGCATTTGAAGCAAGAAGGTGAATTGTTTAACGCTTGGCTTTGTATAGCCTTGAAAGCTGCTTTGGCCATGAGCGCTACAATTAATACGAATAAGGCTAAAGCCGATCATTGAATATAGACAAAGATTACATAGTGTATATAGCATGAACGCAGAAAGTCGAGTCATCCATCCAGCTTATGATGATTATTTGAAATATTTGCTCTGGCTTTGCCTAATTGATTTACCACTGGAACTCATCAACTTTTTTATGGACGCACAATTCAAAACACCTCTAATCACGCATGTACCATACTCGTATTGCATTCATGAGGACGGTTGCGCAAAAGCACAATGGCGGGCGTGAAAATTGGGATGGGTGACATTCTACTCAAAAATAATTATAGTACTTCAGCCAATGTTTCTTCAGGAAACTTTCCATTAATGTTCATAGCAATATATAACTCAATCAACAACAATATTTTTAATACCAGAATTGTAAATTTTAAACTTATAGTCGTTTTAAATGGCCGAAACCGACTTGATTCTAGGTTTTTTGATATTCAAAATGTTCAGGAGGAAAAGAGAAATTGATTAAGCCATGTCTGCCCGTCCGACTGTTAACACGATAACTTGAGTAAATTTTGAGATATCTTAATGAAATTTGGTATGCAGGTTCCTTGGCACTCATCTCCGAGCGCTATTTAAAATGGGGGAAATCGGATAATAGCCACGCCCACTTTATATATATATAATGTTTTCGAAAATACAAAAAATTGATTATTCGATACATAATACATTTATAAGGATCAAATTTGGTGTATATATTAATATTTAGGCAGAAAATACATTTTTCAAGCAAGTTTTGAAAATGGGCGTGCTACCGCCCACTTTTTATTAAGTCAAATTTAGAAATAATATCAATCATAAATTAAAAACCGTTCAAGATATCGAAACGAAATTTCACACACATATTTATATTAATACAAGGTATGTTCCTAAAAAAAAATAGGTGAAATCGCTTAAGAACCACGCCCACTTTTATACGAAAGATTTTGAAAATGATCATAGATATATTTAATAACCTTACTTTGCGTACAAAAGCTTTATATCATTTATATTCCACTTTCAAAATGTTTGTGAACAAAGAAAGTGGAAAAATATAAATTTTTGAAAATGGTCGTGGTCCCGCCCCTTTTATAGTGGATTATTCCACAAAACTTTTTATGCCATAACTCCGGCCAAAATTGATTTATCTAAACGATATCTCGCGAAAATGTTGCACATTAAAAGGGAAAGGTTTTTAGTAAAAATGGGCGAAATCGCGCCACGTTCACGCCCAGTCTTTTAACATAGTTCTGAAAATTTTGCTTGTAAAATGTAAAACGCGATATTTCTATAACTATGCAAGCTATATCAATAAAATCTTGCACATATAATAAGCTTTGTGAATTTTAGCGAAGTAGCCGTGGCGATGCCCACTTTTCACCCTACGGGTTAGGGGTTCAGAATATGCCCGAGGTAGGCATACCGGTCGTAAGAGGCGACTAACATGCACAATTTTAATGACGTGCAACTCGATGGTTGATCTACGGATATGATGCCTCTCACCTCTCATTACCCATGTATCAATATAGCCCAAAAATTGTAAGCCATTAAAAAATACAATATGAAGAGGGTTGGGAATCTTCCGAAATTTTACCTGCTGATAGTGAAATGTTCCCTACCTTGTCTTTGCAAATTGAGGGCTTCCTTTGAAGCTACTAAAGGGACCGGTAGACTTTGTCTTGCCTAGAAATTTACCTGAATGGATATCGAAATATTGGCTATCCCCTATCCCTATCCCCATCCCTATCATTAAAATAATTACAGGTATATGCAGTACCAAAAATTGCATTTGTAAATAATTTTTGAAAAAACACAAAATTCGCTATACTTTTTGAACACACCTCGTATACAATAATAAAATCTAAATGTATCAACCAGAGTTAAATATATATATATACGAGGTGTGTTCAAAAAGTATCGCGAATTTTGTGTTTTTTCAAAAATTATTTATTTGTTCATGAATATCTATTTTGTCCCCTTCAAAGTAATCCCCATGAGATATTATACACTTGTGCCAACGGTTTTTCCAATCTTCGAAGCACTTCAAAAAATCATTTTTTTGTATCTTGTTCAGCTCCTCCTTCGATGCCGTCTTTATCTCGTCAAGAGAAGCGTAACGTCGTCCTTTCATGGGCCTCTTCAGTTTAGGGAACAAGAAAAAGTCACAGGGGGCCAGATCTGGGGAATACGGTGGCTGCGGCATCATTAGTGTGTTGTTTTTGGCCAAAAAGTCGCGCACAAGCAACGATGCGTGAGCAGGGGCGTTATCGTGGTGCAAAAGCCAATTTTTGTTCTTCCACAAATCCGGGCGTTTCTGGCGGATTGCTTCCCGCAAATTGCGCATAACTTGCAGGTAATATTCCTTATTGACCGTTCTTCCCTGTGTCAAGAACTCATGATGCACCACGCCCCTGCAATCGAAGAAAACTGTCAGCAAAACTTTCACATTCGACCGAACTTGGCGCGCTTTTTTCGGTTTTGGTTCGTGCGGCAGCTTCCATTGAGATGATTGAGCTTTGGTTTCCACGTCATAACCATAAACCCACGATTCGTCACCAGTTATGACCCTCTGGAGCAAATTTGGGTCGTCGCGGACAGAGTTTAACATCTCATTAGCAATGTTCATGCGATGCTGTTTTTGGTCACAATTGAGCAATTTTGGTAAACAAATAGGTAAAAATCGAAGACGATCCAAAACACGTGCAAGCAAAGCAGCTGTCAACAATTTACTGAACATTCAAAATGGCCGAGCTTGTCGGCATAAGTGAGAGACATGAGTACCAACATAACGCCACAAAAAATTCGAAATTCGAATATACGTAACCAGCGAAAATTCAAAATTCGCGATACTTTTTGAACACACCTCGTATATATGGAAGTATATATGTACGTATTTTAATGCATATTGTGCTCTCAACATTGTTCTATTGTTATATTGTGATATTGTTCTAGCTTAAGTTTAGTGAGCATGTTTAACTGACCACCACGTGATGTTGTTGTTTTAAGACCAAATTCCTTTAGGTTTGTGCACAATTGGCTGTGCCTGTTTATAATTCATCTTTACCTCATTAGGGGTGTTCAAAATATGCAAGGTTTCCAAAATAAAGCGCTTATTATAATTTTTTTCATGTTCCAGAATGGTCACGTTTTCAAAATCTGGATAGTGTCCTGTGTTGTTACAATGCGCTGCCAATGCTGTCTTATTTTCTGGATTATTATTTCTCAATTTAATGTTGTATTTGTGGGCGGAAAGCCTTGTTTTTAGTTTAAGTTTAGTTGTCCCTACATATACTTTTTCACATACGTGGGACCCGCCGCCGTTGCATGAAATTTTGTAAACCACGTCGGATTTCTCATAATTTAGAATTTTGTCCTTCATATTGCTGTAAATTGATTGTAGAGTGTTGTTGTATGTAAACGCTATTTGATATTTTTCCTTATCATAAAAATTTGAACCTTTGATCCTTTCAGACACTCTTGGGATATATGCCATTGATTTATAAATTTTATCGCCTTTCTCGGTTTTATTATTATTGGCGTTCGATGTGTGGTGTTTATGGAGCAGTTTGTTTATCAAGGACATGAGAAATGAATTTTGTTTCAGGGTTTTTCTAACTATTCCTATGTTTTTGCTGTGAAACATCTTATCACTGATGTTATACAATTTTTCGCTGTGTTTAAAATAGTGTTCGGTGAATGCTTGGACTTATAGTTAATAAGTCTACCGGAAGCTGTTTGTTTTTATACCAATCAATGTATAATTTGTTGCTATTTCTAATTATAAGTGTGTCAAGATAAGGGAATCGGTTATCTTTTTCCACTTCCATAGTAAATTGTATGGATTTGTAATAGGTGTTAAGTAATTTAAGCATATTTTCCATTTCGCTCGTTTTGACGATGGCAAATAAGTCGTTAACGTATTTAGTTACCAATCGTGGTTTGCTTTTTAATTCCATCTCGAATTTTGTTAGCAGCTCCTCCAAAACTATGTTTGCTATCACTGGGGAGGCTGGAGATCCCATTGGCATTCCTGATCGCTGTTCGTAAATTTTGTCGTTGTATTTAAAATATCTATTATCTCTCACGCAAAATTTTACTATGTTATTAAATAACTCCTTTGTCACACCTGTGTATTCTTTAATGTCAGTCCACCTTGAGGCAATTATGTCTATAGCTGCATCCACGGGAATGCTGGGGAACAAGGAAACGACGTCGAACGACACCAAACTTTCATTATCGTAAATAATGGCAATGGTCCATCCAGATTATACTCTTTTTCATCAGAAAAAATTACCTTATTTGGAAAAAGAGTTGCTAAGCTCCCCGAAGGTTTTGGGGAGTGTTGTCGAAAGTGACAGTTTCTCTATTGGTCGTTATTTGTTACATCACTCTCTGCATATACACTTGTTAATATTTGATTGTTGTACTTTTCGAGAGAGCAAATAGAGAAATTTGAGATGTGTCTTATAATTTTGATAAGGACTGGTACATGACCCAACTAACAGGTCGTGTCATTAGACCAGCTGATTTCTACTTTTCTCTCGAATTTTGACAGTACACCCATTTCTCAGTGCGATTTTGACATTAAACCTATGAATTACAAAAACAAAATGTCTGTATGTTTGTAAGTAAACCGATAAATCGATTTCTGTAACGCCAAAGCCGTATTTTTGTTGATGTTAAATCGGATTCCGATAACGATCAAATTCCATAGCACCACCCCTGAATACTTGCACTAATTTCAATGCCCACCACTGTATGCACCAACAAGTTGAATATGTGCGCGGCAATTGACCGATAATTACGCTAGAAAAATACAGGTTAAATAAAACGCCAGTAAATCAAAACTGCAATGTGCAACAAAAGTGTGCACCGTAATTGCAACAACAAAAACAAAACAGCCATAAAAGTTGAAAGAAAAAAGTCGTTTCTTAAGTATTTTCGCTGTTTCTTTAACACTTTTGTTGCATTTCTTTTACACTTTTTTTTGCACTGCAATACTGAATTAGCGTTAGTTAACAATTTTCACTGCACTGTAAATGGCTGGTGCTGCACCAACAACAACAACTGCAACAAACAACGTTCAACGTGCAGCATAAGGCATTGGATAATAATGTTGCAAATATTTTAGTAAATTTTAATGCAACGCCAACATTGTACGGCGCCATAAATTTTTTCACACCCCAGCTTTTGCAGGCCCAATCTAGTACTGAACAGCTTTGTCTCAATCTCTTCCACTGACGCCCCTGCTGATTCAGAGAGTACCCGCCGCTAATGTTCCTGCTCTTAAAGGTGATACGCGCCTACTTTGGAGATCTGTTTCTTTTGCCAGGACGGTATCTCTTAGTGGTGTTTAAGTAGGCCCAACACTCACTCCCCAACGATTGAACTATTGCGGTCTGCCCTTCGGTTGGACGGAGCAAGCTGCTACCGTTTTCTCCTTCTGGTCACCAGAAGCCTCTAGTTTAGCGCATTTTGGTATCTTCACCTCGATATGAAGATGGTGATGGAGCGCCACCAGAATACATTATTACTTGAAGCATTATTCTGTAAGTGGAGAATTGAGTTTGGTTTTCATTTCTCTTAATCTTGCTGATTCTAAATTCTACTGACGACTACCGAGGTATTCGACAAAGAAAAGTTCGCCTCTCAGCATGAAGACATACGCTGAACTAACAGGCAAGCTCTTGCAAAGACTATAGATATACCTCTGTGGCTTGAATTGAAAGGTAAAACCCCTATCGATAGGCACACATGTCAAACCTTTGGAGAAGTGGTGGTCTTAAACTGTAGAGTTGGATTAATTTCTCATATTTTAAATTGTAATTGCCCGGATAACGGAAGTGATGTAACTGGCACACCGTGAAGGGGATATTTGTTTGAGAAAAGCCTTGCCTTATCCGAACCAAGGCCATAATCGCATAACAGTCCTAATTTACAGGTTTAAGCGAGTTTGGCTCTTACGTAATATCTTGAGGCAGACATAATTTCTTTGCAATAATTGTAGCCAATCGTAACCACTAAGGGGTTAAGGCCCCTCCTTAGCCATAACTGGCCTCAAATGTAAACACCAAGCGAGGCCAAGTCATTTCCCCCCTTTGCTCAGTTCGGTGATGATGCTGATTTCCAAATAGACGAAGGACGACTTCGTCTGCCCATTTGTTGTGAGTAGCTTCTTATTTTCCAAACAAATTGGCGGGACCTTGAAGCCAAGACAGATACCTTTTTACTAAGCAGCCTCTTGATGACAGAAAACATTCGGGGGGTTTTCCACCACTGCTAAGAAGCGACCCCCTTTGGAAAAACTTTTTGAAACCACTTTTGATGATACCTGTCCGGGCACTTGAACCGTGGACCCTTTCGGTGTGGTATACCAGCACTTTATTGTCATACCGCCGGATTTTAAATAAACAAGGATATAATTCTCTACAGCTTACCTGCAATGAGAGCGATTAGTCTAGGTTGAATCCAGGATGAGTCGTAAATGAGCAGGCGACTAATTCTAATTTTATTTATTAGCACTATACTAGAGGTTTTAAACTATCTTTAGTCAAAACCATCGATTTTTTACGATAGTCTTAGGGCTGACTATCTATAGTATCGTATTAAAACAATCGATAGTTATTCCATGTGCCTAACTAGACCATCGATAGTATTGTCGATAGTTTCACAGCTTTACATTATACCCTAACCAGACTTGTTAAATAATGATTACTAATCGTAATTATTACCGGTTTGATTTTCCATTTAATGATAGATTACCAATTACTTTCAACTTTTAATGATTATTTTCCATTTAATTAAAAAGATAATCAAAAAAATCATAATTTTTTACGATTATTAAAAAAAATTAAAAATTATCAAAAAAGGTGTGTTTATTACTTTTGGTAATATAAATTTTTTTTTTTCGATTATTTTTTATATTTTTCAGTATTTTTGTGGAAGCACATAAATATACACATCAACAATACTGAAAAAATTAAAAATAAAAAAAATTTAAAAAATAAAAAATTATCAAAACAACTTTTTTGATCAAAAATAATCAAAAGTAATCAAAACTACTTTTTTTTTTTATAATTTTTTTTTTTTTTTTTTTTTTTTTTTTTTTGATTTTGTCTCATCGTAATCAATTAATAATTGCGTTTTTTTGGAAAACAATCAAAATAGTTATTACCAATTAGAAAACCGTCTAATTAATTGAGTACTAATTACTAATCAAATTTTACAGACCTCCATTCCTCACATATACTCTCTTTATAGAGAAGTCGCGTAATTTTTGCAGGGTCTGTTTGCCCGTTCATACACCGCAAGATGTTATTATTGTACGGGATCCTTTAGTGACCCTTAAGTTAATGTTTTAAAAGTTCACAACAGTAACAACTTTGCCGAGTGCATTTGACCAGATGACCAGAAAGAGCATACGAATTATAAAGGCATTCATTTGCAATTTGTTGCGGACTACTGTGGGCGCTACAAACACACCTACAGATCTGTCTGTATCAAAGCCATACGTTTTCTTACTTTTATTTGCGCTTCACTTGAGAGTTGCAAATGAATGGAGACCTACAAACTTCGTGGCTTCACAGCAACAAAAACTTTTCCCAACATTTTGCTATTACTTTCTTCTTCTTCTTTCTTTGGAAACTGGAGCATTACTTCGAGCAGATGTGCAATTGCAACACACAAACTCATTTCGATTGCTCATAGGACACACCGCGTAACGAGTCTTTTGCGTCGAATGCAACTCGCTTCGTTCCCCTCAAGCGACAGCTGCATGTCACATTAATTTATGTTGAAAATCCAAAGTAAGAATCCTTTTGCCAAACGTGTCTTGTTAGTGAGTTACGGAAATTTGTAAGCAAGCACTCATTTCTATATGAAAATAGGTCGTGCCGATAAAGTAAAGAAAATCTTAGATTAGATTAGGTTAGCTCAAGTAATTTTGCTCATTTTGAATGGCTTCAAACTTGTTTGACTACAGAAATTTGTCTTTTGCAGAGCGGAGCAGCGACACAAAAAGTAATCGAGAATAGCAAAAATGGGTTTCCTTCGGTTTTGAGAAATATTTATAGACGGGATGTTAGCGGCTGGGCGAAGCTTAAAACCAAAAACGTAGTAAAAGTAGGAACAAAGAAAAACCCGAGCAAGTAAATCAACAGGAAGTGGGAAAAGAACGGCATGTCCGTACTAAACCACAGAAACAACAATACGCCTAATAAAAAGAACATATATAGAAATAAAACATATTGAAAAAAAAATTCAAGAAAACAGCATGGGATATGAGCAAGAAGATCAACAAGAAGTAGAATAAGAACACCAGTACGGACAAAAATCAAAACAAAGCAAAGAAGATACAAATAAATGTCAGCCCCAGCGGGTTAAGGGATTAGAATATACCAGCGGTAGCTATGTCTGTCGTAAGTGGCGACCATAAACCAAAGCTCAAAGAGTTGTTCCTGCGGCAGTCGGGCTGGTACCAGAAAGTGCGAGTACCGGAGCGTACCGTATTTATGCCGACAAAGGACTGCCCATATACGTAATGCTAGCCAATCATCCGAGAAAAAGGAAAATTCATCGAAAAGCAAGATAAAGTAGAGGAAGCCGGAATAGAGGAGAGGGAAAAAGAACACTAAATGAACATAAAAAGGAATAGAAAATTAAATTTAAGTAACTAAAGACAGAAGAAGAAAATAAAGCAGTTTCAGTTGAAAAGGGAAAAACTAAATAAAAGGAGGAAAGAAAGTGAAAAAGAAAAAAAACTAATTATATTAAGTTTAAGAATAAAAGTTAAAGGAGAAGAAACACAACAAAAAAAAAAACGTAAACCAAAAAAGGAAACAGCAAAAAGGAGAATATACATAAGTATATCCAGCTTTAAAAGGAAAGGAAAATAAATCATGAATAAAATAAACAGAAGACGGAAAGTAAAACTAAAAACGGAATCAAAATGAAAGTATGAAGTAATCAGTGAAAAAAAGAAAAAGTGGATCAAAAATGGAAATAGAAAAGAATAAAACTGACAAAGGAAAGGAAAAAATAAAGTAAATAGAAGAAGGAAAGTAAAACTAAAAAGAATTAAAATGATATTTAAAGATAAGGCAAAGTAGAAAGAAATAGGGAAAAAAATAGAAAATGGAAGAGTTTGAGGAAGGACAAAATAACAATAAAAAATCAGAACGTTACAGCTAAAAAATAAAAGGGTTTAGGTGATAAAAAAAAACTAACAAGACAAAAAGAAAAATATAATCAAAAAAGGAAACAGAAGAATAAAACTTGAAATGGAAGGAAAATAAAACCAAACGTAATATAAAAAGAAGGAAAATAAAACAAAAAAATAATAATTAAAAATAAAGAAAAACTAAATAAAAACAAAAGCACAAAGGAAAAGGGGAAAAGAAATATAAAGCGAAAACAAAAGATAAAGGGGAATGACAAAAGATAAAAAAGAAAGTAAGAAGGATCAGAAAAATGCAACATAAAAACGAAAGATTAGAAAAATAATAATAGGTGCAGAACATGGTTTCACAGAATTTTCATCAAATATAATCTATTTCAATAAAAATTAAAAAAATTAAGAGATTTATATCTGAATTTGATTGTTTTTGAATAGAATTTGGGAAAAAATTCCTTTTATGCAGAGTTCTGAGGTGAGTCGTTCTTCAATAAAATTCTTTTGTGATTGGAGCACAGCCACAGTTAGAGAGTTCTTCGAACATATACTGAGATAGAGGTGCTCACTTCACTTTCTCAAATTTTTTTTATAAAATCAATAAAAATTTAATATATTTTAGCTGATGTAGAATGTTTTTAATAAAGTTTTTTTAAAGCTACAATGAAATGAAAAAAAAAAATTTAATAACGAGTTTTCTCATTACCTTCGTAGCAGGCAGCAGATATTGCCTTACATCAAACAAATACTAGTTTTAGATTTTAAACTACTACGTAAGCCCTTCTCATCCCTATTAGATATGCAGCTATTGACTCACCATATCCAACAAATCAAATTGCACAGAAAATATACAGATAGAAAGAGATGTCAATCAGTGAGTTGTGAGAAGTAACAGTTTTGGATTACAAATCGAACCAGCAACAAAAACAACAACATAAACTTAACATCCATAAGATGACTATTGACTAAGGACGAAGCTGAAATTATTGCTGATTGAGCAAGTTGAAAAACAACAAAGCAAACAACCAACACAGGAAGCAAAACATAACAATAATAGCAACAACGACAGTAAAAAGAACACGAAAAACAACAATTAAATAGAGTTAAAAGTATGACTCCAGCTTTTTCTTCTTCAGAGGAGGCCACTCACTTTGCTACCATTTGACTGTTGGACTACTTCATACACAAACTATTGGAGCAATTGAGCGCCAATGATGATGATGGGGTTGACGACGACGACGACGATGACGGGTTTGTTATTACTTTGCGCTCTATACGCTACGGATGTGAAGTAAGAAATCGCAAAAATCACGGTGCGGTTCATTGCTACGAGCGAAACTGAAACTAAGTAAAAAAACAACAACAACAAAGTGCGATGGACAAGATTGCACGAAGCAACAACGGTGATAAAAATAAAATAAAATAAAACAAAAGTGGTTACATAAAAAATTGCATTTCCGCTACCGTTGATTAAAAGTTGACGTAGCAAAATTTCTGAAAAGAAAAAAGAAATAACAAAAACAAAGCAAAACACAAGAAATGAATAAGCAGCCAAAGGCAACAGCAGCAGCAGCAGCAACAACAATTGTGTGGAAATGTAATGTTGCATGTAATAACAACAACAACAGCAAAACTCGCACAGGAAGCTCATCTTGGTCATAAGAACAACACAAACACCATAGCGTGCAACAAGACAACAACAAAAAAGTTAGCCAAACGGAGCTTCGCAACATTTTATAGTTTGTTACCGCTTTCGTTTAGCAATCAACAACAACAACCACAACGTACACGCTGATATTGTTCTTATACAATCAAATGGGTTAGAGTGACGGTCAACTGTTTGTTAGTCACCACCACTACTTTCTACGCCGCACGCCGCTCTTTTACCCACAATGCGCTGGTTCAATAGCGTGAAAATCACCTTTGGGCTGATTTCAATACGGGATGCTGCTGTTTATTGCATTCAAGTCACTACACACAGTCCATACAGCCAAGCCCCGGGTGTACACACATTTGCTCTATTACTTTACATCCAGTTTTTAATGGTCTTCTATTTACTATAATCATCATTATCATCTTGGTTGCATACGAATGTGAGAATGGTTGAAATGACCAGAGGCACACACAAACTGGTATATATGATCTTGCCTAGGAGCTCTAAAACATTGCCTATATTCAGCTTGATATTGGTAGTTTTGCTGTAACTTATTTTCGATTACAACAACAAAGCGACAACAGAAATGGTTAAAAGAGGAGGGTTCGGTTAAGTGCCAAATGTGATTAGTAAAATGATACAGCCAACGTTATAATTTGTATTTGTAATTTATTTTAGTATCTGCTACCTACTGCTCTATGTTGATATCAAGAAGAAACGGTGAGGGCTAGAATATTCTAATCTTAAAAATAAAAATAAATATATGTCTTTGCTTTTATAGACCTACAAAATCCCTAAACGAAATTATGCGGTCCCTGGGTAGGAACGGAAATTGGAGAGGAAAATTAGGAGGGAAAAGGGAAATAGGAAGAAAGAGAAGCAAATCAAGAGAGGCAAGAGACGAGCAAAAATTCTTATCTGCATTTGATCCATTCATATAAAGGCCGCCGTGGTGTGGCTGTAGTGCTGCTGGCCTAGCACACCGAAGGATCGAGCCCTGGGACAGTAACATCAAAAGTGGTTTGAAACAGTTTTTTCAAAGCGGGGTCGCCCCTCGGCAGTGGTTTGGCAAACTCTCCGAGTGTATTTCTCGGAATCGGCAAAATACTGTAGAACCCTCCAATTTGTGTGAAAACTTATTTATTAATTTTTTTTTTTTTAATTGTTATGGTGGGTTTATGGTTATGACGTGGAAACCAAAGCTCAATCATCTCAATGGAAGCTGCCGCACGAACCAAGACCGAAAAAAGCGCGCCAAGTTCGGTCGAATGTGAAAGTTTTGCTGACAGTTTTCTTCGATTGCAGGGGCGTGGTGCATCATGAGTTCTTGCCACAGGGAAGAACGGTCAATAAGGAATATTACCTGCAAGTTATGCGCAATTTGCGCGAAGCAATCCGCCAGAAACGCCCGGATTTGTGGAAGAACAAAAATTGGCTTTTGCACCACGATAACGCCCCTGCTCACGCATCGTTGCTTGTGCGCGACTTTTTGGCCAAAAACAACACACTAATGATGCCGCAGCCACCGTATTCCCCACATCTGGCCCCCTGTGACTTTTTCTTGTTCCCTAAACTGAAGAGGCCCATGAAAGGACGACGTTACGCTTCTCTTGACGAGATAAAGACGGCATCGAAGGAGGAGCTGAACAAGATACAAAAAAATGATTTTTTGAAGTGCTTCGAAGATTGGGAAAACCGTTGGCACAAGTGTATAATATCTCATGGGGATTACTTTGAAGGGGACAAAATGGATATTCATGAATAAATAAATAATTTTTGAAAAAACACAAAATTCGCGATACTTTTTGAACACACCTCGTATAGCATAACTATACGAAAGATTAGAAGGCTGGTAGTGAGATGTTGGTAGTTTCTATTGTTGTAGTTTCGACATTAGCGGTTATGTTTTTATTTTCGTGTACCAACACTTCAATTGAATTCTTAAAATTTTCCTTTTTTATTCAAATAAACACTTTTAATAATTAATTAAAATACATTATGAAAATAAAACAATAATAATTTTCATAAAAAATTTATTATTCTTGGCCTTGAGCTCATTTATAGTCATGGATACTTTATTAACGGTTATGTTTACTGGTCCGACACTGTTATAGTGAGGATTATGTTTACTATTTCGGCTGCTTCCGGTCGTCGTTCTATCCTACGTCTACTCTTCATCAGTATCACCACCTTTCTTTCACTTTTCTTCACTTTTCCTTTGCCTTTCCTTTTACTATTTTATTGTTCTTACAATGTTTACACATTAAAAACTGTCAAGCTTATCCAACGAAATCACAAAGTTCTATAAAAAAAATCTTGAATTCAAGCTCAGAGTTCGACAGTACTAATATTAGATTGCAACATTAAAAAATCGTCATCATTCTTTCCAAGTTAAGCCCCAACAATAATTGACAGCTTTGTCACGCCTTAAATGATGATAAGAAAAGTTCCACTGTCAGGGCTTATTAGTCTGACATAATTTAATTTAGAAAATGCAACAGAAAATTTAAAAATAAATTGTACTCCTAACTGGAGCAACCAAAAATTGAATCGGTGCACCAATAGAGATAACAGAAAACATAAAAAAAAATATGAAAAAACTAAAATGCATGCCTCCCAATTCAGATAATAACACTCGAATGCATGAAAAAAAGATTCAAGAAAAAGCTCCGAACGTTGGAACACGAAATCATTTGCTTGTAACAATTCTGATAATTATTAAATGTAATCTTTTACAGATCTATTAAACATGAGAAAGCCAAAAACAACAATGAAAATTACTGACAAACAACATAAACGGAATTGACACGCAAAGACTTACAACTAAAAATAGAAAACTTGGAACAAAAAAGTTGAGAATATTTCAGTGGAAAAAGTTTAACCCAAGTCAACATATGAAAATACAAAAAGAAAAAACAGGAAAAAAAAAACGTACAACTAGTAAAGGCGGCAACTTTTTAATTAGAACGAAATTATTTATGACAAGATGGGAACACTATAAGAGACAAGAAGCAAACTAGAACCAAATTATCGGAGCGCAAACGTAATGCAATGGGCAATCGATTACGATTAAAGTTGTTTTATGCAGAAGTAATTGAGTTAAGATGTAATAAGTTGGCGCAGAAATTAACATAAAAAGTATTAAATACGTTAGCAAGTTTACTGGAATTTAAGTCAAGTATGAACAGATGTGTGCTTTAATTTTATTTGGTATTGCAAGCTCATTTCATTCATTCATCAATTAGCTCTTTATGGCCTGGGTCCTTCTCGATCCCTTCTAAGCGATAACTGAGTTCGATTTGTAGCAGCGAAGAATACCAAGTCTTGATCCACATATTTTGTTCAACTCAATAAGGGTTCCTCTTGCCCCGTTTTTATCTTGCTGAAGCTCTATATTAAATTTCTTTCAGTACTCGCCTTTGGCATCACTGGAAGGACATAAATCTTCCGGAGAACTTTTCACCCAAAAGTGGGCACATCTTCTTTCAACATTATCTATGATTTAGGACGGCTTTCATAAGAGATTTATAAAAGTTGCTCCTTGTTCGTCAAGCGAGAATTTTAGTCCTCAATTGTCTACTTAGTTCTGAGGAGCACTTGTTGATATCACAGCTCCTTGGTTTAATTTCTTGGCTGAAATCATTTTCAATGTTAACTCGGGTTCCCAAATACACCAAGGCCCTCACAATTTTCAGAGTCTAACTATCAACAATGCTATGACGGACAAGGCTCAAGAGCGCCGATGAAGTGGCCGGTTAACTTAAAGTGACTATTAAAGTTAAAGGCCAGATGAAAAACCGGCCCTTAAGGGGTCTGTACTACCACCTAAGGACCAACAAGCTTGTTGACGGTGAGGCTGTAGGGAGACATGCAGGGGTCCCTATCAGAGCTGGTATATATAGCTATCTCTCGGCCTCTATATTTGAAAATATCTGCAGTAGTACGTTATATCCACGCGCTTTATTATTTTTGAGCAGAGATATTGCTATCCTCGCTTGATCATAGTCGACTTTTAGTATGCGTTTTCCATCGTCAGGGGTATGGGTTTGTCATCTTCTTCAAAATTTATCAATCAGGAGAAGCACGATCTGTATATGGGGTTCCAGGTCGCCCTAATTGCCATGTAGGATTTTTCATCTGTCTTGAAATCTTACTTTCTCCACCGATAATCCATTTCCGACACTATCAATAATCTCTTCTAACGGAATTCCAAGGAAACTGGTAGTTTCAATAGCATTGGAGCATAGAAGAGAAATAAATTATTGCTCAGGTAATTCATTGAGACCTGAAGTTTACTTGTGCACTCTTCTCCTTACAATACATCTACCAAGCCGAGCACCTTCAGGCTACCTTTTCCACAATCGGGCCCATAATGTAACATTTGCGAAGGGGTTATTTTAGCAGATTCCAACTTTGGATTCTAAAAGTGCTTTTGGAGACCTACCCCTGTGGGTGGAGGTTTAGAATATGCCAAATTAATTTATGCCCGCCGTGAGAGGAGACGGAAATCCACTAAGGGTAATGACATGCAACTTGATGGCTGATCTACGGATATAATGTCTCTTATTATCAGCCTTCTTCTTCCTAACGGAAGGATGGGTTGAGACGACCTAAAAGATTTCACTTGTCATACCAAATCAGTCCTGCGACAGTCGGGCGTGTACCGTAAGGGAGTAACGGAGCTTACGAGTTTTATATCCGGCATAGGACTGCCGCTTTCGAAAACACTCCCCAAAAGCTTCGGGAAGTGTTTTTGTCGCTAAAAACAACAAAGTTTATCTGAGCCGTGTACCGCTTTGTGTGTTATTCCTCCATGCTATTACTTTGCTTGTCGTATCCCTATGGATTGAGACCAATGTTGATCTCTTAGATGCACCTCTTTCCGCCGTGGCTTAACCCTAAATGTGTTAGTCCGTATTACCATGCCAGGTTCCAGCTGTATGCGTATTTGAATAACTACCTTTCTACAACCTTCTGTGGCCCGAAACCCAAACAAACCGAGCGTAGTTAGAGTTACTCTCTAAGTTACTCGACGATGGGTGACTCAAATTCTTTTCCTCTGCCAAACTGCCAAAGCCGTCCCTGATGTGTGTTTTATTGCAATGTGCAGCGTAGTTAGGTCGGGTATCACATTGATTCTCCCTAAGGGACCTACTTTTGGTGAAATTGATTAATAAGACTACCTTTCTTAAGGGTTGGACTATGATGAGTTTGCTGAGTGAGTTTGGAGGTCTTTTTATGCTGGAACCTTGTACTGCAGACTACCACATTTCGAGACGCTGCAAAAACCTTTGCCAAAATTCTTAAATCCTTTAATATTCGTGTTGAAAACTCACAAACTTTTTTCGTGTCGCACCCTAATGTATTCCATAGTTCAACAAGAGGTAAGTGGATGTTCAGCTGCTTTTTTGCTTTGGTATCGCTTGGCCTCTTCATCTTAATGTAGTAATTAAACTTTTTCTTTTTCATTAATGTCTTCTTTTGTTGTTGTTGTTGCTGTAATTGACAGTGAAGCTGATGACCCAACAATACGTCAAACTCACTCAACCATGCATAGACAGACAACTGACCAACTAAGCATTGCGACTGGCCCCTTGTCGGACTAAAACTAACGAAGAACTAGCAATCTTTTGTATTTTATTTTTGAATTTTTATATAGTACATATGTTTGTATGTGTGGGTAAATGCGATGTGCGAGAGTTTCTCACTAAATGCATAATAATTAGATGATAAACAAAATCTAAAACCCTTTTGCCATATCTCTCGAGGCCTTAATTGTTTTCTACAACAAACACACAAACAAATACTTGCTTACAAATCTATGAAGATATTGCACCTAAAAGCGAAATAAATCAACAGAGAGGCCTGACAAGATAATGATATCCAAGTAGAATCCAGTTTGATTGTCAAATTAATTACTTTCTCACACATAATCAGTGAAATTGTATTTTTTTTTAGACAAACATACATATTTACATAGGAATTTAAAGGCGGATGCTCTTACATACACACATTAGCGCGTCTCGGTAAATTTCTGATGAAGTAACCGATCCAAGTTTTGATTGATTGCAGTCAAAATAGGAGTTTTTAGAATTTTTGTCTGTCAGTCTGTATGTTTGTACGCGCATAACTCAAAAACCGCTGCATAGAATTGTAAGCAACTTTTAGCGTTGTGCCGGTAGATGCTCAACTTAGGTTCAGGACCATTACTGAAGGTAAATATGTTTATTATACCGCCTGTATGCAGTGGTGGCAATTAAAATATCCTTTCTACATAAGTGTAACAAACGAAATTGCTATTTCAGCTCGATATAGCAAACTTTCAACAGCCCGATGTTTATATTTAACAGATATTATAAAAAAAATGCATATTTTTAAAACACGTCAAAGGATTTTTGTTTGCCTGTTTGTAAGTTTGTACGCGCATCACTACAAATTTACTACATGGAATTGAATAATTTTTTCATACATGTATTCCTGAAAATATAGGGCATATCTGGTCATTATTGTTAATTTAGCCTCAAAGTCACTCTCCGCAGATTGGTGAAGTGTTATATAGAACGTATCATGCATGCTTTGGTTCTAGCACCTTCTGGTACTAGCCGCACCGTCTTAGGAACAATTTTTTGACTCCATCAGCCTTCAAATAACGACAGGCAAACCCTACCGCGTTAAAATTCGAAGCCCCCTAACCAGCTGGAGGTGCGGATTTGTGTACTGTTAAAATTTGGGCTTACGGGCTCCCTTAGCTCTCTTAAGCAATGCAAATGTCTTTCGGCAGATCATACATGTGAATGGAAAGCTCGTCCTGCTTCGGTAATTCAGTTCCTCCTAGCTAGCCTACAAAGTCCAGCATGGTTTCCCTTGAGACGCCTGCTTTGTAACATTTGCTTTTAGAATAGCAACAGCAAGTATTCGAAAGACTTTCCTTAGCCTCGTTTCAGGGGACTATCCTCAAAGCTAGTGCCGTCTGTCGTCGTTTTGGGAAAATAAACAGTGCTCAATTGAAATTAAAATAGTCCGCCGACTAGAACTATTCTTCACGATGTAGAGCAGCACCGTCAGGATAGCGCATACTTCAGCTACCAGTCCCTCAAGAAAAAAAAAGATTCTGTATTTAGAAACCTTACGAAGAAGTTCCTGTTAGGAAATCGTTAGTAGTAGCTGGAATGGGAACATCAACATCGTAAACTCAAATTTTATCATTTATAAAAGGCAAAGAAAAAAAATTATACAGAAACATTGAAAAGATCTTGTGGCATCACAGATATTTTGCACCAACTGAATTCGATACTAATTTTTGGGTACTCGATCCTTAATAATATCATTAAAAACTTGAGTATAAAATATGGTTATCGAGTAGCCAAGGGTTCGTATTGTTTTGGAATCCGCTTTCATAATATTTTAAGCAGAAGTTTTAAAACATATGAAGTGTGGCACACTCTAATGTAAGTAGATATGTATATACAGCCGTGTTCAATATAATAGTAGTGAAATTACAATTGATATCGTTCGACGAAATAAGATGAAGCTGTGATAGCAACAACTTTTATTTAAAACATAGCGAATTTCATTACGAAAAACAACATAAAAGAAAAGTTCAAAGTTTACATAAAGTTCAGAAAAGTTAATTAAACTTTAAAAAATGGCAATCGAAATCTGCAAATTTTTTGTCAGAATTTCTATAAAATTTTTGTGTACGCAGTTTTGTAAGTTCGAACTCGCTGAAAAATTTACCTGAATTATCAGAACTTTTCTTGTCGAGGTGGTTGAGTAGTTTCTTCCATACAACGCATGAACAAAATTTAATTTTTATGGAAGAAAATACTCAACCACCTCGACGAAAAAAAATTTTAATATTCAGGCTAATTTTTGAGAGCACACTGTTATACTTAAATGAATTGGTCTACAAAACTGCGTACACCAAGAAATTCTGCTTCTTCATATTTCGTCGAACGATATACAATTTAATTTCACTACTATTTTTGTGAGCACAACTGTACATACGAGTATATACCTGTTATTAAGTATATACTTATATACATAATCATGTTTACACGGATAAAAAAATTCCTTCAAGTGATCACATATGCAACTGTCCGCCAAACTTACAACAAAAACTTCAAAACATACTCAGTGGGTCTGGTCCATGTAGTCGTGTTAAGCTTTCATGTCTCTCAAAGTTGTCTGAAGTTGATGTTGCTTTGACTTTTACTTCATCAATATTCATTTACATGCCTATTGATCTTTGTAATCATGGAATAGTGTATATTTTGTAAGAACCGCCGCCACTGACTCCAATTGGCTTTGTTGTTGTCGTTGTTGTTGTTGTATTCATCAATTTACAAAGTCAAAAAACACCGACAATTCAATGATCTATTCAATGATCCGCGCGACAATGACTCAATTTTATGCTATCAATTATGTGTCGGTTAAGCTACAGCTCGATAGCGTAGTGTGTTGAAGCCTTATTTGTTCAGCAAGTTGGTACAATGAAAATAAAATACTTTGTATGTGCATTACTCAGAAGACTATGCATAGCGTATACAGTACAGGTTTTCGTCCCAAAAATAAATCAGCCATTATGAAAGTTCCAAATCGGAGACAAGTTTGGTCGTGAGAAAAAGATATAGTGGCAACTATAGTAAGCCTTATGCAGAAGGGCTAACGCCACTGCCGCAAGAGACTTTGGGTGATATGTTGCCAATTTTCTCATTGCTTCATCTTCATACATTAACTCACACACAGAACAGCGGTCCACTTGGGAACACATTACTGGTATCGTTATTACTTTTAGTTTATTTTTGATGGAAGTTAGTAACTTTAGATAGTAGATAGTATAAAGATTTATTGAGCTGGAGCCTAAAGTGTTGCATAAAACTTTTTTTAATTTGTAGCACTAATTTTAAAATTTTTTTAAATTTGTTTTTTTTTGTTTTTGTGCTCATAAGTTTTAGTTGATTATATACCTCAACAATACGGGTAACAAGAACAGTATATCCTGCTTTTTGATGTGGTTCGGGGTAAGCTCGGTTTTCTTAAAACACCAAACACTTTTTGTAAACGGGCGAGCAATGTGAGACGATCCGAAGGTTTCACGGGGTCAAACAAATCACTGCTGCAATAGTTGTGCTAGTACTATAAGGTGATAGTACCGGAGAGCATCGGATTAACATCGGAAAAAGGCGGGTTCACATTTGTAAAACTCTTCCGAAAATCCTGGAAATGCTTTTCCGTTACAAAAAATGTCTACATATAATAAAATTGTAACAGCTCGATGTCTATATATTGCTGATATTCAAGAAACATTGATAGGAGGGATCATTATTCAGCCAATAGAAACCAAAGCAACATTTTTTAGTATTTTTGTCTGTCTGTCTGTATGTTTGGGCGCGTATCACTTCGAAACTGCTCATTAGAATGAAATACAACTTTCAGCGTTGCATAACTAAATATCTAACTTAAAACTTTAGTTATCCTTTACTTCGATAACTCAAGCGGTTTCGGAGTTATCGACCACAATGTGGACCAGGCTGATCCAAAATGTATTAGTACAATATAGCTAAACAAAAAACAAAATGTGCTAAAGAGTGCGCCGATAAGCGATGTGATTAAGTTCCATAAGGTGTGAGAAGGAGCTAAGAATGGCAGGGTTTTCTAGTAACAACTAGTTCGAAATGGGTTTACAATGTGAGAATCATCTGGGGAGTATCAACGGACCATTGCATGATTTGTTAAGAATTTCAGAGTCCATAGAGGTCCGAATTATTTAAGTATATCGATAGACGGACAATTAATATGACTTGGCTGTTTTTTTTTTGATGTTATAACACTACTTCGTCATGCTTGATCGTCACTTAAATCTGCGGAAACAACGTCGATCGCTTCTACCTGCACTCCTAGTGGCTTTTGCAGTTAATTGAGCAGTAAAGACCTCTCTCGATAAACAACAAACACGCTCTATAAGTTTTTCTCTTGTGGTCTTACACTAGATGCATCGCCCCAGAAAGTGTTTTTATCGAAAGACAATTTTCGCAGCAAACAAAAGGCGGGCGGGTGCCGGCGGAGCTGGAAGGCACAGATGGAGAATGACTTAATTCAGTGTTCCCAATAGGCGTCAGTTATCGCTATCGAGCTTTGATACGCAACGTCCAAAATCGACCAGACGGTTAAGCGCTAATGAATGGTTACGATGACGTTGAACTGATGATGCTCTACATTCGCCCTAAAAAATATGGGATCTGAGCTTTGACGTTTCCTAACTATACTGTGACTCACAGACAAGGGCAGTGTGCATTAAAATTTTAATGGAGTAAGTACGTCGCAAGCCACTCAAGGTTTATTGATTGTGAATTTTCATTTATATCGCCACTAATCTTTCATTTTTGAGTGGAACTTCTTTTTTCTTATCACTAAAATTTTTATCTTAGTGCAATTAACCGACTATTAACACTTAACTGCGATTTTGCTTGGATTTTAACTTTCATTAGCACAAATTTTTACTTTTAACGCAACGTGATCTCCGTTACCATTCAAATTTAAAATATATTTAGTGGCAATTTTTATGCATTGGCGTTAATGTAAACGCGCCCACATTTCCATTCAAACCCATTGTGATCCATTTGATTACTTATTTTATTAGGCTTCAGAGCTTTAACATCAGTGAACAAAATTTTTTTTGCCGTGTAAATCATTGTGATTCAAAACTAAAATCCATTAAAGCTGATTTGAATGGAAACTTGTGTGAATCTCCATTTTAAATCAACTCTGAATGATAGTTAAATAAAATTTTGAGTAATCATGAAAAACAAAAAATCATTAAAAATCAAAATTTATTGCATTAAAATTTATTTTTAGTAGAATTTCGTTTTTTCAGCACTCAAATTTAAGTTAATTCATATTTATTTGAAATGGAAACTGGTCATACAAGTATATACCAGCAGTCATAATAGCACCTCCATTTAGCAAAAACAAAAACTTTATTAAAACCAGAAAGGCCTCGAGCGCTTAGTAATAAGTTTTCGAGTTATTTTGGTAAATCCATTTCTTTGAGTATACAAGAACAGCGTAAACCTGCTAACTTATTATTGTATTCATAAACGTGTTTGCTATTTTAGCACCCCATTCAACATTTCAGAATTTGTACATATCTTAATCGCAAAACTTTAAATCCACCCTTATAAGACGAGCTAAAAATTGATTGCTCGCAACCCCACTTTTAGCAACTTCAGCGGCAGGTTCAGCAATCATTTATTCACATAAATTGCATTATGTCTGCAATAAGTCTTATTTAAGCACATATTTATTACTACGGCAACAAGAGTAACAACAACAAAAAAACGGAAGAGTCGTATTCAAAAATGCTACGTTTTTATTGGGGTGAGCCGACGAGATTGCCGCGGACGTTACCATCGGATTTCCATTACACAAGAGAGAACAAGTGTAAGGGACGTTACAGACAAAAAGCGAGTATTTAAATGTTATTTTATTTATTTTAGTTTGCTTCATTTAAATATAATACACAGTTACAAACATTTTTACTCAGAGCAGAATTATTCGAAATGCAGTGAGGGCACTCACTTGGGGCGCCAAGCAGCTGAGGGGAGAAGAGATTCCCTAAAAGCGACCATCGCTACATATAATCAATTTGTAGCCGGTCGTTGTCTAAACATTGCAGATAGTCAATAAAAATTTATAATAGGAATCATTATTGAGCTCATAGAATACAAAGCAAAAGTTTTTAGAATTTTTGTCTGTCTGTCTGTATGTTTGCACTTGTATCACTCAAAAATTGCTGAATGGAATTGAATGAAACTTTCACCATTGCATTACTAGACATCTAATTTAAGTTATAAGATATCCCTTATTTCGATAAATCGCCCGCTTTCAGAGTTATCTACCAATATATCCAGGGTGACCTAAAAATATGTTAGTACAATATGGGTATCAAATGAAAGGTGCTAATAAGTGCTGCAATAAGCGATGTGCTTAAGTTCCATATCTCAACTGGTTTCGGAGATATGATGATTAAAACCGAACTCAGTATATTTTAAGTTCTGAGATGCAGCGAAGCATGCCCAGGTTTTCTATTTTATAATAGTAATCATCATTCATGCTCATCCCTTTGAAGGAATGAATCGAATATCAGCCCGACCGTCAAAGTGAGGATTTGTTTGTTCACTTGAACCTTCGGCTAGTCTCTTACGACAGGCCGGTAACCCGCTGCGAATCGAAGCTCTCTAACATTCCTACTTCATACCATGAACTACGGGATCTCTTATGTTATTTGGTGTGACTTTTCGCATCTATACTATAGTTATATAAAAAAAAAAACACCGAGTTTTCTTAATAGCAAAATAGCCGATCTGCTGAAACGATTTTTCCTTTTCGAGTTTTATCATTTAAAAATGTTAATTGTCTAACACATTTACGATCTTAAATGACAAATAATATAAGAAAATTACTTCAATAATTTGGTTTAAGGCCCCAATATACGCAAGTTGTTGAACCGGCCCTGGTATCACTTACAAGTATATAAGTCTCTCTCTCTCTATGGCGCGATATACAACAGGTATATCATCATAAACCTCCTAAGACATTTTTGCGCCAAGCTTCTCTTCCAATTTGTGGTGTGCCGATTTGAATTTTCCCTACAAATTGGTGGGACCTACAGTTTTTTGCCGACTCCGAACGGCATCTACAAAGGAGACGAATTTTTGCTGAGAAGCCTGTCATGGCAGAAATACACTCGGAGAGTTTGCCAAACCACTGCCGAGGGGCGACCCCGTTTTGAAAAACTTTTTTTTTTTTCAAATCACTTTTGATGTTACCTGTACCAGGGCTCGAACCATGGACCTTCGGTGTGGTAGGCCGGCAACACTACCTTCACACCACGGCGGCCGCCCAAGTATATAAGTACTTCTCCGAAAAAAAAAATGTCAAAGGAAAATTATGGCCATAATTCATTTAGCGTCCACTTACAACAACGATTGCCAATTGTAAATCATGTTTTATGCTATATATATACACCCACAAGTACACATACAAACATATTATATTCATAAACATAATGTATTTCATTTGCAGAACATATGTACAGTGCATTTCATAACTATAGCACTCTTAAAATAAGGAAAGATTACTTCAGAAAAAAAATCCAAAAACTCAACGCGGTTTTAAAGACACAAAATGTATACCTTCGTATGCTAGAAATTGGTTGGCTTCAAAACCATATTTTCGGTTTTCTGAAATAAAATATTTCTAAATTTTTTAAAATGTTTTCAAAACTTGTTTGAACTTTTTTAAGATGCGCACAAAGTTTAGAATACAGATTCATACAGCTATAAATTTAGAATTCTAAAAGAAAAATATTGAAATTCATATGACAGTGTATAAACGGCTAAGACATGTCAACTCTGAGTGTGCTATAATTATTAAACGCACTGTACTATTTGAAATGCATACAAATGGCAACATTTTTATTTTTATATTATTAAAGACAACTTTTATTGTAAAGTGCACATATTTTTTTGTTTAATTTTCTTACTAATTTTACTTCCTTTTACTAATAATTAAATTTGTCTTAAGCGTTTTTAATTTTTTTCTATAATTGTTTTTAGTTATATGGTTTACCTGATTTTCACTTTCCTTTTTTGATGATTTTTTTGTTTTGCTTTTTTTTTTTGTATCTTTTTTTCGTTTTCTTTTTTTTCCTTTTTTTTTGTTTTCTTTTTTTCTTTTTGTTATTAAATATCCGTGAGATAATTGCCTCTACTATTAAAATGTCATTTAATAGAGTTTTCATTGCACATTTTTCTACAGTCCGTGCACAATTCATTTAATTCAATTGTAATACAATGCATTACGATGTGTTTACCATATTTACTTGTTTTCGCGCTATTGTGGCCATTCAGCACAAAAGGTTTATTTGTTTTCTGCTAAAAAATCGTTTAAAAGAAGTGAACGTCGGATTTGCATTGTTCTTACCGGAGCTACCAGATAATTTTTCGCCAATTAAAGCCTTCTCATAAATACTTTTTATTTCAGAGAGATAATCTCCAATGGAGTTACACGGAAGTATACCTTAAAATCGTGTGATTATTCAAATATGGTGGTAATAAGTAACAACTATTAATTTGTTAAAAAAAAAGTAATGCGACCTAAAACACCTCTCGTTTCATATCCATATTGGCAAATCTGTGTTGGAATTCACTAACTTATAACGATGCGATTTTTCGAGATTTTATTTAACGATTTTGTAGACTGTTATTCACTAACTTAGCTTGAAAGATTCGGGAATAGGATTCCTTATCCCAAGACAAAACTAAGTACTCAAATTTCATTTATTTTATAACAATAATATCAATATAATAATAATTTTATTTTAGTTTTCGGTAACAACCTCAAATTATGTGTTGTTTATTTAGCGACCCAACAAACGAATATCGATAATAAATGGTTAGTGAATGCCGAAATCGTTATAGTCATTGTTAAGATAATATGTTGATTACGGATGTCATTATAGGAGTTAGTGAATTCCACTACTGATTTCATAAAACAAAATTTAGATAGGTGGCAACTCGGTAAAAACATCCTAAGTGGTAGCACTTCAGTAGAAGAACTTAAAATGTAGCTAACTGCCAGTTAAATTGACAGAAATCGTCAGGGTATCTGTCAAAAAAAAATTCATTTAGCAGACCTGTAAGAAAAGCTGTACATAGAAGTTTTTCTGGTATGATTTTCCGTCATCTCCTGTCAATTTTGACATAAAACTTTAACCTGAGGCTTTTACTTTGAGAGATAAGTTAAATAAATGTATGCTATAAATACCCTTCAGGCAAATGGTGGCAACTGGCCCTAAAATATCAAAGCGATTTCCAACATGTTTTTCCAAAGTTTAATTTCAGTTTGAAAACCATTAGTGTCATTTTTGAAAGCATACCTTAAATTTTTACACGTGGCAGCACTAGTATTTTCCATCACAGCTGACATCAAAAATTAATGAAAACACGTGAACGAACGAAAAATTGCCAAAATGTTTGCCAAACCTTTATAAAAGGAAAGAAATAAAAATATATATATTTGTGTGACAAAAGGTAGTATTTATAACAATATATTATATATATATACACAAGCCAGTGTCTATGCGAAGATTTCGGGCTCGCTTTTTGCAATAAAACAAACTATTAGATCCTCTCCTAACAAATGACTTATATTTTAGTGTTGTAATGTATGTATGTATGTACCGTTCTCAGCTGTTGAACTTTTTTCTGTTGCTGAGCAGTTTGAGATCTCGACGCTAAACAAACCTCCGCCTTTCAAACACTCGGCAAACCTAATCCGCGCGTTATGCGGATGCGCCCCTCGTTATAATACATTGCGCCTTGTGCTTTAATAATTTGTGAAATGCCTAACGACAAGAAAAATGTGAAGTTTCATTTCAGTTTTAAAATATTGATGGAATTCAAGTCCGAATCCACTATTTTCAAATGAAGAAAAAGAATCTTTTCATATTAAAAATGTGCTCTTCGTATTAAAAATGTTCACCCGTTCTTCCGTTAAGCTAGAAACCATCAGTATAAATGTTTATACTCCCACTGGCTGCATGCTTGCAGCTAGGAATCAAAATAACAAAGTTGCTCTCGCCGAGGCTATTTGGGGCACATCAGCGGGAAGAGCGAGGAAGCAAGTTAAGTATTTTTAGTATGCACCAGTGTCGTTCGGACTCCATACTCCACTGTCAGGACTCTTATAGCTGCAGTCTGGTATTTAACTGAGTCCAAGACTAAGAGATTCCGAATGTCATTCAAGGCATCGCTAGGGGTATTTCTAATAGCTTAGCTTATACAACTTAAACTGGATCTCTCTATCTCTATCTCTATGGCGCGATATACAACAGGTATATCATCATAAACCTCCTAAGAGATTTTTGCGCCAAGCTTCTCTTCCAATTTGTGGTGTGCCGATTTGAATTTTCCCTACAAATTGGTGGGACCTACAGATTTTTGCCGACTCCGAACGGCATCTACAAAGGAGACGAATTTTTGCTGAGAAGCCTGTCATGGCAGAAATACACTCGGAGAGTTTGCCAAACCACTGCCGAGGGGCGACCCCGTTTTGAAAAACTTTTTTTTTTTTTCAAATCACTTTTGATGTTACCTGTACCAGGGCTCGAACCATGGACCTTCGGTGTGGTAGGCCGGCAACACTACCTTCACACCACGGCGGATCTCTCCACTTTCGCCAAAATTCGTTCAAAGTTTGTCTACCACGCTAAGGCCTCGTGTAAAATGATCTCTCTTTCGCAAGTATAGAGGCCTTTGTAGGTATTTTCTTGTCGCTGAATATTATTTTCTTTCCAACTCAAACACTAAAATATGGACAAACAATTTCTTCGGATGATACATATATGGTCCATTCCGAGATGCCATCGTCGCTGACCTGCACGCAGATATGAAGATAGCAAACCTTGAATTATTCAAACTACTTACCGTAGTTCACTAAGTGCACGTGTACTTACGGCTACGCGAAGCAGACCAAGTAGAAACGAGATAAAAACAAAAATACAAAAAGCAGGGGGCACATCATAAAAATCCTTGAACGAGAAACTAGAAAAAACACAGCGTCAGCAACAACTACGAGGAAGCAGGCGTAGACATAAAATGTCGAAAAAAGAACAACAAAAAATCGAAAAGCGTAAACAATCGTCGCACAACGAACAAAACGGAAAACAGAGTAAAATTGCGACAAATTTCGTGTTGCGACCAAGCAACCCCCTTTTTAGCACGACGCTTTCCTTGTTGGAAATGTTACCAAAGACGGTGGGTATCTAGGTTTGTATGTTTGTAAACTTTTGTGTGAAATGCAATTATATTTGGTTTTGTTGGATGGAAGCGATTTCTATGGAAAGGACATGCGATGTTGAAGAAGGTGGCAGCCGGCTCGGCCATTTCACCACAAACAACAATTTCGCCATAGAATTTCATGTTTGCATGGATGAATCACAGACAAATGCAAGTTCGACGAACTTTGTTTGGCGCACACAGGCACACAAACTTTAATGGTGAAATTAAAGAAGCAAAGGATACGAGCAAAGTTTTTGTTATTGTGTTACTTGAAGCTAATTGATTTGTGGAGAGCGTAATTTCCGAATTCCCTACCTTAGCTGGATGTCTCATGGCAAGAGCTTTGTATTTTCTTTTTTGAAAATCTTTGATTTTTAATTGTTGTTATTATAATTTGCATGTAGGTAATTTGCACTGACTTACAAACAATAAAAGCAATATTCATAAACACTTCAAAACTTTCGGTAATCCACTTATGGCTATATCTAAATCACTTTTAACGGTTTTTTTTTTTTTTATTTTAAGCAAACAAACACACACTAATTCACATAAACTCGAAAACTTTAAATTAACCACCAACAAACTTATTTACGATAATTTAAAAGTATGTTGCAAACAAAAACTTACCGTCAGCCGGCAGCAGCAACACTTCCAAGAAAGTAGCAAACGGCCACAAAAGCAGACGCTGCGCTGGTTGGAAAATTCCCACAACTGAGAGCAAGAGCGCATGGAATAGTGGGTTGAGAGTTTGAGAGTATAAAACAAAAGGGAATACAGAAGCGACCATACTCTTAATTTGCTCTTCGTTCGGTTGTGCGACATTTAGGAAGTCTACAAAGTGCGAAATAGAAAAATGTTTTGATCAGCGAATGATAACCGTTATTATAATCAGCTTTACTATGCTAGCACACAGGATTTTATAATTGCTGTTCATTAATGATACATCGAGTACTATCAAGTTTTCAAAAATGTTGATGTACGCTGAGGACGTTAAGATTTTTATGTCTTACTCGGTAAGCGAAAATAGAGCTTTACTATTTTATTACTCAAATGTCTTGAAGTCAATTTTAAAAAATCTACAAAGACGCTTCCAAGACTTTAAAAAACTTAAAAAATATATTGCTCTTCATGTTGATCCCCTGCAAGATGAGAATATTCATGAGGAACTGGAAAAAATGAGAGAAGATTTTAATTTGCCTTTGGGAACGAAAAGGGAATTTTAGAGCCAAATTGATGGAGCTGTTTATCCCAAAATTAAAGCCCAGATGTATAAAATGTACTCCTTTTTTGGGTCCACTTATAATTGTGAAGCTGCTTTTTCGACTCTACATTTTATTCAAAATAAATATAGGAACAAAATATCGGGCACACACCTTAAGGATTTATTAATAATAAAAAACTATGAATTTGAAATAGATATTAAGGAATTAATATAATATTATAAAAAATGTTAAAGCAAAATAAAAAGTTGGGCATCGTTGCTTTACTTCAATCAGATATTGATAGACTGGGTGCTTGGTGTGATCCAAACTACATGCCACTCATCTTAAAAAATTCAAATGCATGTGTTTTTCGCGCAGAAATAGCTTCCTACATAATCAACAATCATAGTCTTGAACAAGTGCATGATTTTGTGGACTTGGAAATTACGATGGATTGTAAACTTATCTTCAATCTCCGTTACAATGCAACTGCCAGTAAATCTAGGGGTGTTTTATCATTCGTTAAGCGATGGTCGAAAGAATTTAGTGATCCGTACGTAACTAAATCCCTTTTTACAACATTACTAAGAAAGATATTGGAATATGGCTCAATTATTTCGAATCCGAGCTACCAGGTCCACGTTGAACGGATAGAATCGGTTCAAAAACAATTCTTACTTTTCGCTTTAAGAGATGTTTCATGGGATTCTTTGTATAATTTTCCTCCCTATACTAATTGCTTGAAACTTATTAAACTTCCTATCCTTGCTAGTCGTAGAGAAATGCTCGGATTTATGATTAAATTTTTAAACGGGATGGTCTCTAGCCCATTTTTGTTGGGAGAAGTAAACTTGAACATTCTTTTTCGGCCATCAAGACATTTTAAACCTCTTTTCTTGAAACAGTGTAAGACTAATTTTGAATTAAATGAGTCTTTCCGTTGTTTGTGTGACAATTATAACACTCACTCCAGCACATTTGATATTTCTGACTCGCTGTTTCGAATAAAAAATGTGTACAGAAAACGATTGAGACATGAATTCGAATAAAAGTATTGTTATACAGGGCCTTTCGCTGTAGTTCTATTCGAAAGAAAATAGGTACGCTTTCGAGTGATTCGTACTGTGTACGAAATCGAGTAGCATATATTCCATGTTCGAATGCAATTATGTTCCCCTCGGAATTGACCAATGGACTCGGTCCATTGCGCCTTAGTATGCAGTTGCATACGTTTTAGTTAGCTTTGTGTTATTTTGTTAATTTAATGTTGTTTGACATTTGTGAAACAGTGTTGCTTACTATTTGTGAATATCTTCTAAAGTAGATTCGTACGAACTGCAGAGTACCGATGTGTTTTAGAATCGATTCTTGCTTTCGAGTATAATAGCTTTTCGAATAGAACTACAGAGTAAAGGCTCTTTGTTACTTTGAGGCAAAGAAAGTTGGGCTATTGAAAATGAAATGATTACCGCGCCCCTATTTTGTATATAAGAAATTTAAAAAAAAATATGAATTGATCACTGACTGAAGCAGCTGAAATAGACACCTAAATGTGACTTCAACTGAGATTAAGAATGGCAAATGACGACCATTGAGGTAGGGAAATGCTACTGAACGAAATTTCGCTTTAAATAGCCGCATTTGCTTGCATTGCCCAAAGAAGGCTTATCGCCAGTCAAACCAAAAAATCAGCCAACCCACCGCTTAAATCGAAATAATCGTAAGAACGGCAATTTGAGTTGGGTGGTGGTTGGTAGAATGCAATTTTGCTGTTTGTAATTTGCTTACCGACTTACATACTTACAGTTGTAAATATGTATGTTTCTTTGCATTTTGAAATCCCTCAACAAGGGGTTGTTTCTCCTAGCCAAAGGGTTGTGTTTGAACTTTACAACATAACAACTGATTTGCTCAACAACGTAGTACCTAACCTAAAAAAACAATGCAACCACGATTGAATCGACAAAACTGGTGAAAGGCGATTTGTAAACCAGAAATTGGACAGAAACGAGAATTTCATAATGGGTGTAAGTAGGTATGTATGTATGTATGTGTGCGATATAACAGTAAATTGAAGAATTGAAAATTCCCAGTTGAATTTTCCCATGTGAGCAATAATGACGGTTTAAATAAAATGATTTCTAATTTATTTCTATTTTAATTTATGGGAAAACTCTTTTACCATTTTTCCCCCCCTTTTGTAGAATTTTTTGATAATTATACATTCGCACAACTTTTATGAATATTTAGATATTTACATGAATAATGAGTTTATGGCAAACTAAATATTCGACTTTTCATCTACTATGGACCTTAAGCTACAGATAAACATCCATAGCCATAGCTCCATAGTTATAGCCATACCATATACTTAACCATATGTATTGCCATGTTTATGAAAAGAAGGAAATGCAAAAAAATTGCTAATGAATTGCAAAACTAATAGCTCACTGAACCGAAATGCATCTAAAAGTAAAAATTTAATTTACAAAATGTTAATAACTTAGACAATTCAAAATCAATTGGTTGACTATCGTATAGTGATGACTATGGGGTTGTTATGTCGCGTAATAATATGTTTCAAATACGGTATTCTTCCGGGAATTAGATAAAGGACCACCATTTACAAACATTTATTTATTAGGAAAGTATTCTATTGTAGGTATTGCATGAGGTACTCAGCAAAGAAATGGAGTAGGTACTCTGATATGGAGTAGGGGACCCTCTCCAATTTTTAAATGAATGAGTAGTATTTGGGGAAATGCTCTTATACTCTTGTAAAAGCCTCTCTCTTACGATTGACCTTAGTACTCTGGGCTTTGCAGGGTACTATCACAACATGCCGCTTTAAATTGCCAAATGAGCCTTCACAAATATGTGTGGTAGTTCCCCAATACTTGCATTTCATTTTCGTTGCATCACCACTTTCTCTAAACTTCACTTTCGATGGTGTTATTTATAAAAAATATAGTTCAAGTCTTACTATTGCATGTAAATTACTGCAAAATCTGAAAAATAAGTAAACAATTTTTTTGCAACATAACCACGAAATTTGATCAGCTGTTTCGATTTATGAGAACGAAGTGAGTTGCCATACGTTTTGAGACGCTTTTACTTGCAAAGTTGGCACAGTTAATTCATATTGAACGAACTAATGCAATTAAAAAACTGATACTAAACAGACTACAGGGTAAATATTGGTGGGTACTACCCCAAAGAACGAAATAAAGTGATTCATCGGTTCAGAAAATAATTGATGAAAAAACTTTCCGGCGGTCTAAGAGTAATGTTAAGCCCATGACTTCGATACTTTTGAAACACAATAAATTAAGAACTCTGAGGGGATTTAGTTTTTGAATTCAGCATGTGCTTCCATCATCCCCTGGGAAATTAGGTATACATGAGCTATTTACTGCCAATTTTCAAGCACGCTCTCACACCTACCGTTGCCACAAGCAGCTCAATGCACAATGCGGTGGGAAGAAGAACGAACTCCCAAAGTCAAGAACAAAACAAAGCAAAAACAAAACATTAAATCTGTGGAAAGTCACGTGCCAGCCAACGATGACGTCGTTCACAGAATTATTGAACCTGAAGTTTTATCGACACAAACGTCTGTCTCAAGCACAACCCGCTCTCTTACACTTCGCCCGCTTAAAAAGTGCGGCAACACTGGACTCTGCTAATGAGCGGTAAATAAACTGCTGCTGTTGTTGTGGCTAAAGCAGCTGCGCTTCAAATTGACAAAAAAAAAAAAATCTGCAAAAAAATATTGAGAGGTTTTCGGTGACTATCCCAACGTAGTTTGATGTGAAGAATTCAAAAAAAAAAACAGACGAAAACAACAACAAATAAATTGCAAATTCAGCTCTTAAAGTCGATTGTGTGTAAAAACCTATGAAAAGTGTGGCCGTGATCATGATGGAGCTCTGAAGTGTTTGGATTTTGATACCTACTCCCCTGTAGGGTGGTTAGAGCGTACGTGCATAGCTTTTGCAGGTGTATGCAAATGCAGTGTTGTATTTTCTGTTATTTGTTTGGGCATAGAAATCGATATTTTGCACTCCTCTGCATTGGCAATTTTGACTTGTGTATTTTAAAGCCAACCATATTAGCTCATAAGAGCACATCGATACATACTTGATCATACAAGGTGGCTCGAAAGCCGTTTCGTTGCTTTCGGAATTCGAGAACATGTCATACTCTGTAGACGAATAAGGGCACATCTTGTATAAATCGTGCCCAGAATGCTACCAGAAAACAATGAGGACTTTCGATATTGGAAAGAAATCTAGGTTCCCTAAACTTCTATTAATCAAGACGCCTGAAAGGTAAATGTTGTTGCTGTTGTTGTAGCAATAATTTGCCCTGCCGAATCGGCGCTTCTACTACCGAAAATTGTCTTCTATTCCTTGGACCGAGGTTGTTTTACCGGGAATACATCACATGGCGGGCATACATTTGGTATGCTGTCTGATGTCAAACATTTTAGCCTCGGTTTGTAAGTGCTGTTTCGACATCCCGTGAGTGCTTTGTTCTCGTCGGCCTGAAACTTCCTCCAATGCATGTCTGACAAACTCGGCTACCAGAACCGGTAGGTCGGTTGTGTTGTACCTAGCCCACGTTTTTTCTTTTTCTATGAGCAAGACTGCCAGTCAATCATGTACTTCAGGATTTTGTTGAGGCTTTGTTCATTTTTGGTCAAACGTCACGAACGCTCGTAACGTTGTGCCATCCACATAAATAATCGATTTCAAGGCAACATCCCAAATCGTGAATAAGGATTTAGTTGACGACAGTGTCAAGTTACGCATTTTGAAAAAGCCGAAAAAGACCAGAAGAGCTCATCAACGCAGTCATGTAGGAAGCGTTCAGAACTTCCTCTGGTCCCGAAGAAAAGCCTCGAGATGCAGAAATTAAAGATTATAGGGCACCATCCTGTGGCACTGCTTATTTCATCCTAGAGTATCTTGAGTATTAGATCCTGAACTGCACTGACACCTGTAGCCCACTGAGATATTTGACAGTCCATATTTTTAAACTTGTATCCTCAAAAGCACTAGTGTGCGTGGTTGGCCATCTTAAAGACTTTCGACAAGCCTAGGGGCAAGAGCACAGTAAAGTCATAACCTCTTATCTTATTTGACCCGCCAATTATAGTATTTAGTTCATTCCGTGCGATGGTGGGAATCCATGCTAATTCTCGAATACCCACAAGTCACGGGTTTTCTCTTTCTTCTTTCTTTATATTCGTCAAATTCTTTTCCTTCTTCTTTTTTGTCTCGGCTTTTGAAGCAGTTTCTGCTTCCTCTCTTTCTTATTCATAATCTTCTTTTTATTCAGATTGCCGATCAACAGAGACATTACTTCATCAGTGGCGATATGGAGCTCTTCAGAGATAGGCTCCCACTTCTTATATACTCCGTTGTTTGAGCCGATTTGTGAATTGATTGGGGGACTATCACCAATTGATCTTTTCTACGTCCAATCCGGCTCCGGCTGGAGTCGATTTGATCTATTGCGGGCCAAAGATACTTAAGATACACCCACCAATCTACCATCACGAGGACTTCAACCAGCCGTACTGCAACTACAACAAAAATAACTCGTATGAACCCTCTTTTTGAGCCACCTTGTTTTAAAAAGTCACAGTTGCGTCGATATATATGTAGCTAAATATTTGTTTGTATGCGGGTATGTATATATGTGGGCATAAGCAAAGATTCATCCACTTTTCAAATTTGCATTTTATGCAAAATGCAACCAACAACCCTGTCGCATAATTACTATACGGCTTAAGTGAAGTTATGCATACATTCATACTCCTTTATACCCAACAAGCAAAGTAAGCGTAAAGTAAATTTTTATAGAACCCCTAAAATCATAAAACAATTTAAAATATGTTCATAAAGCTCTTATAATTGATAATTTGCATGAAAATATTATTTTAAAAAGTGTTTTTTTTTTTTAAATTGGAGGAAAGCTCACAAAAAGCTTATTTTTCGTTTACAAAACGTTCAAAAGTAAGAGTTATACAATCAATATTAAATATTATACTAGTACACCCAGCCCGCTTCGCTGCGTCTCAGAACTAATAACAGACTGAGTCTGAATTTAATTATTATATCCCATACCAGATAAGATATGGAACTTAATTACATTTGCACCATTTATTATTACATTTTTTTTGATACCCATATTGTACTAAACACGTTTTGGGTTACCTTGGTCCACATATTGGTCGGTATCTGCGAAACTGGTCGAACTATCGTAAGAAGTGATAGCTTTAATTTTTAGTTAAACGTCTAGTAATGCAACGGTAAAAGTCCCATCAATTCCATTCAGCAGTTTTTGAGTGATGCGCGACCAAACATACAGACATAGAAACAACAGTTCTAAATACTGTTGGTTTTACTTCTATTGGCTAAATAATGATCCCTGCTATCGATTTTTCTTAAATATATGCAATGTACAGACATCGCCGTTACAATTTTATTACATGTAGAGATAAAAAAAGTTAGCAAATACTTTTTCTGGATTTTGGTTAACGTTACAATTTCACTTTTAAAGTTAAATGATTTATAAAAACTCATTATTGAAGTTTATAAAAATTTTGCTTTAAACTTTTAAATAAATTCAAGTTTACCAAAAGTTATTTTTAAAAACATTTAGAGAAATGTTTGTTGGGTATTCATGTGCTGAGAAGTACCTGCGCGGTCGTCAATAGAACGCCGCAAACCCAACTCCCAACACCTAACTCACACCCACCCACCCATCAGTAGCCCATTCAAGTATTGTTTGCTTATCGTCTGACTTGGTCAGTTTGCCCGTTAGCGTTGCAAAGTTTCGCGCTGGCTTTGGAATTTAAGTTTAAGTGTATACACATACATATGTAAATGCCTTCGTATTCATACATACATACGCACACGTGTACAGTTTACACGGTCATTCAGTTTGGAAAGGTGGACACAAACTCATGGTTGGCACATGATTCAACGTCAGGGTTCGGACAACTTACTTCTTGAGTAATTATCTTTTTTCGACCTGGTAGATAAAAGGTAGATAATAGGTAGGTAATAGATAATTTCATTTGGCCAATTTATGCTCCACCCTTTCAAGAAAGGGGATTTAGGCTCTTAGTTCATAATTTGGGGCTATGTTTTAACATATCGAATTTTCTTCCAGCTATAGATAAAGATAGATATAGGTAGAGAGACAGATAGATAACGATATAAATATAAAGATAGAAAAAGATATAGAGATAGGTATGGAGAAAGAGATAGGGTCCAGATGAATATCAAGAGTCAGATTAAGTGGGGATGGAGTTGATGGTCCCGGGCCGGTGAAGAGATGGGTCTGCTAGTTGGAGAATAAATTAAAATTTTGATATGAAATGTGGAAAGCAGGGCAATATATATATATAAATGGTTTCAAAATGGGAGCAGCGGTATACTGAAATGACCCAGTATACTGAATGTTTCAGTACTCAAACACTGAAAGAAGAATTAGTTGAAGGAAATGAAAGCGAGTGAATTTCTACGTCGACAGTTAGGCCGCTATCAAGGCCATTACGTCTAATACTTCTGCTACATGAAGCGTACCAGAATGCAAAAGAACTCTTGAAAGGTTTAGTACTGACCACAGAGTACAGAACAGATTCTTTAGACGCCCTGATCGGAAACGAAGAGGTGGATGTGTCTTTCAAACTGGTTGAATGCAGAAAGAACGCTTCTGTGGCTTCTGGTAAGTGAGAGACACAAAGTACTCTCAAAAGTCGTTTCTCTTTAGTCCAAGTTCCAACAAGCTGAACATCAACGTGTTTTGGGCGCCCGTGGGCTAACTCGGATATTGAAACGAACGTACTCACTTACGCTGTTTGCTTATAGGCTTTTTGGTGCATGAAACTCCTCGAAGGGCTGGATGTTTTTGAAAAAGAAAGTTAGTCTTAATAACGTATACGGTTTTGCGTTCTACGGAAGAGGAGAGTAGGGTGCAAATTATTTCCAGAAAATACAAGAAATCTACTTCAATCAGTGTAAAGTTCGTACCCTGCCCAAGGCATGTTCGTGTATTATAAAAACAAAGACCCGTATACATACACACTTGTCAGATCAGCATTGCAGTTAAATGACAGATAAGAAACTTTACTGAATTTTGACATATGGACACATACTTGAACCTACATACGCGTATTCAAAGGATGAAGAGGGACTTTCTTTCTTTTTAATACCTAAATAATGCGGCGCAATTCATTGTTCATAAATAACTAAGTAAGTGATTGAGTGAAGGGAGAATGCAATTAGTACTTATATAAACACATTTTTATTTACATATATACTCACACCTACAGATATATGCACCTATGCATTATTGGTAGTATTAATTCACTTTTGATTTGACTTAAGCAAATTTTTATTTCTTTAATGAAAATCCATGGGCCTTTGTCATGGCCAAATGAAATTTTGAAAAGAGTTAAAAAGTTATTAATTTCACTTTCACAGTTTTAAAAACATAAATTAAGTGTGGAAAAACGTTTCCATTAACTCATAAAAGATTAGTATTTAACGCTACTAAAAGCAATAGAAAAAGTCTATTATAATTTAATAGAAAAGCTGAGCGATAGTTATTGGTAAAAAAAAAAAAAAAAGTTTGTGTTTTAAGCTCTTTTGTTTGGTCACAGATGGAAGTGCTGCTTGCAAGACTATTGGATGTATGTATGTATGAGAAAATTTATAAATGAAAGTGCTAGTGACAGCTGTGACATATTGGCCCCATAATAATAATGTTGAGGTACTTAAGCGTATGAAAAGTTTTCGATTGAGCAATTTAAGGTATTTTTATTTTGAAATTGGTAGGTAGGATTTCAAAGACAAGAGGTAGAGATAGAAATACTTAGATTTAAAGAAAAGAACAGACAAAGAGATATGTATAGAGATAAAGTTAGAGAGAAAGATAATGATAGGGACAGAGAGAGAGAGAGATAGAAATAGAGACAAATAGTAATAGAGATAGTGATATAGACAGAGATAAAGATAAAGATAGAGATGGTGATAGAAATAAAAGCATGGATATGAATAGAGATAAAATGAGAAGTAAAGATTAATTTAGAAATGAAGACAGAGACAGAGATTTTTGTAGAGATAGAGAGAGAGAGAGAGAGAGAAAGATATTTGGAGAGATGAAGAGAGCTGGAGAACTTTACAGATAATGATAGAGAGAGAGTTAAATTTAGAGATGCAGACAGAGAAAAGAGATATATGTAGAGACAGAGATATAAAGAAATATACTGATAGATATGAACAGATAGATAGAAATAGTGGTATATAGTGATACAGATATCGATAGAGATGAAGATGGAGATAGATATACAGAGTTAGAAATGGGGGTATATAGTGATAGAGATATAGATAGAGATGAAGATGGAGATAGAGATAGATATACAGATAAACATATAGAAAAAAAATAAACAAAGATAGAGATAGAGACAGAAAAAAAGTTAAATATACAGATGGAGATGGAGATGGAAGTTGAAATGAACATTGGGATGGAGATAGAGTGCAAGAAATAGGGGAAAAAATAATGATAGAGATAAGTAAAGGAAATAGATTGCGAGTAAAATAGTGATAGAGATTGAGATAGATATAAAAATACATATATGGGAAAGAAATAGAGCTAAAAATAATATTTGAGAGAGATGGAGACAGAAGTGATAGTTTTTAAACGTTTCATAAAGGTGGCCCTTGAAATTTCGATAGAGGTACTATTCTGGCCCAATTCTATATTTCGAGATGACAAAAATCTTCGTTGGATAGGCGATTCCTTCGGGGTCTCGTAGACTCCGTTCGTCTGTTAAAGGTTGCATTATGAATTGAGTTATCGCTCTCCTTATTTGAGACCATATGTAGAGGCGAGAGCAGCGAAAAAGATTTATTTAGCTTTACCAAAGCCGACCCTGTCAGCTGTAATAAAGCTGATGTAGGATATGAAGTCAACCTATTAACTGAGGGGACCGCGCCCGTTCGCCATCAATAGTCGACAATATTCACTGAAGCCATCTCTGGACATGTGCTAATGTCTTTGAAATAATTTCCCATCGATAAAAGAATCGCTGAAAATTATTTTTGGGCCAATGCAATTTACCCACTTCCTCCTAGCTATGGACATACAAAGCACATTGATTACTCATCATGACAATTAAACATGGGAAACGTGATTAAGGTGAGGGTGCCCTCAAATCAATAACCAACGGTAAACAAACAAGAAAAAAACAACAAAAAAAGCGTATCATAAATACTAATCTCGATGACGGGGTCATATTTAGCATAAAATAATATTTACAAATACGTACATGAGTATAAAGGTATGTTTATATACATTAGGGTGTTTCATTTTAAGCATATTTTTTTTTTTGCTCGACGTGAAATTCTGATTTTTTATAGAAAAGAAAAATTAGGAAAAAATCGCATTTTGGATTTTTTTTAATTTCAGTCTATTTATTCTCTACTTGATGACCACGGTGGTGAGAGGCCAAATAAAAACAATGTATACAGCAGGAACGTTTAAATATGTTCTATATTACATAGTTGAAGAAAGCATTATATTCCATGCAGCCTTGCTCATTTTGCTCTAATTAAGACTACTCATATGAATTTTTAAAATAGGTACATTATTTACAAACATCTTCCTGTTCTAATACACTATATCGACGACTGAGTATTTCAAAATATTTTTTAAAAACGCACTACCTCAGAATTTATTTGAAGAACGCCCTATTTCAAAATTTGGTTCAAGAACGCCCTATCTCATAATGAGTTTCGAAAACGCCTTATCTAAACGAAAATTCAATACATTTTTAACTGAGATAGGGCGTTTTTGAATAAAACTCTGAAATAGAGTATTATTTAAACACATTTTGATATTGGGAGTTTTTAAAAAATATTTTGAAATAGGGTGGTCTTCCACAAAGCCGACGATATGTACACAAATATTCTGGGCTTACTTTTATTGCCATCACTGCATACAGCTGGAATAAAATATTTTCTTGCGGGGAAATGGGTGCTAAACTACAAGTTAGGCACCTATCAACACAACGTTGAAAATTTAAATCAATTCTATGTAGCGGTTTTTAAGTGATGCCCAAACAAATATTTATACAGACGGACAACAAGATTCTAAAAATTTTTGTTTTGGCTTCTATTATTCTAATAAAGATCTTGGTATGCATTTTTCTTTAATTTCTGTAATAGACATCATCGCGCTGTAATTTTATTGCATATAAATATAAAAAAATAAGGTAGCACAAAGAAAAAAAAAATAACTGAAAATGGAACACCTTAATGTACATACATATATACACTGCAGAGAAAACGTGTTAACATGCTACGGATAAGAAAAATCCAATGAAAAAAGCTTGCAGCTGTGAATTGTTTGTAAACGGATGAGTAAAACGATCTAAGTTCGGGTGTAACTGTCTCTTTTACGAGTATACTCAAATGTTTGCTGGAGTAGACAAAGTTTTACTAATTGGTTTGTGCAAGACAACGTACTTATATTACGTCAATATTAATATCCAAAAAACCGCCAGCGACCCAAATCAATGACCGTATTAGATCTTCAGAAATCAAATTTTATTACCAAACCACATTATGAATGTTCCCAAGTCAAACGAATTACAAAATCTAAAGCAGAAAATCCAAAAATATGTCAGTGAAAATTAGTTATTAGTATTTCCGGTGCAATAAATATTGTATAGTGGCTATGAAAGAAAGAATGATGAATACAAAAGTATTTACAAAAAAATCTGTCATAATTCTCATACACGATTTTTAGACTGCAACAAAACCGAAAACTCGAGAATTCACGTAAAAACTTCGTGACATATTTTGCACTACTAAAACTGGGGGAAATGTCAAAAATGAAAAAAAAAAACATAACCTAACAATAATTAAATTAAATACACAAATTATATAAAATTACAGCAAATAAGAATAGCTTGTCATGAGAATGACGTGTGTAATAAAAAGTATGCTCGGAAGGGCCTGTCAGAAGTTCGTTTGGCGTGGTTGAGTGCGTGAAAAGCTTGGTTGATAATGATCTGTGCTTCCACCTTTAATTACAGTGCAATGTGAATATGGCGGTGAAATGTCAACGTGAAAGAACATTGAACCATAAATGTAACATATAAATGAATTATGCTATATGCAATCACATTAGGTGGGGTCGAAAAGCGGGTGAGCAGAGTTGAAGTATGACATTTAAAGTTTGCTCATTAAGGTTCAAACCCAAAGTGCTTTGCAATTCTCTTATGTGTTAACAGATTTATTGTACGCTACTTTACAACATAACTGTAATCTTAATGAGATTTCGAGGAAGTCCATCACATACGAGGGCAAAGTTGAACATTACAACATTATTCAGTTACATCATCTCATTAGGAAGGAGTGTAGGAAATAGTAGGTGATACTTAACAACTTTGTGTCAAACATTAGGTATGTTCGACGACAAAACTTGAAAATTAGACAGGGTTACAATGTTACAGTTTTAATAACAACAACAACAACAACAACAAAACTTGCAAGAATTGTCAGTAAACAGAGAACGAAACGCAAAAATTAACAAGTTTCCGCAGAATAGGAATTTGTAAAATCTTGCAAAAACAGCTGTTAATAGCTTTCAGTTTGAAGTCTAGTTGTTTTTTGCGTATGTCATGATCAGCTGTTTTCACTTGCAAGATTTACTGAGTGAAATTCCTCCAGCAATAACTTGCAAATTCCTTTCCCAAAGAATTATCAAATTGCGCCCTGTCCCTGCAAAATTTTTGTGCCGCCGAACACAATTCAGTAAAAATTTTATAAAATTAAAAAAAAAAATTATGCTCGCCGAACAGAGCTTTTACTCGTATTTCTCGAAACATAATTGAAATCGTTCAATTTTTCGAAACCTAATTTAATTTATTTTTACAAATTGGTTTTCCCTCGAGTCACAGTTTCCAAAGTGTTTTGTGGGTTACTCAGTGTACAAAATGGCGGTGTCACTTAATTTTTTTTACCCCAAATATCTGAATCTTCTTATTATTTTAGTAATTCTAACGCCTACGCGCATGAAAAATGCCGACAGGATGGAATTTCATGAGCTACATATTTTCTATGAACCCAAAAAGCGGTAAAGCCATAGAAAGCAAGCTATTGCCGAATACTGACTTTTTTAATCTTTGACCTCGAATATCTTTATATGCGTACACAAAGTTTTAGAGGGAAAAGAAACGTTTGCCTATTTTTTATTAACATGGTTGACAGTTAAATCAGTGATCGGCAAATACTTTCCTGCAAGTCGAACTATTTAACTACTATGTTTGATCTTTATATTTTTTTATACATGTACAACCCGAACATCAAAAGAAAAAGCCAAACATTTCAACTAGCTTAGGCAAACATGACATCTCTTATTAAAAGTACACGGTTAAAAATTTTAGCCTAAATTTTTAACTTCTGTGTCCTACATATATGTTCAAACCAAATTTTGGTTTGAATTTAAATTGTGCCAGTTTTCGAGAAAATGACAGTGAAGAAAAGAAATGTTTTAACAATTAAAAAACATAAAAAAACATTTGTATCAGTTGGCAGGATTCCACGCTCCCGCATCAGAGTCGTCTGCTCTACCCACTGAGCTATAGCGCTCACAAAACTGTAATGGGAAAAATTCAATGACTTGAAAAAGCTTTCAGAAATAAATAAAAAGAAATTTTAAAAATTTTTTTTTGTTGTTGGTTTTACGGTCTGAGGTCGAGGTCTTGAGCTCGTTATACTTACAAAATATGTAGAAATTTAAAAAATTTTAGACGTTTTTTGGTGCAGGTAATTTAAAGGTTTGGAATTTATTACAAAAACGTTTAAAAATTTGCTTAAACCGGCGAATCAGCTTATTCGTTTAGCTGAACTCCCGTTTCCTAAAAACTTGATATTCGTTGTTTGGTATTAGGAGTTCACTGAACGGTCACAACAAATCGCAAACGTCAACATTTTCCTTTGGACTGCTAAAAGACCTTCGAGTGCGTTTGAAAGTGGCTTTTTTATTATTTCGACGTTTTTATGAATAATTTTTTTTTTATTTTAGTCTCTTATTTGCCATATTCTATGAAAAATTTAAGTATTTATTATTTTATATAAGAATGCCGTTATTAAAATACAAAATTGATTTAGCCAAAAATTACAAATTCTCTTGATATAAAATGTGATTTTGCTCTCTAGTTTTTGATTTAACTCTCTTTGGCATCGCTAACACAATTTTGACAAAAGTAATGGTAGTTCGCAACAATTTGTAGCAATTACTTGTATAGCGAACAGACCTAATTCATTGCTTTTTTATCTTAATTTACGTTTTTATGCCGCCTCAAGGACAACCATAAATTATGAAACATAATTTTTGATGTGTAAACATCTTTGGGCTCGGTAGGGGCTAGCCAGAAAAGTTTAGCGTCGCTGCCTGTAACCGTTCCTCTGCAGGTGCTTTTAATGGTGCTTCTGTCTGTGCTTTGTGTATAGAAATCTTGTTGGACTGCTTTGCTGATATGTATGTATGTGACGCTCTGCTTATGTGGGTGTATGTGTGTGCAAGTGCTTTGCTGATGGTTATTATTTGGTAATCGTGCCTAAACACGATGAATTCTATCAATCGGCAAAACATGACATAAATATACACAGTGTTTACAAAAACAAAATAAGTGATTATTCATGTTTAATTACTCGGGACGGTAGTTAATTTATTTTGTTTGTGTAATCTTTGTAGTTATGCATGGAATGAAATGCAAAACCAATAAACTAATATAACATAAAATAAGTTAAATGAAATTAATTTAATTAAAAGGAACTATGATGACGGAAAGGAAAGGAAAGTAAGCAAAAGGAAAGAAAAGGAAACGAAAGGAAGCAGGAAAAAGAAACAATAAAATATTACACAATAAAATAAATTAAAAATAGAGCTTGTTAAAAGAAGAGGAAAGCAAATGAAATAAAATTAAATTAAAGTAAAGGAACAGCAAAGAAAGAGAAATATATAAGAGAAAGAAGGCCAGAAAGGAGTAGCTAATAAATAAAATAAAGTTTTGTGGTTGAAATTGAACCACTGGGAGAGGTCTAATTTAATTAAATTTATGTACAGGATACACATGTTTACACATCAAACTCCACGAGTACTTGGTACTCACGTCTTTTTTTCATACCATTGTAGATCGCGAGATATGTAATTCGGTCCCAGGTTGGTGGCGCATTGCTGAATCTAATATGTACACTCAGTTTATGTGAACTTTGTTTTTCAGAATCTAATGAATGCACAAATTCTCCATATGTCGATCACTGCTTTAAATAAAATAGAATATCTTGATAAGAGAAAAAGGCATGTTAATTCGCCGTTCCCTTATTCTAATTTTTATTCGACTAGCTCCACTTTCAGAAAATCAATCTTAAAGCTTAACTTATTTCTGCATCGTTTGCTGCTCCTAAATAATTCCAGTTTGGCTGACCGAACTTAATGTTAAAATAATCTTCACGTATGTGGGGGTATTCGTGAATGTAATGTTGCTTGCATATCACACCTTCGGAAACATTACTCTTTCCGCATAGGGCAACATCAATCGATGTTTAATGACGATAATTATGTTATGTTTGGTTACGTTAGTTGGAGTTTTAATGCTTTTTGGTCGTTTGAACAATTTTGTGTTTCTTTTTTGTTGTTGGTTGCTTGCCTATCTTATTTACCTTGTAGTTACGGCTATCAACGGAGTTTGGTCATACATAAAATGGTATATCATAGGCTTTGTGACTATTCGTTCTTTCATCCAGCCGTCACTGATAGCTCAAACCTTTGATATACGAAGTTGCAGTTTTTACTGTTTCTGAGGCTCTCTCTTTGCTATAAAATCCTTTGAGCTGCATGCATATAGTCGCCCGAGACGCACACGCTATTTTCTTTCCTGTCATCAAAGCAAATATTTTATAGTGGAGAGCGCCTTTTAGGTTAATTTCAATTTCGTCCACCCTCTGGAGAACCTTTTCGTTGTTGTTGTAACCGAAAAACACTCCCAGAAGGCTTCTTTTGCCGTAATTTATCCAGTATGCTTCGGCACTAGCAAATTCCAGCACTAACGGTAACGATTTGTTTGAAAATTTGAACCTCGGGTCAAAGATTTTAGTTGCCTCTTACTAAATCGGTAAGATACTTAAGGTGATTTTTGATGGGAAAAAAGATTCTTCGAAGGAGTTATGGAAGTATGGATGTTGCCGGTGAGTATTGAATCATATTTAATGATTACAAGGATAGTTTAAAGGAATACATGAAGATATCCCGCTCAGAACCCACTTATGTCTGCCCAAACCTACTTATGTCAGCAGAGAAAGGCAGAGGCCCGTGTACAAAATAAAGTGAGGAAGGACCTCCTTGGTTCCTTTTGCTGTTGTTGAACCCCCAAAACCGTCACCGGGCGCACGGGCCTGCTGCTTCCCCTCACTATTGATACGTTAAGCCTTGAAAGAACCTATTATATTGCTCTCAGGGCTTACATGATATAACCTCGCCGTACACCAATACTCTTAGAGTTGCCTCCTGATGGGTGAAGCCTATGCTTCCAGCTGTTGTCTGCTATGGTACTCCCAATTGGTAATAACCCCGCGTATACTGCAAGAAATCAGTCATTAAATGCCTTGACGCAATTTTCGAGGAATGGACATCGTATCGAATAGAAAGCAACTCTCAGATTTCGTGTGCTATTTGACAGTAAGTGGTGCTATTGACGGCCATTCCTAATGGTAGTCTTGGCTCCTTTGTTTCGAAAAGTGACGAAAGATTCGAGGCAAGACAATTTGTTTTAAAGTATTCTTAATCAGTCACATTTCCTATAGTCAAGCAGTTTGTTGACTTCCTCTGGGGGAGTACTTTTTGCATTAACTGCTTGGCTCCTAAATTCGTTTTATACCTATAGACCTCTCCAGGTAGCTGACCATGATTTATTCTGGAACATTAGATCCGACTATCATTGTTGGCACCTCTTCATCTTCGCTGGGAGATGCGAATGTTTTAAGGCTTAGACCGTTTTAGCAGGCCAACTGTCAGAAAGACTAACGTACTGGTAGGGAGTCGTTTTTTTGCTGCGGTTGTAATAACAAAAACACTCCCTGGCCCGATATGAAATCAGATCAGATCAAGTCGCTTAGTTAAGACTGTTGTAAGATTGTGCAAGCGATAATAGGTTGAGAAATTATTTGGTTCTAAAGACACAAAGGAAAAAGATTTCAGTGAAACAACTACTGGTATTGTGGCTAAAGCATCCGCTTATCGAGCAGCAGTTCTAACAACTTAAGTCCATTATCCAAGTTTCCTATGGATTTGACACAATTGTGACACGCTAAGCAGCTGTTTTATAACTCAAATGCAATAGAAACCATAAACAATAAAAAACGTTAAATCGAAACTATCAGTGTTTAAACAATGGGATATGCTGCTTGAGACAAGGCAAACTACCTCAACGCAGTTTGTAATTTGATCACACTCCAGGTACTTACACAAGGAGAAAATGGAAAATTCAGATTTTCCGTATTGCGCGCAACGCGACATGCGCTATAGGGCGTTGCGCATGCGTCGCGCACACCTTTCTTCCCGCCTGCAATACAGTGGCTGGGACCCCCTGCGGTGCGGTATTGACTAGCCGAGCCGTAAGTTTGCAACAAGGGTTGATAACATGAATTCAATGTCAAAATGTTGCCAAAGTTGCATTTATCATCGGGCATGGGTATGGGATGGAAGCGCGATGCAACATATGTGCATGTGTACATTAGACTGAAACAAATATAATTTTTTTTTTGTTAAGTATTCATGAAATGAGCTCAGGGCCAGTAATAATAATTCTTCACTTTTTTAATTTTTTATGAAAATTATTATTGCCTTTATTTTTTTAATAATTATTTTTTAATTAATTATTAAAAGTTGTTTTAATTGAATAGAGTAGGAAAAATTTTTTAGATACAACCGCCATAGCTCTTCTTATAGATCAATTTCGGAAGCTGCTAGGCTTCTTCATCAGAGAAATTTTGGCACGCATTGCTAACCATTAAGCTAACAATACGCTGGTTTTGATGTCATCTAAACTCCTAGTTCTATTCTTTTTTTACCATATACATGAACCACTTCCGCCATCTGACAGTTAGTAGTGTGATCATGATGGATTTTTTAACAGATCTGTTTTATCAGCAGAACTGCCTTACCTTTTTGTTAAGTTAACATCTTATGCGAAGTTTAGATGAGAGTGAAATGAAGTGTTTTGGGAGTAGATCGACACTTTTTAGTGTTGCAACGGAAATAGCAAATTGTAGCATGGTAAATTTAAAGCATATTTGCAAAGCCTACTTTTAGGAACCTTCATCCTATAAACTTAATACTACATATACACTTTAAACGAGCTATACTGCAAAAATAGAAATACTCCGTTCAATCATGTAAAGAATACTCCTTAATGACTATCGTAGTACTCCAACAATTACCCTCTTTCATATAAAAAAGGTTTTCCAATTAACATGGCAAAGCCCTAGGATTAGATCACGTAATCCATCTGTAAGGTCTCCATTTCTTTGCTGCTGAATACTCCATACAGCACTTGCATGCGTGTACTCTCAAAATATTCCCAAAAAAGTACTCCATGGAGTATTCAACACCAAAGCTAGAGGTAGAATGTGCTCCCCAAAAGTATAAAAGTTGTCTCCAAAAGTACACCTACTCTCTCTCACGATTTGTTGTTGAATAATCCATGGAGTACTCTTTTGGGAGAAATTTGAAAGTACTTAGAATCAAAGAGAGGGAGTACTCCGAGATGGAGTAGGTGATACAATATTAGGGCATCGCCAGGTAAATTGGACCATATTTTTAATATAAAAAGGATTTCTTGGGAATACTCTGATACTATATCGTTTTTTTGCAGAGTAATCTTGTATATTTACATGGTATTTGCATATCTAATACTAGCTCGAAACTACTACATTCGAAGACTTTCTAGAGTTGCCACCTCATACTATTTATTTAATAGTATGAAAATAATTTGACATATCTCTATGAAATTTGTATACAAGCTATCTGTTACAATATAAGCTCACAATATATATAAACAATTACCTTAGTATTGGCAATAAAGCTGTTTTCTAGGGTTGCCATCCATAACATTTTTTTTTTTTTAATTAAGTGAGACAAGCCAGTTTTTAACAGGAATACTTTCAGGTAGGATTACCACCTAGAGTTGCCATCTAATAGTAATTTTTTTTTACATAGGTTAGCTTTCAAAATCTAAGCTCTCTTATTTTTTTAATTTAGCGAGCTATGTTTATATGGATATTAAGCAAAAAGTATTTTACGTAGTTTTTCAACAGACATATTTCTAGGTTGGCTTAGCACCTGGGGTTACCACCTTAACACCATTACCTCGAAAACTTTTTAACCCAAATTGACCACAATATGTTTGCTGATTAGTGGCTGAAACAAACTTGCTATTATAGTCCTGTACAAAATAATATTAAAGTCCGAAACTTTTAAAGTATTTGTTGTCTGGATTTATATTGGAACGAATTTTCGTCATCGTTTCGTTCGTTTTTGAACGAAAATCAAGCACTGAAGATGGCGGATCGCCGAAACCGGTTTGTTACAAAACCAAAATTGACAAGGGATGGCGAAAATTCGTTCCAATATAAATCCAGTATTCACCCTGGCGGAAAAACACAAAACCAAATCAACTCTATTTGTTGTCTCTTATAAAGAAAATAATATTTATATTTTTAAAAACAAAAAATTATATATTTCGTGCCCAGTCTAATGAACGTATGAGTGGATGTATTATAAGTGCACAATGCGTTGTAATTATTACATGCAAGTTTGTTTTTACGCTGCAGTTGATTTTCATTCGATTTATCCAATAAATGAGGGTTGTTGCAGTCCAATACTCACATACCACCAAATAAAATTTTCGAAAATCAGGGTTGAGTTTGTCTGTCAACCCTCAAATGGACACCGCCAGTGGCAATAATGCAATATAATAACAGAATGTGTTGCAAGCACCAAAACGATTTATTTTGTGTCGAAAGCATATTGCTTTTTGTAATATATGAACAGTCAGAGATACATACTTACATAACTACTCAAGTATACATATTGGAATAGGAAGCATATTTGAGCACGTCGAGGAATCAGATGGAATACAGAGCCCACAGCGGTAGGTAGGCCTGTTGAGCGCTTTGCATCCCGATTATTTTTTTCCGCTTCTTTGTTGTTATAACGGCAATAAACTCCCCGAAGCTTCATGGGAGTTTTACGGTGTGGACAGTCCTTTTCCAGATATTACCCTGTAAATTCTGGTACCAGGTTGTTTACCGTGGAACCGATCGTACTGGATGGGACTTGACGGACCAAACTGGGTTGTATTGATATTAAGAGTCCTTTGCTATATACGAATCCGGTACGTTCCGCCACGGTAGCGTTTTTGTTATTATGTGGATTTTAATCGCCTTTTTAGACAGGCAGGTAAGTGACGGTCACCAATGCTGATGAACTCCAAAATATACGACTAAAAAGATGTTGCTGGTAACATACAAGTAAATCGGTCGGCTGATTATGTGCGATTCGCAACTATGACTGCCGGTGCTAAAGAAACCACAGCAGCCGAAGACGGCCTCAGCACAGCCAAGAGGTATGGATGTCTTCCTTATGACACGGAATTATCATCTTTATATTGAGAGGCAGATCATCAGCATCATTCATTGACGTTTAAACGCTTAGGCCATGATCCAATAATACAGGTCGTGTTAATAGACCAGCTGATTTTTACTTTTGTCTCGAATTTTGACATTACACTCATTTCTCAGTACGATTTTGACGTTAAACTCACAAATTACAAAAACAAAATACATGGAAAATTTTGGTGTGTCTGTATGTTTGTCGAGCTGCTACGACTTGTTGTAGTTGGATCATGGCCTAGGCAATTTGATAACTGATGTCGATTAAAAACAACAAGGGAGACCAAGTCAGTTTTTTCCCATCTCAGTCGAGGGCTACACCTTCCTCTGCTAAAGAATCCAGGTGTCCATAGGAAAACCTTCTGGGCCGGAGCTTTTTGTTCATTCGCATCACATGAGCCAAACAAAAAAAGCCGTTGGGCTGCACTATGCGCATAACTGTGGAGAGCTCAAAGTTAAACTTGATTCGATACAACCTATTAGTATCACGAGAAGGATCATAAATATATCTTCTATTGAATACTCTAAGGCATCTTGTTATTGTTTTTTTGAGCTTTGCCCTGTCCGGGTTTCAACAGAGCTAAATTGTTGCTAGAAGAATAGGTTTTATTGAACAGTTAAAGAGATTTGGTATCAAGAGAGGACTTACATAGGGCATGTATTTTGTATGGTGGGATTGAGTGTGGATCAGTACGAGTTTAACCTCTTGCAATATCCAGACCGAACTCTAGTCTACATAATGAGGACGCTCTTCTCTTCAGCTATCTCAAGTGTTTGGATGTTAATAAAAGGGGTTCGCATACCGATATTTGAGATAAATATCTACCGACTCAGTGTGAAAGTTATTTAGAGCCCGCCTGTGGTTCCGTGAATCGAACGGCTGACTCCTAATGCCCTTGGGTGGGTGATCTTCGTCTGTTTGCATGTCTAGGTTTACTATACTATCGACACTTACCGGCCATTTAGGTAGTTATCGGTCCACCATTGTATCTTCTTTCGACACTGTTCCACAGCCCACAGCACACTTAAGTTCCAAACATATTTTGAATAAGAGTTGAGGCATGTTTTGTCAACAACTCTTCGTCTGAGTGTTGGAACAGTTCGGCGTTTTATTATTTTTGAGGCGAGGTATTGCCATACTCACTTCATAGTCGGGTGGTGGTACGTTTTTTCTATCATCAGGGATTTGGTTATGAGGTTCATCATCTCACGCGCGATTTACCAAAGAGGAGAAATATTACTTGCGTCACTGAAATATGCTCTGAACGTCGGTCTTGAAACCATTCGCCATCCATAGGACAATTTTCGGGCATTACTCCTCTCCGCGAGCAGCTCATGTTCCTCACACACGAACTATCAGAAATTCGTAATTCTCGCCTCCTGTAAAGCAGAAGGTGAAGAGCATAAAATAGAACTAGCATTTCAGCGATTAACACTGGCTATTTAGGTTTCCGGTCACACACTTAACTTCCGCAACGATCCCTATATGGTTTCGCTGATCACACTCAAGCACGGAGCGCAGACCAAATACCAGTAGTACTACTAATACGTCATCTCATCGGTGTCCACGTTGAATCAATTCCTTTTGGCTGGACTAAGCATCCCGTATACTGCCAGAGCAATGATTACAGGTCACCCCTTTCCAAAAACTTCATTAGATCCCAGCTTGTCTGGGTGGCGTTATTGGTGGCAAAGTCAAAAGAGAATCTATACCGTTATAGTGTTGACATTTAGTAAGGAGTATCTACTGCATTCTCATTTTTTACTGCAGTCTCATTTGCTTTATCATCTTTCATTGAATTTGGTCCAAAAGAGCACTCTTACAAAAAAATTCAATCCAACTTGTGCTGTTACTCACCTACATACTTTCGTAACGCACATTGCACGTTCGAACCATCGGACCATCATCATCATCACCATCATCAACATCATTACAAACATGATCTATTGTTTACGCTTCCAGTTTTTATTTATTTGCGAATTTTCTGCATTGTTCGCAATTCTCCACAGCGTGAAATATTAACTACTAAATATGCCACTCACTGTGAGTCACCCGCCACCGTCCCTCTATAAATATTAGATAACTTCGAACTGTGGCTGCATTCATATAGAAGTAGATCTGTTGTGATATGTTTGTCTGTTCTGCATGTGCAAATTCTATTTTTATTTGGGATTCGCTGCATGTGACCGAGATGTGAAATCTCATCAAATAAAGTGCAGATGCAACATGCGCCACAGCTACATACATACATACAGACATTCCGCGTACATATAACCCTACATACTCGTACAGTGCATTCACGCATGGGAATTATTGGCTTTAACCTTTTGTGGGTGACGGCGGTTCGCCTGATGAGTGCTGATAATCCACTTTTACAAGTTTGACACTGCAAATAAATCCGTTCGGAGAGATTAGTTTAAAATTTGTAATATAAATAATTTGTATTTGTGAGCACGAATCTGATGATTTCGATGGGGTGAATCAGTTTTTCGCTTGTCATGGCACGTGCTCAATGTTCAGTTTGCCGAAGAAGGATTGTGATCTTCTTTTATAGAAGACGAAAACCCGACATAACAGGAAACGAAAATAAACGTTAATTGAAATGATAAGACTCCGCCGTGGCTCGAAATATGGCAAGCTGTAATACTAGCTTCCAGCGAAAAAAGGGACACTAAGCCAACTGGCTATCAACTCATTAAAAAAACCGAAACCAAATTGAACAGGTCGTGATCGATGGCAGACATAGTAGCTCCAGATTCCTGCAAGTACGTACTGTACGAAGTTCCTATGTGGACTCGGATCATCATCTTGTCGTAGCTGAGGTATCTGTACATCAAAAGGAATGCGCACAATACCGCAAGAACGCCGCCTACAGGGCCACGTTGCATATGAGTTCAACCCGCGGCGCAAGTAACCGCTATAGTGAGGCAAAGAAAGAAGAGGCTCGGCTTTTTAGGAACACAAAGGTGACACCGAAACCGTGAGTGGGAATAGCTTGAGATGCTGGCTAATAGGAACAAAAGTCCATGCACCGTACGAACATTGGTAAATAGCAAGGGAGATGATGAGACCGCTAATGGTGAAGTAAGATGGCAATATCCGAGTCGAAAATAACAAAGCCACCTGAGAGTGACGGGATATAGTAGGAAGAGCGCAAGCCTACAATAAAGTCTAACCCGCAAAGTTAGGAGCTGCAGTACTACCTCAAGGGGTTAGGACTAGAATATATCCAGTAAGATACATTTGTCGGAGCAGCCCGCGCAATAGTTCAGCTGCCAAAGAAATCGTTCATTTAGTACCAGTTGACGCGCCACAATCCGGCAAAGCGCTGTCCATATCCGCATCACTTCTTAATTTTGGAGGCTGCGGAGATACAACAACTATCGAATCAGACACCTTATTATCGCATTTAAATTTCTATCAAGGTCTTTGAAGACAAGCTGATTAAGCATTATTAGTGTAGCTTCCGATATGGGAAGTCTATTGACGTCCAGATCTTCACGATGTCCGACATACCGGAAAAGACATATGAAACTAAACAAAACTTCGACAAAGTGACTCCTTAGCCCTATAATGGAGGTGTTATTTCGAGCAGCGGAACCCCACCGCATTGATGCAATCTATTACAGAAGCTTGCAATAGCTCGCTTATGCTGATATTGATTGACCATAAGAAGAGCACCACAAGGTCTCACTTCTTTGGCATATGTAACGAGGCGAAAAAAGCAAAGTATTTGCTATCTTCATGTAAAGAATCGGCCACAGTTGACATATAAAACTTTGAAACTGGGAGGGACTTCGCTTATTTGGATACCAGCGTAATCAGCAAAGATAATGTTGTCCTAGAAATTCAACAGGGAGTCACTCTTGAAATGAGGAGCTTCATTGAACTGAGTGGGCAATTGAGAAGTAAAGGACTCTTTCATCATACCAAATGTATGACCTTGAATCAGGGACAGCGTCGAAAGAAGATGAGATTTTCTTTTGGAGTATTCTAGAGAGCAGTTCTCATCAAAAGTTAATTGTTCCCGTTATGCTAAGAGCGAAAAGCGAAGGCGTTACTTTACAACAGATGTTGGCAGCAAATGAAGAGGCATGCCCCCATGGACTTGAAAGTGCCAGGTGGAGGATGAATATAATATACAGGGTGGCGCAAAAGTTATCCTCCTATCAGAAAATGCTATAAATTTTGCGATTGGCCCCTAAAGTCAGTTCTGTTTTGACATTTGTGTAGTAAACACATGCGAAATACACGTTAATAAACAATGTTACGCTACACTGCTCCAGAACGCGGAATATTGCTGACTATTTATTTGACCAATAATCGGTCGGGGCCAAACGGTTACTGTGAATGGTGAGCGCTACAGAGCAACGATCAACGAGTTCTTTTTGCCGCAACTTGATGAATTGGGATTGGAAAACATGTGGTTCCAACAAGACGGTGCAACAGCACACACTGCACGTGCCACAACAGATACGGTGAACATCGGAAGCTTACTTTTGCGCCACCTTGTATATATGTTTCTTATTAGAGCCAGTTATTGCTAAGAAGCGACGACTAGTAAGCTTATCTGAGCAACAGCCAAAATGGTCTTGTCGGCCAACGGTCAACGGCCAAGCGCCAGTCAATGTATAAATTAATGTCCAGCAGTCCTTTTTGCGCGCCGTGACCTCTGAAGTACTAAGAGAAAAATTAAATATCTAAGAATTCTCTGAGTGAAAATTTGATTAATTTTTCATCACTCTGATAACGAAACCGTTATTATTATTATTTTTTTTTTTTTGAGAAACAAAATTCTTTTACTTATGTACATTAGGGTGTTTGGTTTTGCGCTTGATTTTTTTTGTCCTTCCTCGAAATCTGATTTCTTATAGCGTCATATAATATAATTGTAACAGGTAAATTATAACTATTAAACAAACAATACATACGAGTGGTCTGTTTTAGAGCAAATTGAAGCCAAAACAAAGAGATTTTTGAATTTTGGTCTGTCTGTCTATATGTTTGTTAGCGCATCATTCAAAAACTGCTTAATGGAATTTAATGCAATTTTCACCCACATATTAGTGGATGTCTTACTTAAAATTAAGGATACATTTTTTGACAGCGGAATATTTTGTTTCCGCGTATACAGGGGTGGTTTTATTGCAATGGTCTGAAATATTATTTATACTTAGTTACTTAATTGACATTTTGTGTGCAAAATGGAAGTTTCAAATGAGCTAAGCCTTTAATGCACTTACAATTTTTTTGATTCCATATTTTTTTATTTTCTATAAAAAATCAGATTTTCAGATAGAACAAAGAAAAAAACGCATCTAAAAATTAAGCACCCTGATGTAAATAGTTTTAAACATCAAAGATTATTCCACAATCTACTACAATCTACAATAAGTGAAGCCAGGTGAAGCTGAATCAGGTTTTCCATGTAATATTGTACAATACATCCATATCCACATCCACATCCATATATATATATTTACGTCCATAAGTACTTCCTGATAATCACTTCCAACAAATATTAGACGCACGTTTCCTTTTGTATGTGAGTATGAACGAGTATTTTGTGCCCTTCTTAATATCTGTGTTCCCTTTATTGAATGGCATTCAACCGAACAATAGTCAAGACATTTTCAATTGAGCCAGGTGTTTGCTTTGCTATTCAAAAGGTTTCTCTTATTTTCAATGCCACGCAAGCAATGCCGACAAAAGTTTTCGTCGCTAATGATCTTGGCACGCTCGATCGAAGGCAACCACAGATGGCGTGTTCGATCGTTTGATGCCTTCTTAAAGGATCCTGTGTTTGTGTGTGGGGTTCGCAGGTTTCTTTTCACGTTCTCAGCAGTCAAATATCAAACACAGAAAAGAATTAACGAACATATTACTTTCCAATACTTACTTAATGAAATCGAACTAATCCGAAAAATTCCAAATTTGTAACTAGTACTAACTACGATGGTGCTGACGCCACTAATTCGTGTTGATCGCTTGTACGATAGAACGAAATGGGAGCTTCTGGTTTCAGGGTCAAATAAATCGTTCCCACACCAGTTGGGCTGGTACTATTAGGTTGGCAGGTAGGCCATTCCATGGTTAGTTTCAGCACCTGGTATGGTGCCCAATTTCGCATATTTCATCGGAGCTGACTCTAAAACCCTCACAGCGTCTATGGAAGCTCGTGCATCAATAGCAGAGGAGAATACCTGTTTATTTTTATTGTAGATGAGGAGCTCTACAGGGGAGAAGCTTTGAGACCTCTCCCTGGTTAAGAGGGAAGTGGTAGATCAGATATATCGATAGCGGGTCCTTTCAGAGCACTTAGTCTCTGATCACCGGTACATTCAGCACTCTCTTGGTGAATTGTGTTCTGCTAAAATCTTTTTCAGCCACCCTTGAAGCACAAACGGGTATTACGGGAAGTTGAAGCGACTAGCAGCGCCTCCCGTGAGCTCCGTCAAATTTACTCTAACTTGCAATGGTGCCTTCAAAAATCCTGGCCATTGTAAAGCTATATATGTAAAGGAAAACGTCGTTGTTGGACATGGAGGGGCTTATCCATAAAGTAAGTAGGATCAAGCTACCCTCGCACTGGAAAGGCTACAAAGTAGTGTTAAGTATCTACAAAATTGAGGTAAAAAAAATCAAGCGGTCTTTATGGCCAAGCCTCTGCGAAACCGTGAAAGTATGCAATGAAAATTCGAAGGCTCTGGGAATTCTCTCAAGGGATCCTACTTTGTTTGGTTTACTTAAGATACGGTGCCTGGGCGATAGTAGCTAGAAATCTCTGTAGCTTCTTACAGACACTTATTTCACTGACCTCAGGAACTGCTCTCTACAGTGCCTAGAAATATACAGACAGACAGCAAAAAGCCTAACTATTGTTGCTTTGACCTCGTCTACTCTAATAAAGACCCACGTTTGGCTTTTCGTTACAACTTAGAAGCATATAAATATTGAGTATCGCGATTATGCTCTGGATTAGTAGCGGAAATCTTCGATGTGAATGAACTTCATAAAGCAAATAAGAAGGGCCTCGCTAACTTAAACGATTATTGTCAGCTGTGCGATATTAGGCAATCAGCATACAAAAGCCATATAAAACTACAATACGATTTGTTATTTAACTATGAACTTATGTGAATATATGAGTATATACATTAGACTGGGCCAAATAATTTTTTTTTTTCTAAATTAGAAACATTATTTGATCAAAATTGTCACTAAGATATAGGAGTCGCACAGTTCATTCAAGCTTATTTTTGCTCAATGTCTGTTTGCTGGGGTTGGTTCGGCCCTAACCTCAAAAAAGCGAAAATGGAAACCTAGCCTTTCTTTTTGTGGTTTTAGGCGGAACCTCTACTCATTATCAAATTCAGATAACAGGCTCAGATTCAGCATACAATTCCCGATAATAATCTGTATTTATCTGGTTTCTATATTGGTTTCTAAGTTTTTCCTAAATTTCCCAAGTAAAAACTTGAAATCATTTTTTATTTCAGTCGTTTAACAGTTTTGCACCAAAAGTGAGATCGGTTCAAAAAATCTAGACTAGCTGTAATAGACCCCTAGAAATTAATATTAAGATCTGTAACTTTTACAGTATTTTTTTTTTCGCCATTCTAAAAAAAAGCATTTATATGCCCTTCGAAAGGAAAAAAAATTTATTTGGCTCAGTCTAATGTATATATATATATTAGAGAGGGCTGAAAATAAATTTTTACAAAAAAAAAAAACAATCATTTGGCGCAGTCTGATGTGTATATTAAAAAGATTTGGCTTTTATAAAAGACAATTTTAATTTAATTAAAAAATTTTTTTTTATTGAATATGGTTTCGTTTTAGAATCTGTAGCGTGCCCCTTAGATAACCACTGGAAAGTCCGAAGTTGAAAATAATTTTTTAATACTATCTACTTTTGTAAGTTATGTTCAATAAAATGCACTTCCTTTCCTTTAAAAAGGAAGAAGCCAGATTAAAAAGAATGTTACTCGACAATTTTGGGATAATTTTTACGATGTTTGACCAAAAAAAATATTTTTGGGAACACCCTCATGTACATATGAATTTGATATATACATACATAAATAAAAATATCAATTGCATGCCTAGTATAAAGGCACTTTACTATATATTGTATTTACTACTACATATTTTAGTGAGTTAATTCAATTTCTTACATTTTCTATGGTATTACTTTCACTTTTCATACTTCCATTACCCACACAAAGGGCAAGATTGGGCGCTGGTCACATCCCGCATTTATTGACAACCTTTTGTTGTTAACTTATGTCCGTATATTACAATGCAACTTTTTGTGGCAGCTATTGTATAACATTGTTGTAATAATGTCAGTAGTAATCTCAGCGCTTATATTTGTTTGTATGTATGTAGTTTTAAATGTGAGTGTATCAATCAATCGAAATTGTAGCTCAAAGCATTTGAAATTTATATCAATAGGATGTAATGTCTTATTTTGATTAAAACTGCAATTGATTTTTCTTTACCATTCAAATTGTATATGTACAAGTATATATACCCAGCAGTAACATTGTGAACCATTCCCCAAAAAATGCAGCCTACTATAATATTCTACAGTTCAGGGCCTTTACTCTGTAGTTCTATTCGAAAGGCTGTTCTACTCGAAAGCAAAAATCGATTCTAATACACATAAGCACTCTGTAGTTCGTTAGAATTTACCTTAGAAAATATTACATAATAGTAGGCATCACTGTTTCACAAATTTCAAGCGCAAAGCAAAATACAAAAACAATTTACATAAATCTCAAGTGCAGTATTAGATAGCTCAGTTTTGCATAACACTGTAGCTCAGTTGATAAGAATCTCGACTACCACGCGGGTGGTCGCAGGTTCGAACGTAAGTGCTTGCGCAAGTAATTTTAATGTAGTAATTATTATTTGTGATTTTCAATTTAATCAAAGGTGAATACGTCTTGCTAAGTCGATTGAACAATTTTTAAGCGGTAATTTATTGAAGAAGAAGTAGATAAGGCAATATACAAAACAGTGTTGCCTACTATACATTGTAGCTCTCACATTTTCTTTATGTTACGATTTTATATTACAACATTTAATTTTTTTTTTTTTTTTATTAAATAAAATTTAATTTTTTTAAATATATAAATATTTCTAATCTATAAAAATTTTGTTTTCTTGAATTTTTTAAATTTTTTACCTAGAATTCTTCAATTATTTTCTGCCCACAGCGATTGCTTAACACTTTCTGCTATAAAAAATTATTTCTTGATGAAAAAAAATACTAATTGTTTTATTATAATCATAAGAATATAAATTTTTGTGGATTTTCGTTTGCTTATTTGTTGTCGAATAGTGTTTTCTATCTTTCGACCATATTGGCGTATGCTTTCGAAATGGCGAGTATCAAATGTTCTACAATCGAAAGGGGGATAAATCAAATCCGAAGGGAACAGAATGGAACTCGAACAATGAATGAGTTCTACTCGAAAATTTCTTACAGAGTACGAATCACTCGAAAGCGAACAAATTTTGTTTTGAATAGAGCTACAGAGTGAGGGTCCAGATCTAGTGCGTTTATTTGTACTATTTCGTTAGTTCCAGTGCGAATTCTGAATATTGATGCTAGTACCATTTCACCCCTTTTTCCGTTCCGATTCATTTTTGCGATAGTTGCGAACCAGTAAAAAATTACAAACATTTACCTGTATTCAATTTTTATTTAAATCATTTAAATTTTTAGCTTTACTCGATCGGTCCAAGTAAATTTGAATTTTTGGCAATTTTACTATTTTTAATTAGAGAAATAGGCTAATACGTATCGTATATTGAAGTTAAAAAAATTTAAATATTTAAGTAAAGAGAAAAGCAAGAAATAGAACTACTTGAAATTCAAGAGAAATATTTGAGCTTACCGAAGACACGAGTGGCCTCAAAAGATTTCCTGATCGTATTTCAGTCTATTCGCAAAAGAATTTCGAGAGAGATGCCAGATTCCTTTGCTTCCTTTATTATTTGGAAGAATCGGTTAGTAATCGGTCGGCGAGCCGCAGATCTTTTGTGTCTCATATGCCCATAACACGTCATACAAGCCGGCCAATTTTCATGCGTATGCGTTTGCATTATGGCCAAATATTTTTGGTTTATTATGTAAAATTTCCATTTTTTCAATCATTTTCAATTAATTATTTTAAATAGTTGAGAACTCAAAGAAAATATTTTTATTCTTTTAAATTTATTTTTCCTTTTAGAAACAGCTTTTTTTTGCAAAAAATAAGTTTTTTTAGTAGAAAAATAGATATTTTACAAGATGGCCAAAATTCCAGAATTGCAAAATTTATCGAAACTAGTTGCCAAAAACAGCTGACTTACATTACCTGGTGCTCATCGCTAGATTGTGCCAAAAAATTAAGAAGAAAAAATTAACGCAAAAATATAGATTTTAGAAGATTGTTATTGACTGGAATCGCGAAAGTTGCTAAAATGCATTAAGGGATTTAAAAACACATAGTTTACCTGCGACTTTTCCAAGAATGGGAACGTTTTATTTTCTAGACATCCTTATTTGAAATGAGTCAGAAAATTCTAATTGTAAACTAGTATTTTTTCTGACTAGTTTGGTGTTTCACTGCTGGGCAGTTACTAAGTTCCCCGCAGGGTACATGCACACATGCCGCCAACATAAATACTCATACTTACATGGATTATATGAATTTCAACAGAGTTCAAATCAGTTTCGATTAAATTCCTTAATTTAATTTGTATTGATAAGCCAGCAATCAAAGTTTCGGTAATAATTTTAATAAATATTTCGGAAGTGATTCCTATGACAAACATAAATCGGTTTAATTAAAAAACGGTAAATAAATTATAAGCGAATATGGGAGGATGTGCATTATGGTGTGTTGCAGGATAAATTTTTGTTAAAGGTTAGAATCTATAGAGTGTACCCTCGAAAGCCACTGTCACAGCAGAAGTTGGAAAAAAGTTTTTTGTTAAGAATATAATTATTTAGAGTATAAAAAATCACATTTGCCCAATTTTTTGATTTTATCTGCGATTTTGGATCAAAAAAAATTTCCGTTGGCACTATCATTTATTTATTTAAAAATCCGAGTCGAAATCAAAATGTTAAATAAAAATTTTTTTTAGTTAATTTAAAAATTTCTTTTATTATCTTTAGACTACAAGTTCTACCACAATGTTAAGCTAACAAGTAAAATATATATTTTTTTTCAACCACCATCAATGTATATAGCCAATTCTATACAAATAGAACAGAATGTATGTTAGGGCTCCTACAGAAGATCAGTATAAAGATTTATAAGTGGCAAGCATCAGCTTTTCATACAGTAAATTGATTAGAGTAATATGCCAAAACAAGTGATTTTAGAATTTTTGCCTTACAGACAAAGTTTGTACGCGCATCACTCAAAATTGGCTGAAACGAATTGAATGCAATTTTCACCGAAGTATTGCTAGATGTCCAACTTAAATTTAAGCATTCATTTTGTAGTGGTGAACTATTTTTTTTCGTAGGTACAGTGGTGGCAAAAAAAATGTGCTCGAAATCTTTTTTTTTTTTGATATAATGAAATTGTAACAGACCAGTCTCTGCATAATATGTAAAAGTGATTTTGATATTTATTAGAGCAGCAGAAGCCAAAGGAAAAATTCTTTCATTTTCTTCCTTGCCTACATTTATAAAGATTCCGAACACTGCTCTCAAATAGCGTAAACTCTTCAAAGAACAGAGGAACAGGTTTCTATACAAACAAAGACCAATGCATAAAACCTACTAGTTCGTTTATAATATCATCGATTGAGTCTATGAAAATGCGAGAGAGTTGCTATTTCCTCCTTTTTGCATCACCCTAATGTGCTTGTACATATGTTACATGCTGGTTTCATTTTAATATATTTCCATTAACATTTCTCATATAAAATCATTTCCATTACAATGAAAAACTTCTCTTTTCATGGCACTTATTTGTTGATTGTTCGCCACTGATTACATTTATTGATAAATAATCAAATTAGTTCTATATAACAAAGTTCGTTGCGCGATGAGCTTCAATACATTTGTATGTATGGATGTATGTACATGTGTGAAAAATGTTAACAAAAACAATTATGTGTCAAATGTGTTTTTTTTTTTTTTTTAATTTTTGTAAATGTTTTTAAATTATGATTAATCGATTTCATAGCGGCAAGCAGATTTGGTAAAGTTTTTAATTAGTAAATTGTTTGTTCAATTTGCAATAGTTTTATTGCACCCTGTGAATTCCTTTACTTGTTAACTAGCATTGATATTAAATATCAATATAAAATCATGCAGAAAAAATGATAAGCTCTCACAATTTAGTTTGCTATCTTATAGTCGGAGAGCTGGCTACAGAGGGGACCGGGTCACTCGGTGCAGGGGAAATTTCTCCATTTACGAGTTCGATTGTTACCGACATGACGTCAGAGGGGCTGCCAGAACCCTGTAAAAAACGTTGGAGCATCAGAGTACTCCAACACTTATCCTCATTCATATAAAAAAGGTGGTCCAATTTACATAGCGATGTCCGGTGATTGGATCACCTAATCCTATTCGGAGTACCATTTACTTTGCTTCTGAATAGTCTATAGAGCACCTACGTGAGAGTACTCTCAAAATACTCCCGGATATTTGATGTGTTACTCTTATTGAATAATTTTGATAATTTATCGATTGTACTAAATTATTAATTTCTACTTCCAGCTGAAGATGATGAGACTCCGTACAATAGCGACGAGGACATTGAGTTCGATGACGACATCGAGAATGAGGGATATTCTACGAACTAATAGTGTATTTTATTGATATAACATTAAATTTATATTTGTAGTCGATTAAGATGAGTAGTCGATTAGTATTAGAGATAAATATTGTATTAGAATTAGAAATTTCCATAAGTAAATAATGAAAAAATTGATTGAAAAAATTTATTTTATTCTTTTAAAAATAATTAATTATGTTATTTTATTCATAACTCGCGAAGTGCTTACGAAAAAAAACGAATAATAATGGCTAAAAAAACGCAGTTTGCATTCTTCCAAATTGTTTATTCTTTTTTTTTTTTTAAACAAAAACCAAAAAAACAGCAGTTACTAAAATAAATTTTTTTTGCTGCGGGAAGAGCGAAATATCTCGAAATAACATAACAAAAAATTTTTATTTTTTTTTGTTGGTTTTTATGGTCTGTTCATTTTTACATATTTTTTTAAGTTTAACGAGCGCAAGACCAGTTGATAATAATTTTTTGTTAATTATTATTACTTTTGATTAGAGGAAAAATTTAAAATATTTTGGAAAATATTAAAATTAAATTAATATTAATTAAATCTAAAACGAAAGTTTCTAAAAACAGTTTATTTTATTTTGCTAATATTACTTTGCAAATCAAACCATAATCTCTATCCAAAATATTCTTACAATTTACTTTGGCCTTTATGGCTTCATGCCACAGATGTTTTATGCTCTTTGCTGCAAAATAGTAAAATGTTTTTTGATTATTAAATTAGTTATTTTATTAAACTATTAAATTTAAAGTCACCACTAGTTATGTGTCTTCTACTATTAATTCCATCGCTAAATGTTTGTTGTTGCTTTGTAATCAATTTTTACTTGGCTACAGTGGTGCTAAAACTGTCGGTACATGAGGTATTGCGATGCGCCTAAAAATAGTCTTTACTAAGAGTGCTCACACAATCGAGTAGATGCGTGTGTATGTTTCCGGTAGGGAACTAAACTAGTTTTGAGCTGCTGCTTTAAATTCGATGCAACATATTTTAAAGAATATAACAAAAAATTGTATTCTGCATTATTGTCATTGAAAGTAGTTTTATACTTATGAGGTTAATTATATCTGAATTATTTTGGAACGAATTTCCGTCATCTCCCGTCATTTTGGTTTTTGGAAACATCAACATTAAAAAAGATAAAATATACTTACTAATATTTCCTTGTAATGCTCAATGAAAAATGTTTGTGTTAGTTATTCTGTGTGAAATGGTAATAAGTGGTAAGGATATACGTATGACAGCGCAGATGGGATGGACCCACCAACGGCCGCTGGACCTATAAACTCTTGCCTTCCATCGAAAGTTGGCTGAAAATATACCATGTTAAGGTGGACTTTCACCTAACACAGTTGCTAAGACGTTGCTTCAGGCACAATTTGTACCGCCTTAACCACGACTATGCCGGGTACTGTGAGACGTGTGAGACGTTTGGTGAGCGCCCCACTCCTGAAAACCGTATACAAAACATGGTTGCCACGTCGCACGCTGCAGTCCATTTTAGTTTACTTTGCAGCATGTGCCCAATCAGCGACTGGTTGCGTACTTTCCTTCTATATCTTTGCGATCTTGGGCATTCGAAAGACACGTGATAGACATCCTCCACTGCTTCGCCTCCATAGTGTTCGCATACGTTGTTTCGTTCATGTTTGAACCGATAAAGGTGTTCTTGAAAGCATCTGTGGCCGCTTAAGAACTGGGTCAGGTAGAAGTCTACTTCCTCGTGTGTTCTCGTTACCTTGCTTTTAATATCTGGGATATAATGGTATGTCCAGCGCCCCTTTGTTGAGGTATTTCATCTGTGCCGCCAATTTTGCGTACTAATATCTCCTGCTTCTGACCGTGAGTTTCTGTCCTCAAAACTCATCACTGCTTCCTTTTCCAATATGTCGATTGGGCACGTTCCTCAGATTACCAGTACAGCAACGTCTGAGACAGTTCTAAAGGCCCTACAGACTCGAAGCTCATACAGGCGATGAGTCGTACCCCGCGAAAGTACGACTTATGCTTCGTGGCGTGCTGCCAGACGGGAACACCGTAGAGCGGCGCCCTTGAAACCTTCTGATGTTGACAATCGATACGCAGGTGTTAACTTGGCAGCAGCTTCAATTAAAGGAAAGCAAAAGCGTGTGTAGCTAGACGTATACATTTATGTTTTGTTGTTGGACAAGACCGACCTTTTTTAGTACCACTCCAGGCAAGCAGAATGAATAATCTAATAAAGGAATCCTCAGTTAAGAACTGAAATAGAAGTACAGTAACGCTGAGACTAGTGCTCAAACCACCTCTCGACGGAATACGTCACGGTAGTACCGGGGGATCGTCTTTGGAAGTTGTTTCAAGTCTCACACTGACTGTGTATTCTCTGAAAAATAAAACAACAAAAACTATACTTAACTGTCACTTTACCATTTAACGCAATTTTCGAATCAAGGAAGATATTACAGAACTACACTACTGGTAGTCGATTCGAGTATGAGAATAACTTTAAAATTCGATTGTCCAGTGTTTTCTATTGATCCTCTAACAGTAAAGACAAGAGAACGGGACTGAATGGGCCTTAATCCCCCTGGAGGAATATTACTTTAATTATTATTTCTAAATGTAATGAAATTGTGGAATTCACTAACTTCTAAAACAATTTTCGCAATCGATACTTTTATCTTAACGATGTCTATAACGATTTCGGCATTCACTAACTATTTTGTATAGATAATCGTTTATTTTGTCGCTAAATAAACAATTAATAATTTGAGATTGTTAGCAAAAGAATCCTAAGCGCGAATCGTTATAGCTAAGTTAGTGAATAGCACAGTCGATAATGCAGGAAACAAAGTAGTTAGTTAAAATCTCGAAAAATCGCATCGTTATAAGTTAGTAAATTTCATCACAGGGCTACCCAAAATGTGTTAGTACAATATGGGTATTTTGTTTGTTATTTTCTTCATAGTTTGCTCTCGGCATCCGGAAGAAGTTTAACGAAAATTTTCTTGCTGGGTGGCTGAAGTAAAGCGCTACCGATCTTTCATCATTTATTTGCAGTTTTTTTTACATTTTCTGGTTTATATCCTGAACGATTTTTTTCTTCTGAACATACAAAAAAATCACTGCAAAATGTTTAAAATTCCGAATGTTTCAGAAACCATTAATATGTTATAACTTAATCGCAAGTTTGTTCACTTCCATGCATCATCTGCATGATGGACTGACCAAAATTGGCTGCACCCAGTTTGTCGTACGCTTTTATTGAACTTAAAAATTTTAATTTATGTTAATACCAATTGCGAAATTAAAAGAAAAAATTTAAAAAAAAATAAAATCAAGAGGAATAAAACCAACGAGACAAAATAATAAAATAAAAAAGAAAAATATTTACGCAATTAAAATGTTAAACAAAATGTAGAGAACGAAAAAAATTTTTAAATGTTGTCTTAAAAGTAGTCAATAAACACCGTTAATTAACAATAAATATATACTGACATATGTACTTATGCCGGTGTATCTATATATTAAAAGAACAGCACACATTTACGGATGCATTATAATGATTGTAATGTGTCAACATATGATTTGATCTTTTTTGTGTAAGTATATAAACAATAATGCGTGATGTTTATTCTATATTTAGTTTAAACATTTCTAAATCTGTTTAATGAATGATGAATATATATATAATATGTTTGTAGGAGAAAAATTATGTGGTTTATATGCACTCATGAATTTCATTGAGCGATAAGCAACGAAAGGCGAACACGATTTTGTTTTTATAAACGAGCCACACGCCAGGTGGAAAAGAAAACAACATAAAAAGTCACCGGCAAAAAACCAAATCAAATTATAGTCGTTAAAAATTGCATTCTGTAATATAACAGGGAAATTGCATCAGCATTTTTTACTTGTTTTTAAGTTTTTTTTCTTGTTTTTTCTTGTACAACACCAAATAAAGTTATGTGTATTATACATAATATTCAATAAAATAGTAATTGATTGAAGGTCATGACATAACCTCAACTATAATTAAGATACCATATAAATAGCTTAGGTATAATGACCAAAATAGATAGAATTATGGAGCAATAAAATATTAATGCTTATCTACTGGATATAATCCATTTGCTTTGAAAAGTAAAAGTGCAAATAAAAATTCCATCCTAAGAGGTTGAAGTGTGGGCACTTGAGCGCTGATTTTCAAGGTTATCAACGTTGTGCTGCCATTTAAACCGTTTTAGACTGTAAAGTAATTGAAAAGTGCAAGAAATCTATAAAGCAGTTAGTGTATTACCTACTTTAGCTGCTTGTTACTAATTTATCCTTGTATCAAATATATACTAAAAATGTCCCCTGCAGCGGAATATGGGAAGTATCTAAAACTTAATCTTGATCGCTTAAAATCTCTAAATGTATTTTGACAACTTTTGTGATTCCAGTGAATTTCCATTTTTTGGCTTATTTTTTGGCAAATTTTAGCGGTGAACACAAATGAGCAAAATAAAGTAATAATAATAATAACTGGCGCATATATATCTCCTTGAAGAGATTAAGGCCAAGCTTCTCTACCAATGTGTGGTGTGCTGATTCTAATTTTTCGTACAAATTGGCGGGACCTAAAATTTTTTGCCGATTCCGAACGGCATCTGCAAAGCAGATGAGTTTTTGCTGAGAAGCCTTCCATGGCAGAAATACATACATTCGAAGAGTTTGCCAAACCACTGCCAAAGGGCCACCCCGTTTTAAAAAAACTTGTTCAAGTCACTTTTGATGTTACTTGTATAAGGGCTCGAACCTTGGACCTTCGGTGTGGTAGGCCAGCAACACTACCGCCACACCACGGCAGCCGCCAGTTAAAGTAATTCAGCTGTTTTTGGGAACAAATTTAGCTATTCTGGAATTTTAGTCATCTCGTAAAAGCTCTATTTTTCTCCTAAAGGTAGCTTATTTTGGCAACGGAAAAAATTTGTTGGGGTGGAAATATTTGGCTCCTGCTCCAATATCCATTCCGCTTTTCCGACAGCAGAGTATATTTCTAACAGAGACGCTAGCATCCACAGCCCACATATAACGTAACAATTTTTTTTGTAGGCGACTGGCGTACCAGAATCGCAAATAAGCGAGATTGCCTAATATTCTAAGGACCGTTTACTCAATGGCTGGTTATGATAAACTTTATCACATGATAACCTAATCATGGCTTGCCTCAGAATGACATTTTCTTTTACACAAAAGTCTGATTAAGTTATCATGATAAAGTTGGTCATTGTGAACGTTTTTGGAAAATAATTCACAAAAGTTGCATTCTGAACGAATAAAAAGTGACAGCTGCTTTGTTTTTAATTTTAAACGAACCATTTGGCGTACAAACTTCGATTGTGATATTTCTTTATATGGATATTATTATATTTTTAAACTCTATTACTTGCAGAGCTTGCTAGCAAAACAATTTATCACAAAATAATACTTTTACTTTAAGCTGCCACTTTTCGTTTTGCTAAGCACATAATCAAAGGTCTATCCTTTGATAAATTTTATCAGAAAATAAGCAGCGCATTGTCGATAATCAGACATTGAGTAAATGGTTTTTATACCAACCTCTGATAAAGTCTTGATTAAGCAGTTAATCAGACATTGAGTAAACGGCCCTAAGAGTTCATCTAGAATTTCGTTTCTGTTGGAGGCGCTTGCCACCTAGATGTATAAAATATTCTTCGAAATAACTACAGATTTCATTCCATGCTAAATAATTTACTCACACTGAACACCCTGTTAGTTATGCTCAGTGTTACCAGCAAAGAAACCAATTATGTACCATTCATTTAAAGAACAGGGGAGGAATAAAAAACGCACAAAAAAAGTAAATAAAGTAAATTAGCTTACACGTTCGAATGTTATAAACTAAAATACATTATTTGAGAAGCGATCGAAAATGACTTTAATTAACATTAGCATAGCATTAACAACCAAAAGATCAAGCGCCACTTCATTTTTGCTTTCCGTAAAAACATTTCAAAAAATTAAAAAAATAAAAATCTTCCAAGATGGATAAAAACTCACCTTTCACCAAATGCGTTTATATCTATATTTATAATATTGTTAGAACTCTACTAAAGGGGTAACACTGGTTAGTTTCTTGTAAAAAATGTAAATAACACTGCATTTCGTATGATGACACCAACTTCAACAGAATGTACATTAATTTACAGATGTCAAAAATTTACTAAGCAATAGGTTGGCTCGGCGAGAAAACTTTCCGGAATTGTAAGTAAAGAGAGAACTGCACAAAACTCTTTCGAAACCGCAGAAAATAAAAAGTTTCTGCCTAACAGGTGAACTTTTTGTTGTTGTTTGGCTACATCACGATCAGCTGTTTTTTACTTGCAAGTATTAAGCCCAAAACATTTCTTCCGTTGGCATATCGCTATAGTCGTATTCTTATCGTAACCGTATACGATATATTGTCATCGTTTATTGGTGTCGTATTCATAAACATCTGGTTGACTAGAAAAACTTTTATGCATGCCATTTTAAGTAAATAAATAAGTGAGACGCGTAATTTTAACTACATATTGACGGTAACCGTTGACGCACAAAGGACTTCCGTTTGTGGCGTTGGCTAGAAAGGACGTGCAAAGTTGACTCATAGTCAAACCAGTTTTATAAATAGGCTTCGTTTTGGTTGGGCTTAAATTTTCCCGGAACTTGGAATTTCAATGCTTCCTTGGGCAAGTATCAAGGACAGTTTTTGTGCTCCCGCAACGGAAGAACGAAAAGAGTGTTAAATTAACTTGCAAGGGAAAAATTTATTTGGTGAAAAAAACGCGACAGTGAAAAATTGCAAGAATAATAGAACTGAAGAACGAAAGAAGTGATTTGATTTGAAAAAGAAAAAACTTGATTTGTGAAAATGAAACATTGAAAAGTTGAAGAACAAAAAGAATAACAGAACTTAGTGAATAACGGAACTATAAGTAAACTGTACAAGCACACCACATGGCAGCAATTCAAGCGAAAAGAACCAAAAGAATAAGAAAATCAGGCAAAAGAAGACTCGCTGACATTAATTGAACTTGTCAAAGAAACCAATTTAAACACACAAAAAAACTCATTATAGCTTCCTAAGAAGCCTGGCAAAATAAATCTTCTATTTTAATATTTCAATGAAAGTTATCTAAATCTTCAAACAAACAAATAAAAAAGATAACGCACCAATAACTTGGCTTTTACTGAGTGAAATTTCCCTAGCAGAAACTTGCAACTTCCTCTCCCAATGGAATTTTAAAATGCCCCTGCGAGTGTTTGCTGTCGCCGAACACTACGCAGTAAAAATTTTATAAAAATGTTATGTTTGTCGAAGAAAGCTAATATTTAGACATTCACAATAGCAAACTGTTGTCACTTCTCTCCGGCATAGCCAGCTTTAAAATTAATAACAATGCTTAATTCATGAAAATTTCGTGCACTTGGAAACTGGTAATATATGAAATAATCTGCTTTATGACCGTTAGTGCAAATTAGGTTCCCGTTTATGTACCGTATGAGAAAATATACACACTAGGTATTATCTATGTTTATAAATATGGAAATAATTAAGCATAATTATTCCTATAAATCTAACATTTGTATGCTAATTTTATTTTACCTCTAGGATGACTCTCTTAAGTAACTTAAGCCAAGTGGCTGAGTACAACGCTGAGAAAATGTGGCACAGTGACACGCATTACGATGACAGATAAAAAAATTTTTTTTAATTTTTTAATCGAAAGCAACCAAAAAATAAGCCATAAGAATTTCAAACGAAATTTAATATTTTTGGAAAAAATGTATTTTGTCGCTGCCGAAAAAAATCCGCTAGAAATTATTTTTGTTAAAACGTTATGAATTTCGTTTGATATTTTATAAGGCTTTGTTAATTTTTCTGAGGTCTGTTAAGGTTTTGTTATTATTAGCTTTGTAATTGTCCTATAGATCGGACAATATTTCAAACAAACAACTAATCAAAATTAACAATTGGTGCTATTTTCTCACCTAACCCTGTAAATTATAACTGTTTTGTTACTGTTTATGGATATCGAATAATTACCATAACCAACATAAGTAACAATTAACTTGAACAAATCCGGTAACACCTTTTTTCATATTACACATATTTGAGATTATTCTAGTAAAGAAAATTTAAGACGTTTAATAAATATTACCAATTATTTTCTATTAGTAAAATAAAGTAGAACAAAATACTTTGTTGAGTGAGGACGTTTGCTTTCACTTTATGATTATTATTATGGTGCTTAAATAGAGAACCACTGTAAATGCTTGTCATATACGTGGGTATATTAGTGATGCCAGCTTTCGATTTTAACAATACTGGGATCTTTTGAAAGAAATTGTTTGAGACACTAAAAACACCTTAAAGTATATAACAAACAATTGGAAATTTGATGTTTTTGAATTAAAAAGGAACAAAAGCAAAAGATATGCACTTTTGAAGTAATTTTTTTTAATTATTGAGACATTTTTTTATTACGCATCAAAAAAAAAATTAAATAATTTTCATAAATAAAACAGACACATTTACTTTAACGAATGGTTACAACTGTCTCTGAGTCAGGTGCATTAAAACACGTTAAATTAAAAACCAAGGCTTTATACCTTTCATGAATACGTGCAAACTTAAATACGCATTGTTTGAAGTTCTCTAAAACTTTGTCAGCAATACATTTATTTTTCGATCTTGCTGACTTTTTTACGAAATCTTTTACTATCCATAAGAAAATATCTCACCAAGTTTCAAGTTTTAATCTTTTAAAATGAGGGAGAAATGGCCATAATCCTCTTATCTGAACGATCGGTTGTATGGGATATATACTATATATAGCTCCGATCTTAGCGATTTTTTTACCAAATTTTTTATTATCTGTAAGCAAATATCTCACCAAGTTTCAAGTTTTAATCTTTAAAAATGAGGGAGAAATGGTCATAATCCTATTATTTGAACGATCGGTTGTATGGGAGATATATGCTATAGTGACCCGATTATACCGGATACGACAAATGTCTAATATAATACAAAAATACATCCGTGTGCCAATTTCATCGAGATATCTCAAAAATTGAGGGACTAGTTTGCGTTCAAACAGACGGGCGGACAGACGGACATGGCTGTATCAACTCAGTTCATCGTCCTGATCAATTTGTTATACTTAATGGTGGGCCTATCTCTTATATTTCTAAACGTTACAAATATCGGACCAAAGTTAGTATACCATTTCATGTTCATGAAAGGTATAAAAAGGTCGCTTAAAATCTAAAATTGGTCAGACATATTTACGTTTTAGTAAGTACAGCACTCATTAACACCTTTCGTTTGATACCCATATCATACTATACACATTTTGAATCACCCTGGTCCACATATTGGTCAGTAACTCCGCAATTGTTCGAGTTTTTGAAATAAGGGATAACTTAAGTTTTATGTTGGAAGTTGCATAATGCAACGTTAAAAGTTGCATTCCATTTTATTTAGCGGTTTTTGAGTGATACGCGACCAAACATACAGACAAACAGACACAAACTCTAAAAACCATGGCCTTGGATTCTATTGGCTCAATAATGACCTCTCCTATAAATTTCTCTTGAATATCTGCAATGTATAGACTTCGAACTGTTACAATTTTGTAATATGTAGAGATTTGCAATCTCAAAAATACCGGGTTTATAAAAAAGAAATGCTGGATTTTTCGGCATATGATCACGGAATTGGCATCCCCAATGTATATGTTAGAAAATGCTTACAGACAACTGCAATAGACTGACGTCGACGCAATATTTTAATTGTGTGCAAATTTGCAACTCCAGACACTCGTTTAAACAAAGTGTTTTTCTTTTAAAGTTACACACATTCTTACGTACATATTTAAAGCACAACTTTATTAAAAATATATTTCAGAAAATATACATACATACTTAAACCAAATAGAAAAAGGAACTAAGATGAAACGAGGCTGCCGGGCTCCAGCTGGCGTAGAACAACAAGTGAGTAGCAGACATTCAGTTTAAGCAGACGAAAGTGGGAAACTCATTATCACAGACTGGCAGCAGACAAAAAAGAAGTAAATAAAATAATAAGTAAATCTAAACTTGGCATAGAAATATGCCGTGTGAAATACCCACATACAAACTTTAATTATTTTTTGCACCCAATAACCATTATGCTTTGAATTCATCCCAAATGAGTATTTCTGCTAAAACTTGAGTACAAAGTCCTCTATCGTATGAATATATTTTCAATTTTTCTGTGCCAGTTGATGACAGCGATGTTGAACTAAAAAAAGTAACAGCTGTTTTGCTTGCAAGTTTGTAAAATTGCCTTTTCAGCGAAATCTTTGTGCTGTTTCGAGAGCATTTTACGTAATTATTTCTTTGCTAAAATTCTTGCAAGTCTTCTCGCCGATGAACCCTCCCAATAAGCATTTTTTTATTGGAAAAACATTTGAGTCTCATTTGAGACCAAATCTGTTTTCCAATTTCCAACATTGATTTCCAACTTGAGATCAATTGTAGAAACAGTCCATACTGGATTCTGCCTTGAAGCGCATCAATATTTTCTAACTGAAATCGAACTTCACGTTTTACTTTTTTGTTAGGCATTTTACTAATTATTGAAACGCAATGCGCAATATAATATAATATTATAAATATTACGTTTTGCCACACAAATATATATCTTTTTATTTCTTTCTTTTTTTAATGTTTTGAAATTTTTCGTTCAATCACTTAATTTTTGATGTCAGATATGAATGACAGAAAATACTAGTGCTGCCATATGTAAAATAAACTCCAATGGTTTTCAAACTGTAACCAAAGTTTGAAGAAAGATGTTGGAAATCACATTGAAAATTTAGACAAACATCGAAAACAAAGTTGGATATATGCATATTGGGTAGATATTGCTAAAGAGACTCTCTTTGACTTTGCTATTAGAATTAATTCGTCCAACAGAGCTTTGTGAAGAATTTCTAGGGATATTCTGGTCAGTCAGTTCCAGAAAGTCTTCACACTCACGCCTTTTCGCCTTAAGTTAAATTTTTGTAAATATGCGTATCGCTTCCTTCTTCGCCTTACGTTTGAGTTCACTTACAACGCAGCGTTATTCTTTTGCAAGGCATTGTAATATTCCGCATCGTATATGTTTTTTTTCGGGTTCGCTCGGTTACATTGTTATGATAGAATACGATCGTTCGAGCAGATATTAGAACCTCGTAAAGTACGCAAGTCTGCGAGACTGGCCCCTCAGAGCCAAAAAGAACGAATGCATAGCCGTTGGAATACAAAAATGGGCCAATTTATCCATTCACAGAGCATGTCCGAATGAAAGTGAACAACTCCTTCCATTAAACGGGATCCAAAGTGATATTAGTTCCATAATCCGCTCATCTAGTCGCAGACGCAATCAAGTCAAATTTCCTGCTGGATATTTAGGTGCTTGGCTTAGTAGAAATGCAACCATTCATACATTCTTATTTGTACAGAGAGATATACACCTATATACGTAAGTACTAACAAACTCGTCATGACTCTTGCTTTATCGATTGAAGGAGTCACTGCCTCACGAAAAACTTTGTTTGCACCTTTCACCAGACAAGTGGAGATAGTGCCAACACAATGAATGAACATCGATGCAGGTAACAACTCACGGAATGGGCAGTGGTGAGCCGGAGGTGATGCCGCCACAATCTGTCTGGGTTGTCGATGATGTAATTTGTGAATATCTAACGAAATCACGAGGTTGTTTTGCACTTAAACTAATCAAGCTTGTAGGGAAAAAATACAAAAACTTCAGCTGTTCCCGAAGTGTGCATGTAAGGGAGCTAGGGAGCTAAGGATATGCAAATGATTATTCTCTGTAAGCGTTATGAGCTACTGATATTTGTTTTTATTTTATATTTTTTGAATTCTGGCTTGCCACAGGTGTCTCCAGTCAGCAGGTGGACTAACTATTTGCAACAATGTGCAGCATATGTCGTGAGCGGAAAAACTCAATTTATGTGTATTTAGAGCTTTTTTTTAACCACCACAACTTTGAATTTAATTAGCATACAAAGTGCAATAAATCAATATTTTTATTTTGCATATTATGGGCAATAAGATTGAATGTACATATGTATTTTTGTGGGCCGGCCTGATCTTGACATTGCATATTTCATGGCTGGTGTAAATGAGGTAAAGTCTAAGACAGCATTGCCAATGCAAATTTTTTAGATTTGTAATTTTTTGTGGTTTCTGACTTTGCGCCATATTATTTGAAGATAAAAATATTTTTTGCAAAATTCGTAAAGAATGGCATAAATAATGCCAAGAATTTGACATTTTATGAGCCACTTTAATTTGTTGCCAATTAAGAAAGGAAATTAAGGTACCAAAAGTTTTTCACACAACGTCGCCACTGTGAACAGGCTGATATACTTACAGTGGTCGACAAAAGTATGTTTCATTTGGATTTAATTAGCAAAGCCTTTGATGCTTTATATATTGTTTTGTTGCTATTTTATACTACAAAAACAGTTCACTTATTTAAGCTTAAAACTGCCATCGGGGTGAGTGTCTCTAAGTAACCACTCTAATCGCCTATTGTGGTGAATTACTGTATGACACTAGGTGTGTTCGGTGGAAAAACCAGTAACATTTATCCAACAACGAGATTATCAAGATGTTTTCATTATTTTCTCTCAATGAGAGATTATGGAAAATTTGTATGCGAACGAAAAATTTGCAGAAAGGGGCATGATTGAGTGTCAGCTGATTGCCACGGCACAGCCGACAAACAAAATTGCAACAATTCTAGAGTAAAAATATTTTTTTGCATTTTCTAGTGCTATAATTTAGCTAAAATATATATCAAAATTAAAAACATACTCAAAATAAAATATACAACTAAACTGTTGTGTTGAAAAAAAAAACGCAAACATTCAACAAAATTTTTGCTGGCCGAAATTTATTCATCAAGAATTGGCAACTTCTCCTGAAACTAAATGTCATTTCGCTCGTAACAATTATTTGCATCCTGATCGGACCTACTGTCACCGAGGCGTCTCCTCTTTGATATTTCCTTTCACTTGCGAAAATTGTTGACAACGACCAGTTGCCATTTTTCGGTTCAATTGTAAAGACGTTTGGTTGTAAAAGAAGAGCAAACATTTAATAATACAATTAATTGTTCGGCAAAATCAAAGTTGGTGCTCGGAAAACGTCTTGCTTTGATTAACTTGTGTGTGAAAATGTAAGGTTTTTTTTTTTGATTATTAAATCCCAGTAAATCTGCAAATCTGCAGAGGTTCTCAGTTGACCATGTCAGCAGCCCTACTTACCAAATATATATCAATCAATGCAATTAACTGTAGACATTTCACATGTGCTTGTCATAGGAAATCCACCAGTCTCCTTAGAACTACTGTCATTGTAATGTCTGCAAGGCTCGTGCGGACCCCCTTGGAGACTTTCGATCTAGGAATTCACCACTCTCTGTGTGGTTCTAAAGTCTCCAAGTGGGTACGCCGGAGGAGAGAAAGTGGCAAGGGTCTGGTGGGAAAATTTCATTCAGCAGGATTTGCAAGTGAAAAACAGCCGTACGTCTCATAGCAAAACAACAAAATAAATTTCAAACTTTGAGTTAATAATCAGTAAAAAAACGTCGCAACTGCTTGCAAAGTTTTACAAATCTTGTTCGGGAAAAACTTTTTGAAGTAAATAACTTATAATATAAGTTTCATTTATTAAGTTATATATTTTTCTAAAAAATGTGCTATTTGTATTTATTTTTTTGCTTTTGTACTTATATTTTTCAGATAATTTACACCTGTTGCTGTCGCTTCTATTGTGATCAAGTAAACAATGCTTACTTACATTGTCGTCAATACTTGTGCTATTACAGGTGTGGGAGTTTACAAAACCCATTAGTACTCGAACAGCTAAAGGAAGATTTAAAAATTTTTTAAGCTCGAAATAAGCCGTAGCTTTTAGAAAAAAATCGTTTGGAAAGGGCTCTGTATTGCCAACATTTTAGGAAGGAATATGGGTCGAATACGCTGTGGTGTGATGAATCGAACCTCGAAGTAAGCTTGGTTTACATTGTCTTAAGTTTTAACAATTTTTTCCTCTTTTACAGGTATTTGGAACACCTGTTGTAACGTTTGTGAGGCAGCGGGTTGGCAAGGAATATCGCAGTTTCCTTGGTACCCACTATTGTGACTTCTAAAAGTAACGGCGAAATGAGAATGACATTAGAAACTCATTTAGATGGATTTTAAGAGTTCATTATTTCATTATTTTAAACGAAAAATTCACTAACTAATGGAGTTCAAATACTTTTAGCCAAGGCTGCATGTATGGGATGTCAATAAATAAAGATAAAACGTGAGATTTCCAGCATTAACAGCTACACGAAAGTCAGGTGGTGTGCATGCAATAATAACAGGGCGCGTAAGAGTAAATAGATTTACTCGCTCGGAAATATAAAAATCATAAAATATGAATTGAAAAGTAATCACCCTCTAAATATGCAAGTGTTATCTATATGTCAGTCTCCGTCAACTGAAGAAAATCCATACAAATCTTACCGCTGATGTATATTGAAATGATTTTGTGTCATCTTTTGTCAAATTCGGCTTATTAGCGCTCCCTGGTTTTAGTTTTATTTTCACAAGTATCGTTATATAAATCTTAATTTCTCTATAAATCAAAAACAATATTTGCATTTTGTATTTGTTGCATTCAAATGACAGTAGTTTTACTACTAATTCACTCACTTTTTTATTGCCTATATTTTATTCATAGCTCAAATTTGATTGCTCAATCAACACGCGCATTAATGAACGCATAAACAAACAGACATATGTATGTACAGTTGTGTTCAATATAATAGAAGTGAAATTAAATTGGATATCGTTCAACAAAATAAAAAGAAGAAGCTGTCATTTTAATACTTTTCATTTAAAATAAAACGAATTCTGTAACAGAGACCACATAAAAGGAAATTTCAAAGTTTACAAAAAGTTCAGGAAAGTTAATTAAACTTAAAAAAATGGCCATCAAAATCTGCAAAAATTTTTTACAGAATTTCTAGTTTTGTAGACCAATCAATTTTAGTATAACAATGTGCAAGGCAGAATTAGCTTCCCGAATTTTTAAAATTTTTTTTTCGCACAGACTGTTCAAAATTTACTTCGATACAAAATTAAATTTGGTTCATGCGTTGTATGGAAGAAAGCAAGCAACACCCTCGACGAAAAAAAAATCTGAAAATTTCAGTGAAATTTTTAACTTACACATTATTTTACTTAAATTGATTGAGCTACAAAACTGCATAATCAAAAATGTTCAAGAAATTCTGCCAAAAAATTTGCAGATTTTTATGATAATTTTTTAAATCTTAATTAACTTTCCTGAGCATTGTTTAAAATTTTAAATTTCTTTTTAAGTGGATTCTCTTCTGGAATTCCCTTTACTTTGAATGAAAATTATTAAAAACACAGCTTCTTATTTCGACGAACACAGCTGTATATTATATTACACATTTTAGCATCGTTAATGATTGTTTACAAAAACAATCATCACATTCTAATTAGACAACACAAATTGTATGGGCTTAAAAGTCATTGACTGATGATGGTTCGTTCGATGTTCGGTAGTTTCGCTTGATTTGAGGTAGATTCAAGTATATGGCCAAGCTTGGCAAGCACAACTTGCTGGAGTTAATCGATGCAAGCCACAAGGCATACCAACTAATTATAACTAAATAGTAAACAACCCCCCGCTAGCAAAAGCACTTAATAAAGGTTATATTGAAGCAAAAACAATGTTCACGCAGTAATAAAAATATTAATTTATGGTTTTAAATGTTGTTTCTTTGTTCAAATTAGAAGTTTATTTAACCCCTTTTATATTATTTGGATTGACAAAATTTAGATTGAAAAGGTGTTTGTTCTTAATTGATGGAATAGCCCATGCTGTATTTATCCGTTCGCGAAGCAATGTGGATGGACTAATAAAAGTTCGCCATAGACTATGCTACATGGACAAGCATGTCGCTAATGTTTAATCCCGATCGCCTCGAATTACAAATGCAATTTTTGGCTACACAAATTTCTCTTAAATTGTCAGCATTTTTCGCTTTTCTCGATATTTTGATCTCTTTACTTTAGAAATGTTAAGAGATTTCAGGTCAACTCTCATGTTAGGAGGTTGCATCTTCTCTTGTTGCGGTCGCCCTGCGCTACAAAGCCAGAGGGCGATCTGGCAGCTCGGTTCTCAGAACGCCTCCCAGCCACGTCATCGAATGCCATATGTCAAATGAACAACCGAATGTTCTTCCGTTTCTGCAGCTTTTTCATTTTCAGTAGCAGAGGCGACTACAGCATATGTTTACCATTGTTTACTCCTACTAGTTTGGCATCTTTTTTTGCGAATCGGAGTAGAAGGTAGTGAATAAAGGTACTCCGAGAGAGTGGAATGAAGGAAATCGCGTTCAGAGTTATTTTAAACTAAAAACTACAACTAAAAATTTCAATTTAAACTGAAATTCACATTCTGTAGGAACTGATAAGGTTTTATAACTGCTTTATATTCAATAAATTTGGAGTTTTATGTCTTCACGTTCAATATTGCAGTATTTAAATTTGATTGTTTTATTATTGCTACTAGTAGACCTATACTATGATGGCTACTAGTACCCTGTAAAAAACGATGGAGCATCAGAGTACTCCAACACTTATCCTCATTCATATAAAAAAGGCTTCAGACCCGATTTTCACCATAGACAAAGTCTTGGATATTAGAATTGCCACCCATCTTCTCTTTGTCCATTTTAAAGCCACCTTTGATAATATGGAAGGTAGTAGCCTATATAACGCTACAAGCTCAGTCAGAATTACGAAAAAACTAGCTTCTTCAGACTGGGTAGGAAATTGAAAAGTAAAGTCTTCCCTCTGCCGTAAAGTCTGCTGAACGAAAATCTCACTCTTTGATTCACTTATAGCACCCATACCTGGACGCTGAGAACATCTGAAGAAGCGAAACGCACAAGTAACTCCGAAGAAGATTTAATGTTGAGCTGTATGAAGACTTCGACATCGTTCAACGAATCAAACCCCAGCGACTATGTTGGATATGCCCAGAAGTCACTCTTTATGGCGCTCACTCTTGAAACGACCTTCTGGTGAACGATTGCGTTGGCAAATAAAGCAACAGACTCTTGCCCAACTTCTATCTGATTAAACTCTTACTTATTGAGACCTACCACGACCTCAACCATCTTTTCTTTAACTGCTCCGCGAAACAAATTCTTCTAACTAATCTTCAATTCCGCTTTGGTCCAATACTATTTAAATTCCCACTCCTGTAAGACTTCTGTTAAAAGATATTGATGACTCTAGACGGTAATTAATATGGCGATTACACAGGGCGAAAAATCGCAGCAACAACAACAACAGGGGCTCAAGTGAACCCCAACTGAGCCGTGAATCTCGAACAACTCATTCTTACATTTCCGTCGAGATTCGCATAATAAAAAAGGCTGGTATATTCGTTCTTCGACGGGGAATTTTACCTGCGACCGACCTTCAATATGGTATGCCAGCTTACGATGTTGTTGGTGCATATTTAACCCTCTCATGCACCTCGATTTACTCGAATTGCAAAACGGAACTATGTGAACAGTTTGAATTCATGAAACAAAGATAACCCAACAAACTTTTTATTCTTAATGTACGATTTTTATTTTATATTAATTAAATAATATAATACTTAAGTCGTGAGTTAATTTAAATATTATATACAAAACATATTTACAAAACACAACACGTGGCAAACACTAACAACTACAATGATAAAAACTCAAACTCGTAATAAATAATTAACAAATAAAAACAATAACGTTGTTATGGTATGCCAACTGTGACTAGTCAATATGCTGCGTATGGAACTCCCACTAGATTGAGCATCAATTTCAGGCAATTGTGCCGCTGCACTGATTTGACTTTCATCCAGCACGGGTCTATGACTCCAATCGATTGTGTTGGTCGCACAGATTTTTGCATAAACTCGAGCAGCAACTTTTGGTGTACGCGTGCGATTCGGATGATTGAAGTCGACGTGATAAAGACCGAATTTTTCACTAAAACAGAGAAGAAGAAAAGATAGAATTTTAAATTATTATGGTTTCTTATAAAGTTTGATCAACTGTGTTATGAAGGTAAAATTTTTAAATGCTATACGAGTACTTACGCATAGCCAGCTTTCCATTCGAAGCTGTCCATCAAACTCCAATAAGTGTATCCCTGTACATTGGCTCCATCTTCAATGGCATCCAAAACCGCTGAAAAAAAAAATGTATTTAATTAAAATTATGTTCCAATAGAGAGCAGTTTCCTCAAAGCACTAAAATTTCTGAGATGAGTTACAAATCTCGTTTATATGGTGTGGTGCGCACTGAGAATACTGCTTATCTCTGATTCTAAGTCAAGAGTGTGTGAGCCAAGCTTCGCTCCAACTATGCTAGAGCGACATTTTACAATTTTTTAAATACTCACCAGATAAATAGGAGTTGATATAGTCCACTCGTGCATAATCCGCAAGGCCACCCTTGTCACTCACGCCATTTTCTGTGACAATTATTGGCGGATTATCATATTCTCTCATGATCCACATAAGTAAATTGTACATGCCTTTGGGAACGACCTACAATTTCCAAAAAAAATGGTTTTTAGTATTTTAAATTAAAAGTAATGTATATGCTATTTTTATTCGTCACTTCGTTGCTAGCTCAAATATTTTCTACTCGCTAAGAAAAGCATGTGGAAAAGAAAACATGTATAATAGGCACCCTAACAATTAGTTGCTTAACTTATGCACATACATTTTTCGAGCGACTTTACAAACGCTCAACAAATATTTTAACAAGTTTTTATTCATAAGTTGCTAAGTGCTTGCAAAAAAGGCTGTTAGTTACTTAAAGATTTAGTTGTTATACAAAAAAGTAGTAGTAATTGATATTTTGAGAATTTTTTTGGAAGATTTTCTGACTAGTATGTCTCTTACTGGTGTATTTACATATCGCACAATCCCAAAACTGCCTCGAAATTGTCTGAAAGTTAAATCTATGCAGAAGACGACTACGCCTAAACTGGTCTAGAAATTCATTCAAAGCTGATTTTTTCCTTTTTATCCCACTCTACCTCCGTCTCATCACCACCTCTACTTCTGATACACACTTTGCTCGTCTTGTTTGTTTAATATAGGGGTAGTCGGTTAAATATTTCTCGCACCCCAACCTAATATAACCGCAATGCGTTTTTTAACGCGCGAACTAAAAGACTTTTTGATTCCAACCGAAATAAATTTGCATGCGTGGGTAGCACTCTTATACATAAACGAAGTATCAGCTGAGTGTAAACGTCAAATCGATATGTCACGCGAAACAAAGATTGGAAATTGAGTTAGGTTTTTACGCTATGCGTTTAATTTAGCTTACTCTCATACATGAGATATTTTTGACATCATCAAAATTATGGAAGAGTCTCTGAAATCTTAATCTCACGAAATCAATCGTTGCATACAACTTCCGTATTAATAAATTCAAAATTGTTTTCATTGAAAAACTTTGTGTATCAAATACAGACTTTGAAATTTGATTAGTAATTAATAATCAATTAATTAGACGGCTGTTTTAATAGATAATGATCATTTTAATTGTTTTTTAAGAAAAGGCAATTCAAATTGATTACGATTAGAAAAAATCCAAAAATAATTATGATGTTTTACGATTCTTAATTATAGAAACACAAAAACATTACTGAAAAAAATCAAAAATAATCATAAAAAGTTGTTTTGATTGCTATGGATTATTTATGATTTTTTTTTTTTGATTATTTTTAATTATTCAAGTATTCATGAAACGAGCTCAAGGCCAAGAACAATAATTTTTCACTTTTTGAATTTTTATGAAAATTAATATTGTTTTTATTCTTTTAATAATAATTTATAATTAATTATTAAAAAAATTTTTTTTTTAATTGAATAGGGTAGGAAAAATGTTTAGAGACAACCGCCATAGCTTTTCTTATAGATCCATAACAATACGCTGGTTTTGATGTCATCTAAACTCCTAGTTCTATTCTTCTTTACCATATGCATGAAGCACTTCCAACATTTGACAGTTAGTAGTGTGGTCATGATAGATTTTTTGACAGATCTGTTTTATCATCATTAGCAGAACGATTATTTCTACAACAATACTGAACAAAATCAAAAATAATCCAAAAAAAAATCTAAAGTAATCTAAACAACTTTTTTTGATTATCTTTGATTATTTTAGATTTTTTATGTTTTTCTTTTTTCAATAATCGTAAAAAATCATGATTAATTTTTTTAATTAATTGGAAAATAATCATTAAAAATTTTAAGTAGTGGTAATAAATCATTAAATGGACTCTCAAGAAAATAATTAATGAAACCGGTAATCATTACGATTAGTCAACATTATTTAATGATCAGAAACCTTAACCTAAAATCAAAAATATTTAACATTCGAGCGGCATCAAAGCTACGCTATCAAAGTTCGTTCACCTCTCCAAAGCATCCCTGTTTAAGTTTAACATTTAATTTTTATCTCTTATGCACAAAATACCTTGCCAAAAAAATTTAAAACAGCTGCCGCACAAGGAGCTTCCTTTTTTTTTCTCACTCATTACGCTGCTCAACGGACTGCACCCCACATTTGAAAGCTAAGAAAAATGCACAAAATTTACTCCCCAAGGTGTGTAAGACAAATTGAATGAGATTTTCGTTTTGGTAAATACATTTGTACCTATTTATGTATGCTGATATTTATTTATATTCTTTTTTTCCAGCCATTCTTGTGCGAATACAGACCAATTTAGTAAACAAGTTCAAACACTTCAATTAAATTTGTAAAAAAAAAAAACAATTATAAACAATTAGGAATGTTACACTTTTTGGGTGTGTGGCTGTGATTAGCTGGTATTTTACGCCGTAAGTGGCTGTTGGTAATTGCTAACGGTAAATACCTAACGTGCACACTTCACTTTAAGACTTTGCCATATTTAGCTAACATAAGAACTTTTTCTTTTTATGTTAAATTTCTGGTTTGCCTTCAAGATTAACACAATGACTGCCATTGTGTTATTAAATGTATCTAACACTATCATACAATAAATTTATATACAGATAAAATACAAATAATACCGATTTAGATACAGGAAAGATACTTGTAAAATAGCTATTATTTAAACTCAGAACAGGGAAAGTTATGGGAAAAAATCTGGTATTTCAATTTCTCGAACGCGCTACTAGATATCTGCCTACCCCTATGTTTGTCAAACGAGACAAGGAAAGTGCCAGCTAGAAGGCGAGGCGATGGTTAGAGGGACGTAGAGTGGGAAGGGGAGAGAGAAAAAGAAGAAAACGAAGGAAGATGAACTAGAGCGCTTGTGGAACAGTAGATTGATGTTCGAGGCAATTTCGAAGCAGTATTTGGATGGTGTGATGAGTAATTGCGACACAAGTAAGATTCAGACTAGTTTAGAAAACCTTCCAAAAAATTCTTACGATTAATTACGATGACATCACAGAATTTATGTGATTGACTTTTTCGAAAATTATTTCAACCATATTTCCTCATGATCTTTAGAAGATGGTCGGGTAAGAGGAAGCTATCATCTTTGCGTCCGTCAATGCCGAAGTTTCCAAAGCTCACTAAATAAATAAAATACTTCAGCCATTTTGTTTTTGCATTTTCAATTTCTAGTTCTTTCCCTGCTTCTTCTTTTACCACTTGATATTCCTCTTAATCATTCCCTAATCCTTTGACTCTATAACTTGATATGCTTTATACTCGTATTATAAAAACTATGGAGTATATTAAATTAAAGGCAAAGTCTCCGCTAGCACCGAAATCGCCCTATGGCCAAAATCGAGTACTGGGAGTTTTAATTAAAATAATCTATGCTTCGATGGTTTTGAGCATAATAATTTATATTATGTCTATACGCTACAGACAGATTCTTAATTTTAGCCGCAACTAGCTTGAAATGAGTTAATTTCGTTAATCTGGTGTAAGAACTTTCAAACAAAGTTAAAAATTTCTTTAAATTTCTCCGAAATAACGTTTAAATTATATTAAATATTCTGAGCAAAGCTGTGGTCGATTACAACTTACCTACAATAATCGATGTTTCTCTTACGTTTAGCTGTATTTTTAACGTAGGATAAGAACCAAAGTGCAGGTGGTCGGTAAGGTTACGCGTACGATATAATATATTGCATTGCTTCTCATAAGATTGGTTGAATCAGCTGTTTTATAAGGTTAGCGATAACGCAGCAATAACTTGACTTCTATGTCATTTGAAATTATGACGAAGAGAAACAATTTTACGGACAGCACCAAAATCAACTTAATTATGTTGCCGTGTGAACATGATATTATATTTGATGCTGTACTAGGTGAAGATTTAAAGAGGTGAGACTAGAGACCCAATCCATTAGTGGATAAATGAAGTACTTTTCGACAATTTTAAAGTCAAACCTTCAGAGATATCAGCTAATCGGATCAAAAATTTATTCAAATTATGCAAATCCTGTCATCTAAAGATTTAGCTATTACTTTCTAATTCAAATATCACTTTTTGCTAACAACGAAAAATACATTTTTGCACAATTTAGCATATTTTAAAAAACTCGAATATTTTTTTTATTGGTTTTATTCCTTTTGCCGGGCAATGCGCATACTTTGAAATAAAATTAATTTATATCAATTCAAAATAAGAAAGAAAGTAAAGCTTAAAATGAAAGAAATCAAATAAACAATTATATTTATATAATTTTCTTGCGCTGAAACTTGGCTAAATTCATTCAGCTCCTCGCCTCATTAAAGTGATTGTAGTGCCTCAATTTGAGAGCACTTTTTTATGAAAGACTACCGAAACAAGTAGAACGCACTATCTCCCCTTCTCACATGGCAATTCCTATTCATCTGCACCTATACTTTTTCCTCTACCGTTTCTTATTTCCCTACCTCTTCTTTTCTTACTTCTTCTGCCTTACCTTTTGCCTCCGCTATCTCGTGGCCATGAAAAGAGGGGTATTAGAGAGGGTATTTTTTAACTTTTAAACTCTAAATCTCTCTTGTATGGCATAGAATTTTTTAAAAATTTAAAACTTTGATTAAAAATATTTGTTGTTAATATTTCACTTTAAAAATACCCCTATATCCTTCTGCGGCACAAATTTTTAATTTTAAAGTTTTAATTAAAGTAATCGGTTTAGTAGATTTTCTGTTTTGCTGTTACAAAAATTTGGAGTTTAATTTCATATAGAGAATGTAGTATAGTATACAAAAGATTTCATTTCAGAGCTCTTAATTCAAGAATATAACACCACGTATAACATATGAAACTATAAGAACAATAGTAAATTGAAGCAACTTTTTCACTCACCTTTAACCACGTCGAACCGGAGCCCGTCCAATTGGGATCCATATCCTCAACAACACCCATATCGTGACCGAACGACGGCACCGGAAAATTACTACTATTATTATGATCATTACGTGTTACACGCTTTGTTGTATACGAATTGATGCCAAAGAAATCCGACGAGCCACGTAACATACTAATTTCATCGGTTGTAAACTCGGGCAAGCGGGTACGCGTGAAACCCTGCTCTTTACTCAAATTACGTATACGATCGATCATAATTGGTGGATAATTGCCACTTTTCGAGAAAATCGGATGCGCAAACCAACCCAAATAGAATTGTAGTGCACGTTCCGAAGCAGCACGATCTTCTTCCGAATCTGTTTTAGGTTCCATCCACGATGTATCTATGGTTATACCAATTTTACCATCTTGCATTTGTTGGAATTTCTCACGATACATTTTCACCGTTTCAGCGTGTGCTTTCAACAAATTGTGACCGCATAAATAACCAGGAATACCGGGATAACCGTAAGCGGGTGCCATGAAATCAACACCATAACCAAATTCACATATATGCCATGGTTCATTGATGGTAGTCCAAATTTTGACACGATCGCCATACATTTCGAAGAGTAGACGTGCATAATCTAAGAATATGGGTATGATCTCTGGGTTTGTCCAACCACCCAATTCTTGTATGCGTTGTGGTAAATCCCAGTGATAAATTGTGACCATTGGTGTTATATTGTAGTGTAACAATTCGTTGATAATGTCGCTGTAGTGGCGTATACCTTCGCTGCTCACTTGATTCATATGGCCGTTGGGCATGATGCGCGTCCATGAGATGGAGAAACGGTAGACGTGTACGTTTAGATCGCGCACCATTTGTATATCACGACGCCACTGTGCAGGTGAAGAAGAAGGGGAGAGAGATAGAAATATTTTTGTTAGTGATAAAATTGATTTGATAAAAACTTTTTATATCGAGTTATTTATAAACAGGACAAGGAAATGCAACTGTGCGGAAAAAAACCTCATTTATATATAGTAGGTTTGCTACTACATTGTGTACGAGTACTTGAGCGAAGGAAAAAAGTTGAAAATGTTCCCCCCAAGTTTGAACACTTACCATACAGAATTTCCTTAAAAAAAAATTGTTTGTGCCACCCTGTAAAAACATTCGTGTTTCCCCTATAATTTCTATGTTTTAAGTTCGATTATAAGAAATTTTATTTTTATATTAGTATAAATAAGTTAAATTTTTTTACTTAGATAAGGATGTACAAATGATATTTAAGGTTATATTTGCTTCGTTCTTTTTAATGCAGGGTGTTGATTTTTAATAAATTTTAATGAATGCTTAAGTCGACATGACAGGTTAATGGCTTATATCGACGAAATGTGACATAAATTAAAACCTTTACGGCAATATATCCATTGAAATCAAAGTTAAAAAAAAATGTTGTTAGGATAAACCAAACTTCGCTGTTTTACAGGGTGCTGAACAAAAGTTCTATTCTTGAAATCTGCAACAAGTAAACATTCGAATCTAGTGTAAATTACCAAAAAGACGGGGCCGTTTTGTATTTGCATTCGTTCTTAAAAAATTGTTTCGGTTTCGCTGGTTTGGTATTGTTCTTTAATAATAGTTTCAAAGCGTTCCATTTCTGTTTTGTTCCGTTTCAGATTTCGTTCTTTAATAAATATTTCAACTTCGTTCCATTCTAGTCTTAGGTTGTGTGCAATTCATAATAATTTTTTGCGACTTCTTTTTCAGTCTATTTTTGATTCTGTTCGGTCTTGTTCTTCGGATTCGATTTTATTTTGGTTTTGGTCATGTTCTTAAAAAAATGTTCCTAAATAATTTTGTTAATCTCTTTCTTTAATATTTTTGCGATTTCTGCTTCATTCTGTACTTTGTTTCATTCTTCAAATAAGATTTCTGTTTCGTTCTGTTCCTAGTTCGTTCTTCAGTAATTTTTTTCATTTGGAATTTTGTGGGGTATGGGTTATCTGCAATTTTCTAGAAAATGCAGGTACTAACAAAAAACGAGAAAGAATGAATGCAAAGAAATTATATAGACCTGTTCTGATATAAATGACATGTGGAATACTTAGATGAGCACTGGATGTTGTGACAGAAGCTGCCTTATCCTTATGGTACGGGTTATCTTAGCTAGGTACGGGTCAATTCTGTGCGTAACCGGTAATTTTGTACCTGGAAGATTATCTAACCGAAAATCGTAACCGTTGGCAATGCAGTTGATGTAACCGCGATTCTAGCGCACATGGCAACGCTGTCAAAAACCAACAACGCGCAATAGAGAACAAAATACAAACGCGAACGAAACTTCGTGTAAAAAAGTGCTTATATTGTTTATTAATTCTTGTGAGCTAGTATGTGTACAAAATTTGCGGTATTTTCTGTCTATAAAAATATTTACAAAACACGTGCAATTTTTTGCGGTTACGCGACGTTACCACCTATTTTGGTGGTTACGAAATTGAGCTGCAACTTAAGCCTGCAGAATACCAAAAGGGTGTAAAAGTTTTCATATTATTTAGCAAGAATAAGGCGGGAGAGTACTTCGCATTGGGTGTCGTTGAATACCGAACAGTTGTTCAAAATCTGTCTTCCATCTTTAGTAAAGTCTCATTGCTAGTTATGAATGACTTATTTCTTTTTTGAAGATCTTGACAAATGAGATTGTTACTTACAAATCTACCCCCAACAGTAGCTATTTAACCCCGCTCGACTTCAACGCCTACTTTCATCACTACTTAATTACTTTGTGATAATTAAATATTTTAATTGATCGATAATGTCGTCACATATGAACGTAAGGAAAAAATATATATTTACATATACTGACATTAGAGTATCGCGCGATACATATAAAAAGATCGTTAGTTTTTAACTTGAATACCTTGAATAGATTAGCCAAACCTTGATCGAGTTGAACGGTGAAGTGCACTTATGGATTTTTCATATATTTTTTAGTGAGGCAGCCTAATGTTAATGCTTACATTTGTATGTATGTAAAATAGATTTACCATATGAATTGAACACCTGTTAAAAGACAATCTAGCCTGCAGGAAATTAAGCTAAATGTAAGCTTACTATAAATAGGCAACGACCACAAAAAATTGATTTGTATTTTGCTATATCTCCTAAACTGTATGATTTCTAATCACATTAATTTACCATAAACATATTTTTGTACTAGTGCACAGGGTATTACAATTTTGTTTCGAAACTTTTTCAAAAGAAATACATGAAATGAGATATAGCTTGAATTATTTTAAATAACTTTGCTTACATTTTTTTAGGTAGGGTATATGTACATATTTTGGTTTAGAAAAAATTGTTGGGGCTGTCGAGGTGGGGTTCCCTGACTTTTTCTTTCTACAGTCACGTATCTAATATGTAAGCGTTGGTTGCTTTTCCTTTTTCTTTAAACAAACAATAATTATTTTTTTAACAGTTATTATATGACATATCAATTTTATGGACAATTTTTAGTTCAAAAGTTTTATGAAATATTTTTTCTATAGGGTATTTTTTGTTCTACATAAGCTTTTCACGAATTTACATACATATTCCCAAATTTAAGATATCTCTTACTATCTAGAAGTGAAACAACAAGCAAGCCAAAAAAATATTAATTTACAACTGTAATTTATAACTCATTTCAAACCTAAAGTATATAGTAAACAAAAATTTAAATTTTCGGAGAGTACTAAAGTCCACAGAGTAACGAAATTAGTGTTGCTGTTTTTTAAGCTTGGGTTTTCCAGAACCAGTGCACGAACTTTCCCATGTAGACCATGTAGCTATGCTCCTTTCAAGAGATATGATATATTTAAATTATTTTCACTTAATAATCTTTTCTTATAATAAAGTTGTAACAGATCGAGATATGTACATTGCGGATATTCAAGAAAAATTTGTAAGAGGGATCATAACTTAGCACATAAAATCGAAAGCAACAGTTTTTAGAACTTTTGTCTGTCTGTGTCTATGTTTGGGTGCGCATCACTCAACATCTGCTGCATGTAATTGCAGGAAACTTTCACCGTTGTATCTACAACTAGACGGCAAATTAAAAATTAAAGACCTCAATTATTTCGATAACTCAAACGTTTACGGAGTTATCGTCTAATATGTAGACCAGTGCGACCCAAAATGTTTTAGTACAATATATCATCAAACGAAAATTATAGCAGGCTGACTAGTTGGGCATAGTATTTACACTAGTTTTGAAGTAGTTTACAACTAGTTGGTTTAACTGCAGGGTATTATATTATTTATAAACAATGCATATATTTGTATGTAGGTAGTTACATCCGTAAATATAAATATACATATATACCCCCATGTTTCTAGTTAATTGAAATGTTAAAAAACTAGTTTTCTCAGTACTCTCGTGCTTAGCGTAGTATTTAAACATATATATGTATATATACATATGTTAACAATCACATTATATGCTTCATTTTCTTGACAGCTTATGATTAATTAATTGACTGTTAATTTTTATTGTAATTAGAAATCAAACACATGTTAGCCTCTTCGAAATGCTATATGAATATGTAAGCACTTGATTAATTTAATACTTATCTATGTACAGTTTGAACATGTATACATATGTACTGAACTACAAATATATGAATATTTATAATTTTCTCAGAATGTAAATCTAAACTATCTGATTAGAGTATAATCGAAATTATTTTATAGAGGCTGAAGGATAAGGACACAGGTAATATATGTACATAGGTTCCCTGTTCTGTTATTCGACCGGCTAAGCATTGTTTATGAAATCAAATATAATTTTTTTGCCTACTCAATAGTAAAACTTAATTTATATCTGTCTAGACTGTCTTCAGCTCTCTTATCGCAAATTAGAAAACGGTGCGTGGAAATCTACTTAAGTAAAACGAAGTACCTGCACTCGCCGGAGAAGAGTAAGCCCACTACTTTTTTAATTTTCGATTAAAAGAGTCTTTATTATTAGCTATTTTTTTCGTAAGCACTTAGCGACTTGTGAATAAAATAACAACATTTTTTTTAGAGTTGGAAATTTGCTTTGAAAATTAAATGTGAACTTGCCGCTTGCAATATAGAAACCAAATTGTGAGCGCTTGTATTTTTTTATGATTTTTTGTTGTTTTTAATTTAACAATTTTTCTAACCGAGCAGAAAAAATTTCATTTAGCATCGAAATGCCGAATAAAACCCGGTTATTTTTGGTGGCATCTATTCTATTCTATGACTATTGATTCTTTTTTTGTTGCTTTCAGTTCAATGAAAAGTAAAAAACGGCAATTATTTTCAACTATTAGCAACGCCAAATATAGCAAATTAACTGAATATACAGGGTGTTTTTTTTACAGGTTTGTTTTTCGAATAGAGATAAAACTGGCATTTTGTGGTCAAATCTGGCAAGTCTAATGTCATTTATGTTCAGTTTGGTTTGCCATTTCATCATGAACAGGTTGACAAAAGAACAACGCTTGCAAATCGTGCAAATTTATTTCGAAAATAATGGTTCAGTTCGCGAAGTTTACCGTGAGCTCCGTCCATTTTATGGTCGACATAATCGTCCATCAGAGCAATTAATTCGGTTAACCATGGATCGTTTTCGCACTACGTTTACTCTATGTGATAATACGCATCCGCAGAGACGTCGAACAGTGCGCACCGAAGAAACAATTGCCGCTGTAGAGCAAAGTGTTGAAGAGGACCCGAATGAATCGATTCGCCACCGTGCACAGCAATTGGAGCTTTGTCCATCAACTTTATGGAAGATTTTGCGCAAAGATCTTGGCTTGCGACCTTACAAGATCCAGCTTGTGCAAGAATTAAAGCCGCGAGACCATGCAATGCGTCGTGATTTTGGTGTATGGGCCGAAAATGAGATTGATTTCGATGCTGATTTTCATCGCAAAATTTTGTTCAGTGATGAGGCTCATTTTTGGTTGAATGGCTACCTCAACAAGCAAAATTGCCGCATTTGGAGTGAAGGGAATCCACATGAGACCCTTGAAACGCCATTACATCCACAAAAACTGACTGTTTGGTGTGCTCTATGGGCTGGTGGAGTCATTGGGCCATACTTCTTCCGCAATAATGCTGGAGAGGCAGCTACCGTTAATGGAGACCGGTATAGAGCCATGATAACCGACTAGTTTGTTCCCGAATTGGATGGCATGAATGTGGATGAGTTGTGGTTCCAACAAGACGGCGCTACATGCCACACAGCGCACGTCACAATCGATTTATTGAAGGAAACATTCGATGAGCGCATAATTTCGCGGAATGGACCTGTCAATTGGCCACCAAGGTCGTGTGATTTGACACCATTGGATTATTTTCTTTGGGGATATGTGAAGTCGCTCGTCTACACCAACAAACCAGAAACGTTAGGGGAATTGGAAGCCAACATTCGTGGCGTTATTGCCGACATACGGCCCCATATGCTCGAAAAAGTGGTTGAAAATTGGACCTATAGAATTGGCTTTATTCGAGCCAGCCGCGGAGGCCACATGCCCGAAATCATATTTAAACATTAATGGCATAAAATTATCCTTCCAATAAAGCCAAATTGATGGACCTTAAAACGATTTTCTTGTGTTTTATTTCAATTCGAAGTTCTATACCCCTAAAAAAAACACCCTTTACCATAATTAGATTTTCGACACCCCATGGCGTATGAGTAACTTATTAATGGGACTCGAGGGGTTGTTAAGTTGAACAAATACCTTACGGAAGGGCAAACCTCCATAACGTTTCTTGAAATAATTGTTAACACTCCTCAATTCAGCATGTCCTGACAGTCTACTTTATGTCTCATTTGTTTGCTTTTACGACTAGCAAATATTTGCGGCTTACAGCTATTACAAGTCTGTTAGTATTGAAAGCTTGCGAGATTCTTAAGTTATTCTATGCTCGAAATAATTTCGAAAAAAGCTTATTACTGAAAAGAAGTCAAAAGGGGTTTCATAGGAGAAAAAAAAAGTTTTAACTATATTTTGAAAAATTAACACAAAAAATATTTTTTCAGGGATGTTATGAAGCTTCGATTGTGACAGGTCATAACGTCCGATTGATTTAGCCTCAGACTACCGCTTTTCCTTCCGATTGTGGTGTATATATTTACAGATACATGTATATCCCTGTATATTCATATTCACCTGATGATAACTATCTGTTGCAATATCACCATTCCCTTGATCTTCAATTTTTTTCGGATGATTGTGTGTTAGATGGTCCCAAATTGACTCCCCCTTGCCATCTTCATCCCAAGCACCTTCAATTTGATATGCAGATGTACCAACGCCCCAAATGAAGTCGTGAGGAAATTTTCGTCCTATTGACTCAAGTGAATCGCGCCTGTAGTAAAAGAGAATATATTAATAAATTTGATTTAAATTTGTTTTTATTTATTTGCAACTTAGTATAAAAGTAACAGACGTATCAAGCAAAAGCTTGACTTAAAATTAATAAATGTATTTTCGGTATGAAACGTGGATTTGAAAAGTCACTATTCAAAACACAATCACATGGCACAAACAAAATCAGAGTGCTTGGTTAAAGTTATTGTATTATTTGTTGATGTTTACTTTTACTAATGCTCTTAATCATGAGTGAGAAAAATTTCAAAATACGATTGTTTTCTTTTTTTGCAAAGATAAATTTAAAAAACAATCAAAATAAACTAATAATCGCTTTCAGCGTGATTTTAATACTTTCATTTCAATATTTATAGTTTCTAGGAAAAAAAATAAATAAATTTTGTTATTGCTAATCGCTAAATTTTGTTTACTTGCAACTACTAAGATCTGTATGTATGTGTTTAAATAGCCTTAGCTGAAAATATTTAATTATTGTAATTGCTATTAGACATATTCTAGCCCAAAAACAGGGTGCCTCAGATGCATATATGTATATCTTGATATGAAACTCTCTCCCGTTCTCATTTCGCTCTTGAGAAGGGGGACTGGCTCTGTGTTGCTACTTGGCAGCACTGCATAATCAAGAAGATGTTAGAAAAGGTACAGAAAATAGTCTGACCAGCACACAAAATACACCAAAAAATATTTGCAAACATTTTTGGTATTTAATTAGTTTTGATTGCGGGACCAGTTTGTTCAAACAAAAACCTTATTAATCCAAGTATTTTAATTAGAAAGGCAGTAGGAACGTAATTAACAGACCCGTTAAATTCCCATTCGAATTGAGTAATCAATTGACTGGGTGGATCTTTTAATCAATAATGGTTTTTTTATTTTTTTAAATAAAAACTTGATTACCTTTGAGAAAAAAAATTCTAAAATAATAAAAAAAGTTGTTTTGATTATTTTAGATTTTTTTTTTTTTTTTGATTAGCTTTGATTTTTTTCAGTATTGTTGTAGAAGCACATAAATATTCACATCAATCATACTAAAATAAATCAAAAGTAACCAGAAAAATCAAAAGTAATCAAATCAATTTTTTTTTTATTATTTTACATATTTTTAATTTTTTTTTGATTTTTTCTTATTGTATTCTTATTGTAATCAATTAATAATTGCCTTTTCTTGATTACTAATTACTAATCAAATTTAACAGGTCTGCTACAACCAAAACAACAGAAAAATAATATATAAAATTTAGGAAATAAATAAAATTAAAAACAAAAGAGCGAGAAACTAGAATACTCTCCACACCCTGTATTGTATAAATGTATATTCATCACAATAACAAATTAATTATAATTTTCTTCCCTTTTTGGCAGCAAAAACAGTGGCAAATAAATTTTAATATTTAATCTTATATAAGGAGTAATTTAGGTAGTATTAGTTCACATTTTTTTTTTTTGTTAGGTTGCATTATTTTTGTTTTTTTATAAATTGCATTAAATTGCGGGTGTTCGTTTGCTAATCCAAATACAAATCTTACCTAGTCTTTTTCAATGTAAAGAATTCCATTGAACACTTGTGAAACTTGTTTGTTCTTTTTTGGCGTTGTAATTCTTGAGTTAGTTCCGAAAGCGTAAAATGTATTTGTATTGAATTAATAACCTGAATGTTTGACATTGCCCATAAACTTGTTTTTATACCTTTCATGAACATGAAATGGTATATTAACTTTGGTCCGATGTTTGTAACGTTTAGAAATATAAGAGATAGACCCACCATTAAGTATACCAAATTGATCAGGACGATGAACTGAGTTGATACAGCCATGTCCGTCTGTCTGTCTGTCCGTCCGTCCGTCTGTTTGAACGCAAACTAGTCCCTCAATTTTTGAGATCGGATCCGGTATAATCGGGTCACTATGGCATATATCTCCCATACAACCGATCGTTCAAATAAGAGGATTATGACCATTTCTCCCTCATTTTTAGGGATTAAAACTTGAAACTTGGTGAGATATTTTCTTATGGATATTAAAAGATTTCGAAAAAAAAATAAAAGAAAATGAAATGTATTGCTGACAAAGTTTCAGAGAACTTCAAATAATGCGTTTTTAAGTTTGCACGTATTCATGAAAGGTATAAAGCCTTCGGCACAGCCGAAGACAGCGCCGTCCTTACTTGTTTTTTTTTTTTGTTTTGCATTTCACAACAAATGCATGTATGTCAGTGGCCGGCAAAACAAACGCAATTCACTGTAACATTCGTGTGTTCCTGTCACGGTCAAGTAACATTATTCGTTAGCCGCTCATGCACTACAAAGTTTGGCTACACTCAAATAACAAAAACTCGTTAGTCGAGAAATCTAATTGGCGAGTAGGACTCAAATTTTATTGAAGTAATTTCGAATAACGAGTAATTTTTTATGTATTATTAAGTACCTAATTCTGCGTAAAAAAATACTACTTCGAGGTGAGTTCACTTTGGGTCTGGTTTTACTTAGCGTAAAGTGTTAGGCGGGATTGTTTCAGGATTATTTTTTAAACTATCACTAAATCATCTCGTAAATATTTCCGACTCGTTTCGGAGTTTTTCTTTCAACAGAAAAAAGTATCAGCTGCATCTCCGCCACTAGTTATCCAGTTACCAGTTATCTTATAGTTAAGAACTAAACAAAAACTGAAATCGGAAATGAACCGAAATTGAAACAATTATTGAAGATGGTAACCATAAAACGGAACGAAACAGAAATCAGAAAAATTTCGAGGAGCAAAGCCAAAAGTTTGCCCACCATTGATGCTTTTAAGTATGAATGTATGACTGTGTGTGCATATCAAACACTGCAATGCCTAGATTCTATTCTTTATTGGATCATTTGCTTATAACTTTGGAGAAATCAGCAACACGTAGTATATATATATATATATATATATATATATATGTACATATGTATATGCATACGCATGCATATTTACCTTGAGTTCTTTGTTTAGATATCAAATCCATATCGGCATTTGCGCTGATTGCACGAGATGTATACTTGTCATTGGCTGATAATGGTTAATGTTACGACACATGTACTTCTAATTACATAGCCGCCTAATGGGTGGTCCATTGTCACATAGAATTTGGTAGATCAACTAGACAACTAGCCGTTTGGTCAATGGCATTTCATTTTTGCTTTATGGTGATTATGCTTCATTTAGATTTTATGGGATTTATTTTATCGAATCGAAATATTTCGAAAATGTTTCTTAGCGTTTAGAAATCCAAATTTGTTAAATTTAATTAACACTATTTTGTTGTTGTTAATGTTTAAATTTACATATTACATAAGATCAATGAAAAACACCGAACAAAATGATGACCAATATCGATATCGATGGCAACGAGGTCATAGCAAAGGAATTGAGTAGATGGTTGTACAGACAGTAGTGGCACCAAACGGGGGTTTTCACCCTCTAAACATGGCATTGAATGGCAACATATTTATAAAAAGTAATTCTTCTTTATCGACCACGCTTCCATTTCCATGGTGAGTTTAATTGTGAGGTATCTGGCCAAGTACTTCCAATTGTGCTACTATTCGCAAGCCCGCCAGTGCTAGACGCTTGGTGTATTCGAAAGAAAAGCTTATAGACTTCGCTGGCTGCATCGGTTGTGCAAATTTCCTTTCGACGCCCGGATTCGAACAAGGTATAGGCACTGATCATATGAAAACAAAACAGGTGGAATTTGACTTAGCTTCGCTTAGTTATAGCTAAAAGGACCAAATGGGGTGCTCTCATACGCAACGGGAAACGCGTCCAGGTTGTAAGGAAATACAAGGAATAAAAACGAGCAATACTGCGAATATGAGATGATAGAGAGAGAACTCTTTTAAAAAGAATAAAATAGAGGCAGGCTGAAATTTTGCGAGAAATGTTGTCTTATGGAAGAAGGTTTTGAGGTTGGTGCTCTAGTAGGCTGGAAACCTGCCCATAGGGCAGAGCGTAGTATTGTTTCTACAACAACAACAAATGAAATATAAAAATTCTTTCAGTTGAATTCAAAAGATTTGTAAAGAAAGTTGCCTCATCCCGCGGATCAAATTGCACTCCGCATGTTTAAAGGGCTCCAAGCTCGCTTTTTTAATAACCCCCCTTCTGTCCATGAGTATGGTATCGTTTATCTCGATATAAATTTCCAAGTAGCTATCACGAACCATTTTTGGACAAATTGGAGATTATTCTCATATAACTCCTTACCGAATTTCACTCATCTGTCATGAATAATTCCATTTATATTGGAAATGCCACACCCCCCCCCCCCCCCCCTTTCCTATATCCTACGTTTTCCTTGATGTGTTAGAGATTAACCTCATACAAGGTGGCGCAAAAGTAATCCTCCTATCAGAAAATGCTATAAATTTTGCGATTGGACCCTAAAGTCAGTTCTGTTTTGACATTTGTGTAGTGAACACATGCGAAATACACGTTAATAAACAATGTTACGCTACACTGCTCCAGAACGCGGAATATTGCTGACTATTTATTTGACCAATAATCGGTCGGGGCCAAACGGTTACTGTGAATGGTGAGCGCTACAGAGCAATGATCAACGAGTTCTTTTTGCCGCAACTTGATGAATTGGGATTGGAAAACATGTGGTTCCAACAAGACGGTGCAACAGCACACACTGCACGTGCCACAACCGATATGCTGAACATCGGAAGCTTACTTACTTTGTATAACTACCTACCGAGTTGTATTCTTCTAACATGAACACTTCCATAGATATTTACATTAAAAAATCCTATTTGTATAAGAGGTGCCACACCCCTTTTCGTTTATCGTCCATTTTCCAGGATATATCTGCTGCTAGTTCTAAATTCCTTACCGAATTTCAATTTTATAACATGAATCCTTCCAAAGATATGCAGTATCAAAAAATGTATCGGTTTAGCGGTGCCACGCCTCCTTCAAATATTGAAATAAAAAGTATCCTATCTTTTAAGTTGAGCAATTCTTTAAGCCGATACCAAATTTTATTAAAATCGCTTCAGTCGTTTTGAAGCCCATTGTGGACAAATTTTGCAATACGAGATAAATTTACCTATATATATTGATGTAAATAACGGAGTTTGCAGTACGACACGTGCGACAATATTTTTGTATATTGAATGAGTTCTAGCACCGTTTGTTTGATGTCCAGTCAGCTGGTTCTTTCTTTTTGCTATAAAGTGCGAAAAATAGTTGCATTTTTGGTTTGCATAAATTGGCCAACAACAATTTAATGTTTGTTTGAATGCTAACGAAGGAAATTTCAATTTAGATGCACCTTCAAACACGCGAATCGAAAAACAATAGAATTTGTATTTCATATGGCAATCAAATGTATAAAAAATAATTTTAATAGACTCATTAATGAACACCACATTTCGACCATGAATTAAACATAGAATGTAATTATGATAAAAACAAAATTGGCTTAGAGGAGCGACAGGAAAATTTGTGTTTTTATTTATGTTTGCTGTTTTCTTAGAAGATGACGCTACACTGACCTTTATCATTACCTAGTAGATAGTTTATTTTACAATAATTTATGCATTGATAACATTATGTTAATTGAACAGACCGGCAACCGCAATTTGGCGCGGAACCAGACTTTATGACATTCAGCGCAGAAGTAAGCTATTTGAGTATGCCTACATGGAATTTTAGCACAGACGGTACTTCTATACGCATGCATATGTCGTTTTCAATTTGTACGTCTTCACTTAGAACGCATGTATAAACAGTATTTCAGTTCGCATTGAAAGTACAAAGTATTTTGACTTAAACTCATTTGAAGTCGATCGTTAAGAGCTGTGTTTGGTGAGTAAACAATTTTTTTTAATTTCTACTAAAAACTGTTCGGTGACACAAAAAATTTGCAGGGAGAGAGCGCATTTTGACATTTCATTGGGAGAGAGAGTTGCAAGCAACTGCGTTTCGAGAGAGCGTTATGTCATTCTTACTTTACTGACAGTTCTTTACAAGTTTTGTCACCGAATACGTTTTGACAGAGTGTCATATTCGAAGCGAATCCAAAAAAACATCTGACTTCGAACAGAAAAAATATACCTACATACGTGTTTTATTTATATTTTATAAATATTTCAAGTATTTTAATATATTTACCATGATCCAACTACAACAGGTCGCAGCAGCACGGCAAACATACTCAAAAATTTTCCATGTATTTTGTTTTTGTAATTTGTGAGTTTAACGTCAAAATCGTACTGAGAAATGAGTGTAGTGTCAAAATTCGAGCCAAAAGTAAAAATCAGCTGGTCTATAACGACGACCAGTATTATTGGATCATGAGGGGAACTATCAGTCAGACGAGTAGAGTTGTATTCAAAAGGCGGAACTTCACCACGAGAACAATTGGAGAATGAAGGAAATTGTGGTATTGTGTTTAAATATCATCTCATACATTTTTAAATTCTAAATGAGTTAATTTAAATAAAATTTATTTTAATGTTAAATATTAATAAGAAAATGATTTTAGAATCAAAAATATCTTTTGTAGCATATTTCAAGAGGTGTTTTTCAATAGATTAAATAAAACAGCTCTGGCTTTTTAAATCTAGTACAAATTGTTATGGAACTGAGCAAACAGACCTTCATTCAGCTATACGTAAACTATTTTAATCAAATGTCGTTAGATGCGCGTAACCCCAAGCATTCCATTAAGTTCAGTTATTAATTTATTTCGGGATAAATAAATAAAACAGTTTTATGTAAGTTTTCCATTCTCATTGCAATAGCTGTGTATTATTAACCGCAAAAAATTAGTTTTATATTAAAAAGCTGATTTCCTCAGAGTCGACTTTATTTATTATATTTCAAAGAATAAAACCTTATGCGGCATTAGGATCAATTAATTAATCTAATAATATTAAATCATCAGGTCCTCACATTGGTTCGTAGAACAAGAGTAAAGGTGTCTTTATGTGGTATCTGATATGGGCTTAAGTGTGCTTCTCCCGAAGCCACTTAAACTTAACATAACCTAATTAAAATTTTTATTGAAATGAAGTCACATTCAACTTACACACTTTATTTATTACTCTTAGATCACTGTACTTTTGAAAATTTTTCACGATTCCTCTGTGTACTCGTATATCCGAAATTAAAAAATAATTATAATATTTTTCAATATGGAAAAGCAACAGCTTGGTTAACTGAGGTTATTCTTACCAATGTGTAAGCTAGTAATGTTTCTTAAGGAACGATATTTTCTTAGTTAACCATATTTACATTTGTGCCCGTGAATTAAAGATTATTTATTAATTTTGACGTAAGAATTAAATAGATTTTGCGTACTACCAAATTCAACTCTGTGCAAAAAGCAACTCTGCGAATCAGGTGATCACAGCTGTTATCTATTGTGAATGCTTCTGTCACACATTCGCCACTTGTATGTATTCACAATGTTTGCTATCGATTTAGGTACGTTCGTATACACTTGATAAATTTGAGTGTTCAGTTTATGCGTTTTTTTTTTCAGAACAGTTTCTTTATAGGTTTAAACAAGGTGCTAATATTTACCTAACAGTACATGTTCTTCAATTCGTTCTAAAATGGCAGAACAATCAGGTCGTAGCATTATATCAGCTGAATGAAACTTTTTACTCGAATTTCGACAGTACGCTCATCAATTATAACAACCAAATACATGGCTTCTAACCTGCAGCTGCTCACGGAATCTCAGGTATTTGTCAAGGCATGTAAATAATAGCCGTTGTCCAGTACGAGTCAGAAATACTCAGAATCAGCAAGAAACTACAGGAAATCACTTCCGTACTCGGTTGATATGTTGTTGTTGTGGTAACGACAAAAACACTCGCCGAAGGTTTTGGGGAGTGTTGTCGAATTAACAGTCCTTGGCCGGATTTGAACCCGGTACGCTTCGGTACTCCCTTGCGGTACTGCCCGACTTTCGCGGTAGCGATTTATGACCAATGAAACCTTTTGGGTCATGTCACCCCTCCTTCCGTAAGGAAGGATAAGATGGGTAATGAGAGGTGAGAGGCATCATATCCGTAGATCAACCATCAAGTTGCACGTCATTACCTTTGTGCGTATTATTCGCCTCTTACGACCGGTATGCCTACCTCGGGCATATTCTAAACCCCTAACCCGCAGGGGGATATGATGTCTCTCACCTCTCATTACCACGAAAGCACTGGCTCCCTTAACAGTCAGTCAAACTTTGCAAGTTTTAGCCAAAAGTTTTTTGGTTTGATTTCATCTGTCAAATGATCAGCTGTTGTAGATTTGACCAATTAAACCATCTCCAATCGAGACCAAAACTTGAATGGAATCTCTTTGCCCGTGAAAAAAATCTTTAATTTTGATTTTTAATGATCACCGTAATGTATATATTCAATTTTCTCCCAAGGAGACCCCTATATATGTACATATCCAGTAAAAGGCTCTATAAGTTCCACTAATCGTATTGACTTACCAAAGGCAATGATTAACGTTCACTTTCAGGCATAGAAACTGTCTGTTCGTTGACAGCGAACAGCCTGACAACTAATGAACCACCAGCAAAAATATCTTTTGTGTTGCTTTATTTTCCTAACAAACAACATTACCCAGCTACATGCACACTTTCCTGAATACAGAATACACTTAAACAATTACTTGTGCGACACATATCGTATCTATTGTGTTATATTTTTTGCTCAAAATGTTGACTAATCGACAGTGTTTTTATTGTTGTATATACCAGTAAATTTGTTTAAGTAAACATACGAATTTGTCCATGCATTTCCTTTCTTAATTCATTAAATTGTTGATTAATATATAATCACGAGATTGTAGCATGTGCAAAATGTACTTCAGTTAATCTGTATATTACTTAGTAAGGTATTAACAAGAAAATCTACAACAACATTTTCTAACTCATCTGGAACTTGTCCAAAAATTCGCAAATCCGTGCCAATAAAAATTCACATTTTTGCAGAATTATGGAGTGTCCAGTATTGAAAAGATCTCAGTAGAAATTATTTTTTAAATTTGATGTTGACAGCCCCTGGGCTTGTACTCGTACGGCTCTCATTTTTGCCGAGTACGTACCAACCATTTAAATTATTTCTACTTCACATTCACCACTAAACTCGAACTACATGTTTTTTTGGATAGTTTGTAGCTGTTGTATTTTTCCGACATATTAAAAATACCAGTAGGTTATAAGGAAAAAGAACAATTGGCCGACTAATTGGGCTTAGTTTCCTACTAGTTCTGAAGTATTTTACAACTGGTTGGTTTGCCTGAAGGGATACAACTGGTGTTCTCATAGTTACATAGTACATAAATGGCTTCACACAGAGGTTGAAAATACTGCTTTCGAGCTATACAGAAATAAATCCAAGCATACAACCTTGACAGTTAAATGCGTAGGTCAAACATATTCTCTGTCAAGTATGTAATTTGCCGGTAGTAAATTTGAATTTAAAGCTCGAGCCAAACACGATCGACACATGATTTTGTTTGCATTAAGAACGAGTATCTTAGAAGCATGCACCAAGTGCATTGCACATATCTGCAATATTTATGTTCGCGTACTCAATTTCAAGTAAGTTCCAGTTAGAACTAATACAAGTAATAATGTTGACCCCTTCGAGTATGCAAAACTTTGCAAAGTTGTGGAACGTGAAAAGACGAAAAGGAAATGTAAAATTTTTGTCCAATCACAAACTTGTTAGACTAAAACTAGTAAAACTGTCAAAACCGAAAAATTCTCTAAGAGCGAGAGCGAGACTGTAACACTAAAAAGTACTTGATTGATCTCTGGTAAAAATTTTAACTTCCGTCAACTCCATTAGGTTATTTACAAATTACGGGAAATTGATACATACAAGTTTGCAATACAAAAAAAACTAAATATGATTAATCAATTTTAAGTAAATTTGTTCCCAGGAACTTCCAATTTTTTGTCAAATGCAGAACAGCAGATCGTTTGACAGATTTACTAGGAGTTGTTATCAAATATTCTTCTGACTGAAACTTGCAACTTCTGACTGAGAGTGAAAACATATTTACTGTAATTTTTATGCTCTCAGTAGTCAGAGAAACGATTACTAGAGTGATTTCCTATAACTTCTGACTATTTCGGACTCATACCAGATTTAAGCTATTTTTACTTGCAAAAATTTGGTAGTAAGAATAGCATGTCCCACAAAGATCTTGGAACTTTTGGTTCACAATCCTGTCGTATCCGAAAATTTACTATAATACAAATTTTCGTAAGAGCCTATCTACTGGACCCATATCTTTTATTCAAAGTTTTAAATTAAATATTTATTAATAACAAACTTGTTAAGTTAGGGTATTAAGTTTATCAATAATTCGATGCAGTGCTAGATCGTTTGGCATCTGGCAGCACATCGTCTGGGTCTACTATGGAAATATTAAAAGTTTTATAGAGACATCTTTGAGACATACTGACAGAAAAACGATCATCACTAATCGACTCAGCTCCTCTAATTTATTATTTCGGCCAACTTATTGGTGGGTAGAACGGTTTTTATTTTTGTACTCCTTAACATTGCACTAAAACTCATCAAACGTATTTAAATGATTATTTAAAGTTCTAGTCGTGGCTTGAAAGAATTAGACGCGTAATTTTGGAAAAGCTTACTTGAAACAAAATTTATTTATTTTAGTGTCGTTAGCATTTCGCTCGCATTTTTGGTGAACCCAACTGGTTAAATATACGCTACATACATAGATGAATAATACCGATTTCCAAAAATGTAGTCAAAAAATTTTTATAACACAAACTCAGTACGCAAGCTAAGTATTTTTATACGTAGTTGTGTACTAAAATTAGAAGGGTGGAAAATCAAGCTCACTTTGATTTAAATTTATATGACAAATGTCGTACTAAAGGCTCAATCATTTTTAATGTACATAACAAAGTGAGCGAATTTGCTGATATTTGTGCTTTAGCGTAATAACTATTTTATTCAATACCACACAAAAGCATAGTTTTATTGTAAAGGGTGTTTTTTTAGGGGTATAGAACTTCGAATTGAAATAAAACACAAGAAAATCGTTTTAAGGTCCATCAATTTGGCTTTATTGGAAGGATAATTTTATGCCATTAATGTTAAAATATGATTTCGGGCATGTGGCCGCCGCGGCTGGCTCGAATAAAGCCAATTCTACAGGTCCAATTTTCAACCACTTTTTCGAGCATATGGGGCCGTATGTCGGCAATAACGCCACGAATGTTGGCTTCCAATTCCCCTAACGTTTCTGGTTTGTTGGTGTAGACGAGCGACTTCACATATCCCCAAAGAAAATAATCCAATGGTGTCAAATCACACGACCTTGGTGGCCAATTGCGCTGTGTGGCATGTAGCGCCGTCTTGTTGGAACCACAACTCATCCACATTCATGCCATCCAATTCGGGAACAAAATAGTCGGTTATCATGACTCTATACCGGTCTCCATTAACGGTAGCTGCCTCTCCAGCATTATTGCGGAAGAAGTATGGCCCAATGACTCCACCAGCCCATAGAGCACACCAAACAGTCAGTTTTTGTGGATGTAATGGCGTTTCAAGGGTCTCATGTGGATTCTCTTCACTCCAAATGCGGCAATTTTGCTTGTTGACGTAGCCATTCAACCAAAAATGAGCCTCATCACTGAACAAAATTTTGCGATGAAAATCAGCATCGAAATCAATCTCATTTTCGGCCCATACACCAAAATCACGACGCATTGCATGGTCTCGCGGCTTTAATTCTTGCACAAGCTGGATCTTGTAAGGTCGCAAGCCAAGATTTTTGCGCAAAATCTTCCATAAAGTTGATGGACAAAGCTCCAATTGCTGTGCACGGTGGCGAATCGATTCATTCGGGTCCTCTTCAACACTTTGCTCTACAGCGGCAATTGTTTCTTCGGTGCGCACTGTTCGACGTCTCTGCGGATGCGTATTATCACATAGAGTAAACGTAGTGCGAAAACGATCCATGGTTAACCGAATTAATTGCTCTGATGGACGATTATGTCGACCATAAAATGGACGGAGCTCACGGTAAACTTCGCGAACTGAACCATTATTTTCGAAATAAATTTGCACGATTTGCAAGCGTTGTTCTTTTGTCAACCTGTTCATGATGAAATGGCAAACCAAACTGAACATAAATGACATTAGAGTTGCCAGATTTGACCACAAAATGCCAGTTTTATCTCTATTCGAAAAACAAACCTGTAAAAAAAACACCCTGTATATGCATGACACCGGTTCGTCTGTTAATTCAATTCTAATAAAAAAATCAATAGTTCACTTATTGAAGAAAATTTCTGATTTTTGTGTTATAAGCAGACCTTTTAAATAATGATTATTAATTGTAATGATTTACGATTTAATCATATATTTTCTTGGGAATTCATTTAATGGTTAATTAACATTGTTTTACATTTTTAATGATTTTATTCCAATCGAAAAAACAACTCAAAGAAGGCCAGGGTTTTTCGTTTATAAGATTTGACGCTATGTTATGCTTAACATATGAAATGCCCTTACTTTTCTTATATCTTGTATCTTTTATCAAGATGTTTAGATATAAGCAAAATGTTTAATAAAAAAAAAAAAAAAAAAAAAACATCAGAAATAATGAACATAATCAAAAGTAATGATTACTCTTGATCAAAAAAATGATTATCATAACAGAAATGCAGCGGACAATCTGATACAATGAAAAATACATTAAACATAATCGCACCTTTTGATTATTTACTGATGTTTTCGCTGTATTTCTGTAGTAATAATATACATATATATTTTTTTTAATAATGTTGTTTTTGGCGACCTGTTGTATATGAACAATAATTTGGATTTGCCGGCTTAAGGTCAGTGAAATAAGTGAAAAGCACCACTTGAAGTTCTGTCTCCGATATATTTCGGTTACTCACCGGTAACCGTCTTCAGGGAAATTTAATTCACGTCCGTTTGCTGTAACGTGGAGTTTGAAACTGAAGACGGCTACCATTGAGTAACCGAAATATATCGGAGAAAAAAATTAAAGTGGTGTTTTTCACTTATTTTACTGACCTTAAGCCGGCAAATCCAAATTGTTATTTTTTTTTAATCAGCAGTATTTATTATTTTTTATCATTTTTCATTATTTTAAATTTTTATTTTTTTTCTTGCTATTTTAGCAATTGCAATAAGTTGAAACTTAATCAGTTAATCATTGCAAGTTTATAAAAAAACAATTATAATAATTACTGTTAATTAAACGTTGCATTTTCTCAATGAATTATTAATTCTGATTGCAATTTGACAGCACCTTCGTCCTTGAACCAAATATTATTTCAGTGCATATCCCAACTTTGTCAAATTTGCTAGAAGCGATATACATCTACATAGGAAAATGACAGATCACAACTAGGTAAATTAAAACTTTCCTATTTGTTATATTTTATTCTTTTAACTTACATACGCTTAGTATTTGAAAAATTAATCGTGGAAAAATTTTTAGCAATAAAAAAATGTGGTTCACCTTAACAATTGTAAATTATTGTGAGCTAAATTTATATATTTTTTTTTTGTGTTCTTAACATAAAAACTTACGTTGGCACGCCAAAGCCTAATGCAAAACTACACGAAAAAATCAGCAAATAAAAACACGCTTTTTCCATTGTGTCCGCTTGCAAGTACCCACAGTTACGAATGCACTTAGTTTTACAAGGTTTTTAAGCAAAATATTTTAGAACAAAATACTTTTTATTTATGATTCTGTTTGAAATGTAATGTATAATTTTTTTAACTTTCTGCGGCTTGAAACACGTTTCTTTATAAATTAAGAAAAATCACAGTTAATGCTTTTTTTTTACAAATAATTCAAGTTTTGCAGCAGCAAAATTTTTTTATTTAAGGCTAAACAATTCCTTTTCTCAATACAATAACGATTTTTAAAATTTTTGGCGGCACAATTTTTTCAAAAAAATTTATTTTTGCAAGTTTTCGCCACCGAATTTTTAAAATTAACTATCAAGACCAAACGAATTGCATTTACTGCCTTCAATTGTTATTTGTTAAACGCAAAGGTGGCTGATTTCGAAACGTTTCTTCAAGCCCGACTGTAGGCGGCTAAATGACATTAACGCTTTTAAGATCGCACGTTTTAAACTAACTGACTGCTACTAGCATAAGCAACAGCGGTCGCTCAAGCAATTAGTACTCAGCAACCTTAGTTAAAAAGCAACAACAGTCGCTGCTATACAAATGACCGAAGCGTAATAGAGAGACACAAAAAGTCACCGAACCTGTCGAACAGCGATCGTGTCAAATCTTCGTTGCGTAAATAATTCAAACATTTCGTACTTTAAGAAAAACTAGACCTAAAGTTAGAAAGGTGTTAAGCACCATACAGAGGTATGCATATTGCAGAGAGCTGCATATGCGCGTGTTGCTGTGAATGTAAGTAACCTTGCGGCAACGTTCGGGATCAAACATTCAGCTTTGGCCAAACAGCTGTACTAATTAGTGCACAGGGTGTTACAAATGTGTAAGGAGAGTAATTCGCGATTATTTCCTTTAGTCTATAGTGAGCTATAATAGTCATACATAAGTCGATTTTAATTTGCTAAGCATGCTCATAGGAGTTAAGTAAGACTAGTCCTAATATACCCGTTCGGGCATGAATAGGTTTAATGATCAAACAAATGTGTACAATTCAACCCATATAAAGAGATCAGAACTGGCATTAGCCGCATGCTCGTTTGCGACTCATCCCGGACTTATCCTAGATTAATCGTTTTTTTTTTTGCAGGATACTTTGTCGATATATCAAAGTTCTTAGGATAATAGAGGAATCGATTGAGCCATATTGTGGACTCTCTTGGCACCCAAGCCCACCTTTAATAATAATAATTAAATATTGAGAGATACTAGTACCTATTATGGCTTTTAGTGCCCGATCTTGCGACTCGCTGGGTACTTATTTTTCGGTTCCACGCGAACTTCGATCTTTTCAATTGTTTTCTTGATGAAAATCATGAATTTTAGGAAAGTCCTTCATTTCTTACTCGGATTCCGTGTATTCTTTTTGTTCCTAAGGTCGCTCAAGCAAGTATCTTTTGAGCTCTTCATTTCGTCTGGGGGACTGTCTCTCACTCACTTGAGAATATGGCAAATTGGTAGAAATGGAAAATATTCGCCCCAATTTTATATTTTCTTAGGTGGAAATTGGCCGATGTTCGGTTTGGCCTTACAAATCGTTATTCAGTCGTCGTTCAAGCTTTACGCTTCAGATTACCACATTGTGATGGCTACCGCAACCAATTTTGTCTACCAACTTTTTCATTCAAGCCAGTATAAATTAAGCGAGAACAACCCGCATATAGCGATAACAACTCGTCTGAGTGAAATTTTTTCAGACCCCATATATTCTTCCGGTCCGAATATTATTCGATGGGTGGCAGCATAGAGCCTACCACTTCGATGGAAACATCTGTCGAATATGATGGTGCTTTTAACTGATTTCAGTCTTCGTGTGGAAGAAAATATGGTGTATCTCGGTTGGAGTCCGCCAAAATCGTATTGACTGTTAAACGCCAATTCAAAAATTAAACAAAAAGAGTATGCTTTTACCGAGAAGCGAAAGATGTGCTGCGGGATATGAATTGCGGGTTTCTTCGAGTAGGTAAAGGTCTCACTCTCGAATATGGCACTAGGTTTGCGCTGCACCAAAATCGTGTATTGAAAAGTGCGGAGTACTCCTGCAGTTCTCTGTTGCACAATTCCATACATATGTAATTACTTGTTTGTAATGTAGAATGTGAGTTTTGATTGACAATTATTTGTGGTCAATGTCGATCGTGCCTTATTTTATCAATGCTATATCCGCATCCCGGAACTTCATTTTAAACTCTCAAGTGATAGTTTTCCGGTCCGGGCCTTCTTAGAGCATGTTGCGATTGCATATAAATATGGGAGAGAAAAATTGTCTAAAATTAATAATTTGTTCGAATGTATGGCTTGAATGGCACGTAAGTCATTGCGCCAGAGCAGAGTTTGCGTAAGAATATTGTGAACAACAGGAAGAAGAGCGAGTCCTAAGCAAGAAGCGGAATGTTATATCCACCTGGAATACGTTCGTCATGTCTAGCCTATATGTCAATTCTCAGTTGATGTAAGGCCAGATATTATTATTTTGCTAGTAAAGATGGCTCGACGTATGAGGTTTTAGCCGACTAACGGCTCCCCTATCTATTAAATATCCTTAATGGGCCGTATCGACCAAGTTCAGCGAATTACCGCGTCAACATTTAGAAACGCAATAGAAGGCCATCCAACTTCCACCTAATTTTTGTATCTGAGTCGTGGCCTCCCTACTCCTCTGCTACCCCTTCTTCTGTTGCCGAATAAAGGATATTGATGGAAAAACTTTTCTTCAATTCTCACCTGCTCGAGGACTTTTCTCCCAAATACTTAAAGATCATCTCTTCAGTCCATGACTCCTAGTGTTACATCAGGACAGTTAAGATAAAAGACTTATAGAGCATGATATTTTTACGTGGAAAGAAGTATTTCCTTCTCAGTAGCCTATTCAGCCCAAAGTAGGACTTGTGTGCTTTATCCGCTTATAGCAAGTGTCTTCTGTAATGTTCCTGCCAGTAGGTGCGTCTTAAGCATATTGCATTGTTCTGAAAGCTGTGTTTTGAAAGGTTTGTAGATGTGTCTCTATGGCATGTAAAGTCGTGATTTGGATCATTAAATTTCCGCTATTCGCTAAATTAATTAATTAACGTATTGGGTTTTGGTAAAAATGAAGCACGAACGCCCAATGAAGTTATTGAACTTTAAGGCCTTGAAATCCTCTTAACAAATGCCTACACGACTAAAAATTTGAGCTTACAATTTAAACCATTCGTCGGTTTAAGCAATTTTTTTGACTTTTTTGTAATAAATTCCAAACCTTTCAATTACCTACATCAATTTTCAATTTCTTGCGGTATATATTTAAAACTGAACTCAAAAAAGGGTCTAAAACTTTGTAAATTTTCTTTCATTTATTTCTGAAAGCTTTTCAAGTCATTGAATTGTTTTCTAAACAATTTTGTGTGCGCCGTAGCTCAGTGGGTAGAGCAGACGACTCTGATGCGGGGAGCGTCGGTTCGAGTCCTGCCAGCTGATACAAATGTTTTTTTATGTTTTTTAATTGTTAAAACATTTCTGGTTTAAAATTGAAACTCTTTTCTTCACGTTCATTTTCTCGAAAACTGGCATAATTTAAATTCAAAACCAAATTCAAACTAAATTGTATATATATGTAGCCCAAAAAAAGTTTTAAATTTAGGCTCAAATTTTTAGCCGTGTACATATATGCCATATTCTTGCCTTTCTATTTTCGAAGAACAATTTCATTAAATTGTTTTCATTTAATAATCAATATTAAATATTTCTTAATAAAATTGCTTTAGCAAAGCGCATGGCTAAACCAGTGAGCCTTTAAACGCTATTATTGAAGCCGTAGATATCAATAATTAATAGTTTTTTTTTTAAATATCTCTTTTCATAAAATTATTATGTTTGCTAGCGTTCGATGTAGAAGCTGTCTCTTTCGCTAAGAAGCAGGTGCAGATGTCTTTGAGCCTTTCAATTAAATTCCTGCAAATAACTCATGCGTACGAGTGTAAACAACAATACTTTCACTCAACTATGGCGTATGTAAATCACATCTGAGCAGGGGCGGCGGAAGACGTGGGTATGTGGGTAGTCCCACCCACCTGAAATTTCCGATGGTGGGTAATTACCCACCTGAAAATTCGAACAGAAATATAATTTTTATTTCAATTTTGAAAGATTTTTGCGCGCATTCAGTCTATTTCATTTCGACTAATTACCGCATTATAATTTAGTCAGTCAGTAGTGCCTTGCATCCGTGATAGTGTCCCTGAGGGACTCCGATCGGTGCTTTTGTGAGAGCGCTCTCGTGTTTAAGTGTATGTGGCCTATGCGGCGACTGGCCAGAGGCTGATCGCGCCACTACTGCGCATCCCTAGAACGTGAGCTTCAGAGCACAGCTGTGAACTGCAGCGAGAAATAAGGAGAGACCTTCAAGTCACACGTGCAGGAGAGCAGGTGTTTAGACGACCCATTTCCTTCACTTGATATACTCTAACCACCAGCCAAACTATCCACCTGGGCTTACGACGTTTCGCCGCCCCTGCATCTGAGAATTGATTTATGTTTGAAATAAAATCAATCATATAGAGATAATCGTTTATACAAAGATACTATGTGGTTCAGTTTTTTTTATAATAACAATTCAATCACTAATATTATAAATAATTTTATGCATACCGATATCCGGTGGGTTGTAGAGCTCAATTCTCCGAAGCAGATGTCATCGCACTTGCTTCTCATTTCACACAGATCCGGGTGTAGTTGAGCGGTTGTAGACCTCGACGATTAACAAACCAAAGCCTTTCAACAACGCGGCGGTCGAGCGGGATATGGTGGGTAATGCGTTTGGGAGTTATTATTATTATTATAAGAAAAAATCAAAATTATCTGGCTCACAAATTGAACAAATCATCTAACTGAATCTTTCTGGCTAGACCGTTGTTGTTGAGTTTGGGTGTAAAATTTTTTATCTGGCTCAGGATCACGATGACCGGATGACGGCTATTTCTTTTTTGATGTAAGGGGCTGGCTATGTAAGTCACCGTGACACTTTGTGTAGCCTTCACTCACATTCCCCACAATGTAAACTTTACCCACAGTGAGCCAAGTAGCCAAAATAAAAAAAGTAAACATGCTTATTTGACAATTCGCTTGAATGTACGAGTTAAAAATTTTCATCAAATGTCCCGTTTTAACCCGAATAAATTTTATTTTGCTTTTTTTCTCTGCATTTAATTCCAATTTTGAAAAGGAAAAGATAATGACATTGTATTATATTAAAATACATCGTTTTTAATTTATTTTTATTGCTAATTGTTACAGGGATCGGAAATTTTCGCAATAATAGTTTTATACTACTAAAGATATGGAAATCTAATGATTCAACTTTGGATGCATATCATCTGCAATCACATAGTCCTTTATACAGAAAATTACATACTCCTATCAGTAGAATTCCACCAATTTATAGAGAAAGGGAAGATTAGAAGCTATATTACGGTAACAAATGTAGTATGTATGTGGCGATCGTTAGGTGTGTTCGGCGAGAAAGCTTGCAAGAGTTTTATGGCCCTGCCGATTAGCACGAGGCCTAAGTAAAGAAAGAATTGAGTCAAGCTCTCCCGAAACCGCGAAAATTAAAAAGGAATTCGTAAACACTTCCAAGCAAAATAGCTGCTGTTGTTTTCATGCGTTAATAACAAAGTTTGAAGTTTTTATTGCTGTTTTGCTTACTGACGATTGATCAGCTTTTTTCACTTGAAAATCTTACTACTGAAATCTCCCCAACAGGAACTTGCAGCTTCCTCAGCTTTTTCCAATTAAATGTCAAATGCGTTCTGTCCCTACAAGTTTCAATAATTTTATAAAATTTTTAAGCTCCTTTAACAGAGCCATTACCTAATCAATATTTGCGCAGAAATGGGGGAACCACACTATACATATATAAAAAATATATACATACAGGGTGGCTAATGAAAGCCGCTACCAAAAAAAAATTAATTAACTTTTTTTCTATTTAATGAATCTGGTTAGTTTTTTTTATTTTGCAGATTGACTTTTACATTTAACAAAAATGGATAACTGGGACACTGAAACAAGAATTTGGATTGTCCGCCGCTATCACGCACTGGAGTCCGTAGTTTCGGTTCAAAGAGAGTATAGGCGCACGTTTGGCGGCAATCCTCCGAGCAGATGGACCATAATAAGACTTGTAAACAATTTTGCCGAGCATGGGACTGTCAACAGAAGACCTTACCATCGAAACCCTTCAGTTCGAACGGAGGAAACAATCGCTGCTGTAGCTGCTGCCATGCAAAACAATCCACGTGTTTCGACAAGAAGCTTATCTGCTCAAATGGGTGTAAGCAGACAGTCATTACAGTCAATTATGCACAAAGATTTGGACTTATTCCCATATAAAATTCAAATGGCCAACAAACTGAACGCTGCAGACTTGCCGATTCGCTTGGAATTTTGCCAGAAGATGCTTCAAATGGTGGAAGAGGATGGAAACATGTTGAACTGTCTTTTCATGTCTGACGAGGCCCATTTCGATTTAAACGGGAACATAAACAAACAAAATTGTCGAATATGGAGTGCTTCCAACCCACAGATACTCCATGAGACGGAATTGCATCCACTTCGTGTCACAGTGTGGTGTGCAGTTTCATCACGCTGCATTGTCGGGCCCTACTTCTTCGAAGAAAACGGTCACACCGTTACGGTTACTGGAGACCGTTACTTGAGCATGTTGAGAGAGTTTTTCTATCCAGAATTACGCCGAATGAGAATTTCTTTCAACTCTGTGTGGTTTCAGCAAGATGGTGCAGCTCCTCATATAGCCCAACCTGTTATGACAGAATTGCGACGAAAATTTCCCAATAAGCTGATATCCAGAAACTCCACATTCCGTTGGCCACCCAGGTCGCCTGACCTTACTGCACCTGACTTTTTCTTGTGGGGTTATTGCAAACAGGAAGTCTTCAAAGCAAAACCAACAAATTTGAATGAACTAAGGCAATCCATTCGAGAAACAATTGAGGCTATTCCTGTCTCAACTCTCCAAGCAGTAATGAACAACTTTTTGGTAAGATGCCGCACATGCATCGACGAGCAGGGGGGGCATTTAAATTCCATTATTTTTAAAACTAATTAAGCTGTATTTAATAAAATTTAATGAGCTTTAACATGAATAAAAGAAAAATGAATTCCATACACTGAAAAAAAAATTATTTGAGTTTCTTAATGTAGCAAAATTCATCAGCCACCCTGTACATATATATTCCTTATGCTAGCATACGAGAGGTATGTGAAATAGTAGCTGGAGCTTTTGTGAACTTTTCGTTTAGTTGTTTTCAACGGGTTAATGAAACCAAATTACTGGCACATACGAATAATTTCACATACATATTGTCAGATAAGCATGTTGCCAGGGTCTTTCTCACTGTTTCACTGTGACTTTACCAATCAAATTATCACAATCCGATAATTGATGTCATGTTTACAATCTTGTTGAATTTCAAAGATATTCTTATAGTATGCAGTATTCGGACTTCGACACAGGCAAAGTTCTGGGTATGTCTTTAAATTCATGTAACATCTTCTGACCGAAGCTCATCATACTTTATATTTAAACTTGGGTCAAATTAAGTAAATGAATACACGTGCTCCATCGGCTAATTCATCAAAGCAGCTTAAAGTACTGGTAACACACCCACTTCTGTATAAAAAATCAACTTTGTTTGTTAGTTTACATATTTTTTGATGCTCTTACATTATAAAGGAACATATACTTAACGATCAAGCTAAAACTCACTCTAATTGGGCAAATTCGGGAGAGGGAGAGGGATTTCTTTCATGAAGAAAACCCCAATAGGTAACGCTGCGGTTGAGGTGCTTGATATGCTTTGACTAAAAAACGTCCACAACACGTGGCGCTGGGTTCGAATATATCCACTCAATTTACAGAGCCCTCTCGGATGTGATATGAACTACGCTTTTCATTCCAAAAGAGGTTATTAGACTCAAACCATTTTTCCTTATCAATTCCATGTTAATTTACTTAACAAAGAAGACCTATCTTAATGTACAAATGTAGTTTCATGCAATTAAAAATATTTATGACCAATATTGTATATAATTTTGTACCTTTTGCGAACTTGTTTTGTATGACTTCCATATATCATCGACAATGATGCCTAAATACAACAGTCAGAGGGAAATTTTTTTCTTTAAAAAATAACAGATTGTTATCTGAGCAATTTACGCACTTGTGATTAAGATGCATGATTTGTTTGTGCTAGAGATGTTGCGGATGTTCGCATTTGCCGTGATAAAAAAAATTGTAACTTGAAGAGATATTGTCTGTAGAGATGCCCAAGTTTTATTTTATATAAACTGAGGAGGTCCATAACAAAACGCAATAATTCCACCAAAACAATTTTTTGGATAAACGAAAAAAATTAATTTAAGTCAATAGGATATATATTTTTTTTAAACTGTTGTTGTAGTTTAATAGTTATCTAAAAACAATACAAATCATAAAAAAAAATTTTTATCTGGCAATTAGTTTTTAAGTTATTTAGATTAAAAAAATGGAAATGTTGCGTTTTGGTCCGTCCAATAGTATTTATTTCATTTTGTTCTGAACATGTATGGAAATGTTGCGTTTTGGTCCGTCCAATAGTATTTATTTCATTTTGTTCTGAACATGTATGGAAATGTTGCGTTTTGGTCCGTCCAATAGTATTTATTTCATTTTGTTCTGAACATGTATGGAAATGTTGCGTTTTGGTCCGTCCAATAGTATTTATTTCATTTTGTTCTGAACATGTATGGAAATGTTGCGTTTTGGTCCGTCCAATAGTATTTATTTCATTTTGTTCTGAACATGTATGGAAATGTTGCGTTTTGATGACCCAAAGTTTTCTCAAAATATTTAGCATAAAAAGAATTGGCAAATGTGTTTACAATATTAAATGCAAAGTAGTTATTCACAAAGGTAGTTTAATCAAAGAATATTTCTAACAACCATAAAAATAAAATTAATTTAATTGGATAGATATGGAAATGTTTCATATTGGTCTGAACTAATATTTTTGGTGTTGAATAACAGTAAAATTATTGACTTTTGGTATGTTTTATAGCAATGGTTACATAGGTTTTAATGCGTAGAATTGGATTTAGTTAAAAAACCAAAATATTTGAAAAGTGGAATTATTGCGTTTTGTTATGGGCCTCCTCAACTATGTAATTCCCAACATCGACATGCAGGACCCAAATCCAGCACAATTTTAAAGGTCCGATTGGGCTTTTCGATGGATAAAGCAGAGGATATGTCGTTACGAAAACTTTCCTTAAAATTCGGACGTTAAAAATTTCAAATTCGTAGCATCCCTAGTCAGTAGTATATGAGTAATGTGGAATATAGGCAGATGAAACTATATAAATTGAATTCAACAATCTTTTACTGAAAAGTCATTTTATGCATTTAATGCAGGGTCCAAGATTTTTGAAAGTAAATGTTTGTTTGTACGTATGGCAAAGTTAAATATGAACCGGATGATTTTATGTACCTAATTTAAATATACCAAAACAGGTAAGTATGTATTAAAGCGGAAGAAATGGTGGGCTTTGTTTGAGCTCAGCTGAAATCTCGGTAGTACAATAACAAGAATAGGAAGAAAAGTAACACAAGCGTCCCAAACTTTTATTCTACCAATGAGGGAATCTTCTGCAATAGCTTCGGGAAGTGCCTTTTTATTACCACAACAACAAAAGACATAAATCAGAACAACAAAAAAATACAGAAGCTTAAAAGAATATATCCATGAAGATACCTAAGGATTGTGGGAGGGTTCTACCGGATGTGATTAAACTTGGTCGGATAAGAATACAGCGAATGAGCTGTTGGGAAGTCAATCGTGCCATCAAACAGGAAGGATTGAATGACGTCACATCAGCCATAGAGTTGTAAATCACACAAAACACAAACAAAACAAAATACTACAAAAGCTCAACCTCAACACTGTCCCTAGGAAATATCCCGCTGGATTTTATGTTTATCAAAATTTTTGAATTTAGATTATTCTTTGATATTTCCATACAAATTTTTAATTAGAAGAGTCTTAAAAATCTTTTTTATTTTTTATGAATTTAAGAGTAAGTCCCAAAGCTCACGAAATTTCTTTTCACTGCGCATTCAAAAGACACACAACAATTTTTTTTCTTGTTTGCACAGACACTTATTCTCACTATTGACAGTTTTGCACATTTATGCAGATTTCGCTGTTTAATTTATTTTATGTTTTTAATAATTAAGTTGAAAAGAGAACTTGCTAAAAATGTCCAGACCTGGCGCCATTTAAATGTTTTCTTAGCAGTAAAATGTATATAAACTTTTGAGTTTATGTTATATATATTTAATTATTTAAATTAAAATTGATTAACAGACATATCGGAGAATTCTTTAACCCATTGTTGCATGGTTAGCCTTTGGACGTTTCCTCGAAGCTTATCAAGTACAAATCCTTTCCTTTTTTAATCTGAAACTTCTGAGCTGATTTCTCCTTCTGAGCAGTGAATAATTTTCATATTAGGATGGGTCATAACTAATCGAAAATCAGCACTTTTTCACAGGCGTTAGCATGACTCACGTAATCTTTTCCACCTCTTGAGCTCGCGACGGCATGGTTTTTTTTGTATGACCAACTAATTGTATTGAGAAAGTGTAATTTTCCTGATCCGTACAAAAGAATTGTCGCGGAGTAATTGTACTACCGGCAACCAAAAACATTCCCTGTATGTGTCGACCTCTGTCATCTTTAATGATTTCAGCAATCCGGTTCCCATACTATAGGATCTTAATCTTCTAAGACTTGTCGGATTATCTGGCAGCATATATAATTCTATAACGTTATCAGAGACCTATCAAAAAACAGCATAATATGTTAGTTAAGCCTACGGATCCACGCATTCTAACACTTGACTTTGATTGAGCACGTTTTGGAAGAAGTTCAACAGCCACATACCTTTGAGATTTTCATGTTAGAACGCACCAATGGGAAATCTAGATTCTATATGGGCTTAGGAGAGCCGCTGAGATGTAACGTTATCTTTTCCCACCACAAACTCCTTTATACGGTCACCCAAGTCATGTGCTATCTCTTTCCCATACTATCACAATCTCTTAAGAATTGGTCGACTATCTGAGAGTATACATAACTTTTTAACGCCAGCATAGACATACGAAAAATCAGCGTAATAAATATTTGTAGGACTTGGCGTTAAACTTTACATAGCTTGTCAACAAATGCTCTCATTTCGTTTGTGTACCCTTTGTCGTTAGTTTTGTGCGAATTAAAATAAATTTAAATAAAACGTAGAAATTGCAATTAAATGGTGAGGAGAGAAAGGGAAAAGACACTAAAGATAAGAAAGAGGAAGGAAGCAGAAGAGAAGCAAGAAATAGCAGAGAAAGAAACGAAAACGAAGGTGAAGAAAAGGAACATCAAGAAAACACCCCTGCGGGTTAGGGGTTTAGAATATGCCCGAGGTAGGCATACTGGTCGTAAAAGGAGACTAATATGCACAAAGGTAATGACGTGCAACTGAATGGTTGATCTACGGATATGATGCCTCTCACTTCTCATTACCCATCTTATCCTTCCTTACGGAAGGAGGGGTGACATGACCTAGAAGGTTTCACTGGTTATAAAGCGCTACCACGACAGACGGGCAGTACCGCAAGGGAGTAACGAAGCGTACAGGGTTCAAATCCGGCCAAGGACTGTTAATTCGACAACACTCCCCAAAACCTTCGGGGAGTGTTTTTGTCGTTACCACAACAAGAACAACAACATCAAGAAAACAAAGCAACAAAGTAATATACATATTGGAAGATGTCTACAACTACTCGTGGTTTGAAGGTGATACATATTTGGTATAGATCGTGGTATTGATACTATACTACAATCTGTGTCCCTGCTATAAATCTCTTTTACCAAAGTTTGAGCAGTTTCACTTCACTTGAATCCACACACAACGGTTGCTTCGTGTTATGCCTTCACGCAACGCACAAAAAATGCTTGCGTGTAGCCATAGCAACCGGTTGTTACCATAGCAATCGGCGCATGCGTTGGTATTCGTGCTCACACGTACTTGTTGTCGGCTCGCGTTGATGAAAATCAAACATTTCTGATTTTTGCATTTGATTGTTGGTCTATTTGGTGGCCGAAGTGTTTGACAATCAAACAAGCTCAGTCGCCTAGCGGATCTCATGACGAATACATGTACGGATAAAAAAATTATAAATGTCCTGTTCTTATTACAACGCCCCTGAAATTAATAAACATTAAAGATTGTCGAGTAATTAAAGAACAATAATAAAGTATATGAACAAAAACATCGTTCGGTAGAGAAATTCCTACAACCTATTGCTAAAAATTTTCAATGCAAATAGCGATTGACGCTTTCTGATTGTGCGTTGTTGGGCAAGTGACAATCACCCGAAACGCACACAACCACAGGTTGCTATGGTTACCTTCAATCAGTTGTTGTGCGTGGCCGTGGCGCATTAGCATGGATGTATGTATTATATTAATACGCAAGAGTTATGACGCATTTATGCATAATATAACCCAATAAACAATGAATTAAGCTAGTTTATTAAACCATATTTTCCAAACTTTGAAATCAATGTTTTCCAAACGAGTTTTCAACTAAAAAAATTCACAAACGTTTAAATATATTTTAGCAATTGTATGGTAGCTTTGGGGAATTAACTTGAGGTGAACAGTTTGACCGTTTTGGAAAATAATGTTAAATAATTTACCTACTTGATTTATATGAACTTTATTATATGGCCGACGTGGTGTAGCGGTAGTGTTTGGCGGCCCACCACACCGAAAGGCCCAAGCGTCCAGTCCTAGGACCGGTAACATTCAAAGTGGCTTGGAAAAGGTTTTTCAAAACGGGGTCCGAGGGTATTTCTGCCATGGAAGGCTTCTTAGCAAAAATTCATCTGCTTTGCTTTGCAGATGCCGTTCGGACTCGACAAAAAACAGTATCTCCCACCAATTTGTATAAAAAATTGGAAGCAGCACTCCACAAATTGGTAAAAAAGCTCCGAATATAATGTGGTTTTTTTTTTTTATTATTATACTTAAATTGTAAAGAAAAAGTAATAAATGGAACTAAAATAACTATAAAACATATTTTAAAATATTTATAATAATTTATTTAATGAACAAATTTGAAGAAATTGTCGGGATTTGAACCAGCAACCTTACGAGCAAAGGTCTAGTACATATTCATTAGACTACTGGCCCGTTTTCACCGTTGTTATGTAAATTGGAGTTTCATCAATCAGTTTTCAACAAACCCTCACTGTAAGTTGAATAATACGTTAGTTAAAAATTGTTTTCCAAACCTCATTTGCAATTGTTTAAAAAGGGATCACTTTCGTTAATTCGACAATTTTTTCCAAACGTTTAACCTTGATTATAGTAAACGTTTTCCAAACGAAAAGCTTGCTAAAGTAAGTTTACCGTAATCTGAAAGTAAACGTATTTTGCTTATTGGGTATGTTTTTAATTTATTTTATATGTTTTTTAATGTTTAAGTTTAAATGAGAACTTGTTAAAAATTCCCAGATCTGTGTGCGTCTCAATATTTTTCTTGTGGTAAAATGTATACAAATACATACATACTTAAGTTATTAGTTTATTTACATATGCTACCTGTGGTCACGGTTAAATTAAGTTCCGTTTATTGATCTGATTTGATATAAAAAACCACAAAGTCAATATATGGTAGTGGGAAACCCCTAATCGAATATTTCACTCACAAAATAAACTTCCGAGTATAAGAATTTGTCACCAACATTAACCTAATATCGACTCTCTACGTAGAGAACTTCATACATGACATGAACACATAATATTTATTAACAAAATTCATAAATCTAGAACTCCTCTGGGCAAAATCATAGAAACATGTGTGACATTTTACAGAGCACTGATCTGCCTAGTTTCAGAAAGTGGGCGTTATTACCTTGACTTTGTGCAATGTCTTCTTATCTGCATAATTAGTCGTAATTTACATTTTCCGGTGTCGGCGACATTGTCTAAGCAGCGATTAAGAAACACAATACGTTATGGATACTAGCAATGCACAAGACCGTGGAATTGGACTCAGAGAATCCAGTTCTTCCACGAACCAAAATTCCTGCGAGTTAAGACTACAGGGCTAACAATTTGAGCCTAAATTTTAAACCATTCGTCGGTTTAAGCAATTTTTTAAACGTTTGTGTAATAAATTCCAAACCGTTTACACCAATTTTGAATTTATTGCAAATTAGATTTAAAACTAGACTGAAAAAAACGTCTAAAATTTTTTAAATTTCTTTTTATTTATTTCTGAAAGCTTTTCAAGTCATTGAATTTTTCTCACTGCAATTTTGTGTGCGCCGTAGCACAGTGGGTAGAGCAGACGACTCTGATGCGGGGAGCGTCGGTTCGAGTCCTGCCAACTGATACAAATGTTTTTTATGTTTTTTAATTGTTAGAACATTTCTGGTTTAAAATTGAAATTCTTTTCTTCACGTTCATTTTCTCAAAAACTGGCATAATTTAAATTCAAAACCAAATTGGGTTTGGAATATGTAGCCCAGAAAATGGTAACATGGAACATTATGGATTTTGGGGAGCCCATATAAACGAGGTGCTGTTGCGAAAGTGTTGGTTAATTGCAGTTTCTCTCTTAAACTTATGTATTTTCCTTTATCGTTTCCGATTAATGACATTTTGATGAATAAACAATCTAAGTAATTTCATCATATCATAGATTTTTACAATACGAAAAAACTTGGAAAATTTCCGTGAGAAAATAATTGGCACACATCCCCTCTTTGTTAATTTTAAAGCCGCCGCTATGTCTGAACTTGGTTTCCCCGCAAAACTGAAACGATTGTGCAAAATGGCGTTGAGCAACACTATTCGCTAGGCAGAATAGGGAAGGGCCTATCCGAGCCGTTCGAAACTAAACGAGGCTTCAGACCCCCTATCGTGCGATTTCTTCGGATGCTGACGAAAATAATACAAACTGCAAAACTTAACGGCGCAGGAACAATATAACTGGTCAACAGTGATTTTGGTGCAGCTAAAAGTAAAACTGATTTCAAGCATATTCGGTACCCTGATAAAAACTATATACTTACTTTTTTAATGCTACGTACAGTTTTCTAGATAGGGTCAAGAACCCCTTTTTAAGAGGTTAAGTCATGCATGTATACTTACTTTTTTAATGCTACGTACAGTTTCCTAGATAGGGTCAAGAACCCCTTTTTAAGAGGTTAAGTCATGCATGGCCCCATAACTTTGTTTCTGTTTATTCTATGAACACAGTTTTGATGTCGTTGAAAAGAATACGTTTCGCCGCTTCTATCAGTATATAAGTTGTTAATATGTCTTCATAAACATCAGAGAAATTGCCAAAACAATGTGAAAAATTTAATTTTTTGTTAAATTTTTTCATTTTTAATCACGGTTTTCTTGAATAATTTGTCAACCAGTGCATATGTAAATTATTTTAAAACAATCTCCTATTAATTCTATTTTCAAAGACATATAACTTTTTTATATCCGCGTAGATCTTCCTGGGATTTTCTACTTTAGTATTTTATAAAAAATTTTTCCTTCCCCTTCTTTTTTAAATTTTCTGTAATTAGGGAGCGCGGTTTCAAGTGTTAGTGTCTTTCTATAAATAAATAAAAAAAATGCAATATCATGTCTTCATCACGAGGTAGTTGTGTCAATGACCCAAATGTGTTTTGCTACATTTGTGGGGAATACACAGTCCAAAAATTCAGGAAAAGTATAACAGATTTTATAGAAAGTGCTTATTTTTTGTACTTTAAATTGCAAGTTGTAGACAAAAACAAGCCATGGATACCTCGATGACTGTTACTTCTGCTGTGTCGATTTGCGTGGTGTTAATGTTAAAAAAATGATATATCCAAACGTTCAATCCGCTAAAAGACCTTTACGACATTCAGAGGAAGCACCTGTTCCAACATTTTATTCTACCCGTGAATCATCGAATAGTGAAGTGTCTAGCGATAGTGATATCGAAGAAACAGCGTCTACTGAGCCAACAACTTTTACCCAAGTAGAATTAAACGATCTAATACGGGATCTTGAATTATCTAAGGAATCTGCAGAAGTGTTGGCTTCTAGATTAGAAGAAAAAAACTTGTTGGCTACAGGTACGAAAGTGACTCTCTACCGTACAAGAGAGCAAGACTTGCTGCCATTTTTTAATTCGGAAAATGATATAGTTTTTTGTTCAGATGTGCAAGGCCTCCTTCTCAAAATGGGTCTTTCAGAATACCACTCAAATGAATGGCGTCTCTTCATAGGCAGCTCTAAACGAAGCCTTAAGTGTGTTCTTTTACACAATGGCAACCAATATGGTTCGATTCCCATTGCTCATTCAACTAAATTAAAGGAAGAATATCAAAATATTGCACTTGTTTTAGACAAACTCAAGTATAACGAACATAATTGGAGTATTTGTGTAGATCTAAAGATGGTTAACTTTTTGTTAGGACAACAAAGTGGATACACCAAGTACCAATGTTTTTATTGCCTGTGGGATAGTCGTGCCAAGCACCAACACTGGACAGAAAGGGACTGGCCTGTACGTGAGATGTTGGAAATGGGAAAGCAGAATGTGATAAACCCACCTTTAGTTACAAGATATTCAATTATTTTGCCACCCTTGCACATTAAACTGGGTCTAATGAAACAATTTGTGGAGGCGTTAGATAAAAAAGGACAATGTTTTCTTTACATAACGAGAAAATTTCCTAGGCTAAGTATAGAAAAAATAAAAGCGGGTATTTTTGATGGCCCACAGATAAGAATGTTGATAAAAGATAGTGATTTTTCAAATTCAATGACCAGTTTGGAACTGCTTGCGTGAAATTCGTTTGTTGAAGTTACTAAGAATTTTTTGGGAAATCACAAGTCAAGTAACTACTCTGATATTGTTAACAACATGCTAGAGAATTATAAAAACTTAGGATGTAACATGTCCATCAAAGTCCATTATCTTCACAGCCACCTTGACCAGTTTCCGGGGAATCTTGGTTCCTATAGCGAAGAACAAGGCGAACGGTTTCACCAGGACCTAAAAACTATGGAAGAGCTGCACCAAGGCCGATGGGATCAGCATATGATGGCTGACTACTGCTGGGGAATGCAACGCGATTGTCGACGAAAATCACGTAAACGAAAGTTTTATGTAAATAAAAAGTTAATAATAAAATAAATAACAAAAAACTTTTTTTTTTCACAGTAAAAATGTACTAAAGTAGAAAATCCCAGGAAGATCTACGCGGATATAAAAAAGTTATATGTCTTTGAAAACAGAATTAATAGGAGATTGTTTCAAAATAATTTACATATGCACTGGTTGACAAATTATTCGAGAAAACCGTGATTAAAAATGGAAAAATTTAATTTTTCACATTATTTTGGCAATTTCTCTGATGTTTATGAAGACATATTAACAACTTATATACTGATAGAAGCGGCGAAACGTACTCTTTTCAACGACATCAAAACTGTGTTCATAGAATAAACAGAAACAAAGTTATGGGGCCATGCATGACTTAACCTCTTAAAAAGGGGTTCTTGACCCTATCTAGAAAACTGTACGTAGCATTAAAAAAGTAAGTATACAGTTTTTATCAGGGTACCGAGTACTAACAAATTTGGTTACAAGTAGAGCTACACCAAACCAAAACTCTTATTTGGTTGACCTGTGTATTTTATAAAAGAATTATACCGCTAAAACGGCTATGAGAGTATTCGGGAGAAAGGTTCTTCGAAAGAATTGTGGACCTCTGGCGACGACAAGTACCGAAGATGAGCTGTATGGGCTTTACGCAGAAGTCGACGTAGTCCAGCGAATCAAAACCAATCAGCTTCGCTGGCTAGGCCTTGTTGTCCGAAAGAAAGAAGATACTCCGGCAAAGAAGGTATTCTTATCGGCATCCGCCGGTGGAAGCAGATGAAGATGGAGACCACCACTTCAATGTAAGGACCAAGTTTGGACCGATTTGCGATCCCGTGGTGTCTCCAATTGGCGCAATGAAAAAACGACTGGCGAGCTATGTTGGACGGTCAAACTGGCCTAGACCATTAAAAAAAACCACAACAACATTTTTTAAGTACAATAATTGGTTGCATGGCTGATTTACAATTTGTAGGGCTGCTGGTGATAGCACAAACTTATAGTACCATATCATATGACGCAATAAAAGCATATCCGTTCTTTCTTTAATTTTATGATACAAGCCGAAATGTGCTTACCTCAAGGCCGCACAAATCAGTATAAGTACATGTAAATGCTACAACAATGTTCCAAATATATTTCTGGATCAATTTCGGAGCCATAGTTCTATTCGTTTTCTGTAGTACGTACAAGACAGTACTAGTCAGACCCGGTTCTGAAAATTTTTCGGACCGGCACATCACTAGTGTCGACAGTTAAATTGAACTAATATAATAATTTTAATAATTCATAATAACACACTTCGTAAACCTGTTACGATTTTTGGGCCGAGCTTCCAGTGTGATTCATGTAGGTTCCTCATTGCTTTGTTTCTCTAAATGTGTAATATTGGAGCCCCTTTCTTCCTCTTCACGAAAGTATAAACTACCCCTAAGGCAATGAGAATCCATTTTCTTTGTAAGCTGTATAACCTTAGCTCCGAACCTCGCCCTTTCAAGTCGAGAACATTACTCTGCAGAACATACGTATAAGATAAATATCTAGATTGAGCTCAACAATAATATAAAAAACTTTATAATGCAATTTTGAGGCTACCAATTTAACATTTTAAGTTCCAGCAAATAAAGCAATAAATCATGGCTTTCCATTGAAGTAATGAATATTCCATTTCCATTGTAGTGATTCATATGGACGTGTGAGTTTTGTTCTCTAGTGAACTTGTAAGCTGCGCCCTGACTCTGCGGGGGAAGAAGTAGACAACGAGCTATTGGTATAAGCACTTTAATTGCAGAGACGCGTTTTCCTATCTTTTTTTCGAGTTGAGAATGCTGAACATTGTTTTTTCACATTTGATGCCGAATCCGAGTGAGGATAAACGGTTTACCCAGAGTTTGAGAACATGCCACCGCAATAGCATCTAAGGTACAGAGACGCAACAAGATGCTCAAGTCGATGCCCGGCAGTACTTGGGGAAAAGATAAAGAAACGTTGCTAGCAACACACGAGTATAAGGCTATTAGCCGACCGGTTATTGATTACGCTGCGCCCATATGGTCGCCCAACCTTGCTGACACCAACTGGAGGAAGTTGCAAGTCTGCCAAAACACAGCCATCAAACTGTCACGGGATGTCTGCTTATGTCATCGGAGTCTCACCTTCATCAGGAGGCCAAAATGCTCAATACACGCGAGCATGCAGAACTGTTGAGCACGCAGTTTGTACTGCCACAAACCTAGTCATCCAAACCACCATCTATTGGATGAAGCTCCGCCCCCGAGAGACATAAGGAAACATCTCCGCAAGCACTATGATGAGATCCGGCACCGAATTACCTTGCCGTTTGATCTGCGCAACCATAGGCGGGCTCTAAACGACCTCCATACCGAGTCGGTAGACAGATCCCTCAGATATCGGCCTGTGAACCCCGTAATCGACATCGAACTACCTGAAATAGCTGATGACGAATTTATTCTTCCGAGGGAGACTAGAGTCATCCTATCACAACTTCGTTCTGGATATTGTAATAGGTTAAACTCTTCCTTATCCAGACTGAACCCCACCATACCAAATACGTGCCCGGCATGTGGTATGTCCACTCACGATACCAAACACTCTTTTCCTGTTCAATTGAACCTACTCTTCTAACACCAGCATTACTCTGGTCCAACCCTGTTGAAACTACGCGTTTACTTGGACATCCGTTATAAGATACGATTCTCAGAGTGATCGTGTCCATTAGCCAGGGTGAAGCAATGTTAATAACAACTACAGCAACATTCCCCAACACTTTCGCGAAGTGTTTTTGTTGCTAAAAAAACAACAACAACCAACCACTTTTAGTTTTTCAAAGTTTTCTCAATCTGCCACCACATCAAGTATAACCATCAGTACAATCTCAACCCCATTGAGGACCAGATTTACCGCCATTAAAAATCCAAGTTTATATTATTTGTTGCCTACTTTCAGGCGTCTTCATAAAAAAAAATTGTATATTTGATATGGCAACATGGAATTTATATTTCCTCTGTGGCAACGACAATACTTCTTTGTTTTTGTTATTTCTTTTTGAGCATATTCTACACGTGTTCAAAAGAGAATTTCCTGGCTATTTTGGAGTTTTCTGATTCGTCCGGAAAAATGGAATTGTTTACAATAAATCGGTAATACTAATGAAGAATTAATACAAAAACAGTAATAACATACATTTTTTACACAGTTACACCGAAGAAAAAGTTGACGAAGCGAAGAAAAACGAGAATGCAATTCTTCAAAAAATCCTGCAAAAGGTTGAGAAACGTAAGAGAAAGAAAGATGTTGTTGAGCAACTTGATGCAGAGGTAAAATGCCAGCTTGAAGTGATAACCAAAAATGAGAGTAGTTTGGCAAGTGTATCAAATAAAGATTCCAAAAATTTGAGTGATGAAGAGGCTGCATCTCTCAATAAAGATTTCGATCCCATTGCGGATGACGGCGGGCTTGACATTACAACGGGGCACTTTCAAGTGCTCGGCGAAGATGTGGACGAAAGCAAACCGAAAAAAGTTAATATGGTATTGCCGGCATGGCTTGCGCATCCAACAGTAATATCCACAAGTATAACGCCACAGGGTGATGGTGCCGTGGATGAAACTGCTATAACCAAGATTAACTATTTAGCACCACATATAAGACACGCACTAAAAGAATTGCAAATCACACGTTTATTTCCAGTGCAAACTGCAGTCATACCTTGGTTGTTGGAGGCGCACGCTAAACCGCCACCATTTCGGCCACGTGATATATGTGTTTCAGCGCCAACAGGTAGTGGGAAAACGTTAGCCTTTGCCATACCCGTAGTGCAATTGCTGGCCAATCGTGTTGTGCGTAAAATACGAGCTTTGGTGGTGCTGCCGGTGGCTGAATTAGCTTTACAAGTGTTCAAAGTATTCAAAAAGCTGTGCGAAAAAACAGTTTTAACTGTTTGTCTGCTCTCGAAAAAGTTTACACTCGCTCAAGAACAAGAAAGACTAGTTGAGTGCTATAAGGGGCAATATTATTCGAAAGTTGATATTGTTGTAACTACACCAGGACGTTTGGTTGATCATTTGCATGCCACCAAAGGTTTTTGTTTGAAAGCTTTACGTTTTCTTGTAATTGATGAAGCTGATCGTATAATGGATGCTGTTTTTCAAAATTGGCTTTATCATTTGGATGAACATGTACGTGCTACATCAGATCAATGGCTTTCCGGACGCACAGCGCCACTTTGTTATCGTGAACTGGAGGCGACTTGCTACACACAACCACATAAGCTACTATTCTCAGCCACTCTCTCACAAGATCCAGAGAAGTTACAAAATTTAAGATTATTTCAACCAAAATTATTCACTTCGGTGCTTGCTAATCTAACGGAATTGCACGCGAAATTTGCTGGAAGTGAAGCGGAAAATGTTGACCTAAAACGTGGCGAATTCATTGGGAAATACACAACGCCAGCTGAACTCACAGAAAGTTATTGTATCACAGAAAATCGCATTAAACCTTTAACATTATTCGCTTTGATCAATGAAAATGAATGGACGAAATTCTTGTGCTTCACAAATAGCGCTGAATCGTCGAAGCGGTAAGTTTCAAAAACTAAATAAGAAAAAAAACCGTATTAATTATTTTGTTTATAGACTGTCTTTTGTTTTAAATGCATTATTTAAAAAAGGTATGGTCGTAAGCGATTTGAGTGCTTCCATGAGTCCAAAGGACCGAGCGAATGTCTTAAGCCAATTTGCGCGTGGTCTTGTACATGGGTAAGTACATATGTATGTATAACATTATCCAAAATATTCAGTCATTTTACAGATTCAAAATTACTCCACAATTAACAAGAAAACCTGTACCCATATGACAACAATTATCGCTAAGAGCTTGCAAATATCATTATACACTTACATATACACCCCTATTGTGAGTGTTGAACAAGAACAGATAATCGAATAGTAAGCGATCATCGATATCTCGATGTGATTTGAAAAGGGCCAATAAAATCGAGAAAAAGTAAATCACTTCAAAAAAACAGAAAAAATATCTTTACATATAATAAAATTGTAACAGGTCGATGTCTGTACATTGAAGATACATATTCAAGAAAAACTGATATGAGAGGTCGTTATTGGACCAGCGGAACCCAAATCTACCATTTTTAGAATGTTTGTCTGTCCGTCTGTATGATTAAAATTTAGGACAACTTTCATTTCCAGTTCCCGAGTTATTGACCAAAATGTGGGAAAAATGTAACCAAAAATGTGGTTTTTTTAACATAACGCCCGCGTCACACAAAAACGACTGCATAGAAATGAATGAAACTTTCAATAATCAGTTTCTAGACGTATTTTACCCAGTTCCCAATTTATTGACCTAAATGTGGACCTAGGGTGACTGTATGATTTGTGCTTTTAAGGCGGAACAAAGTTCGGCGGGTCAGCTAGTCTTTACATATAATAAAATTGTAACAGGTCGATGTCTGTACATTGAAGATATTCAAGAAAAACTGAGAGGAGAGGTCGTTATTGGACCAGCGGAACCCAAATCTACAACTTTTAGAATTTTTGTCTGTCTGTCTGTCCGTCTGTATGATTGTGCGCGTATCACGCAAAAACTACTAAATACAATTGCATGAAACTTTCACCATTCTATCACTTAAAGTCTAACTTAAAATTTAGGACAACTTTCATTTGGATATCTCATCCAGTTCCAGAGTTATTGACCAAAACGTGGGAAAAATGTGACCAAAAATGTGGTTTTTTTTACCATAACGCCCGCGTCTCACAAAAACAACTGCATAGAAATGAATGAAACTTTCAATAATCATTTTCTAGACGTCTCTCCTAAAATTTAAGATATTTTTCACCTCGATATTTTACCCGGTTCCCAATTTATTGACCTAAATGTGGAACAAGGGAGACTGTATGATTTGTGCTTTTAAGGCGGAACAAAGATCGGCGGGTCAGCTAGTAAACAATAAAAATGTGAAGTTTTTGTTCGATAAAGGTCCGCAATACCAAAATAAAATGCAAATCGACACTCGTTAGCAGCGACTCCAATTTCTTTACGAAAGAAGGTTCCATTCTATCAGAGGACTTACATTTATTCACCTCTTACCGAAATCCAGTTTACTGTAGGTTGATATTTAATCCGACTCTAAGGGCCCATTTCATAAAAGCCGATTAAAGCTAACCGGGTTTTAATTGATATATTGTGCGGTTAACTTTCAAATAACCTGGCTTTTATGAAAGTGTCCCTAAGACGGTAGTCATCAAAATCGACCCATTACAGCGATTTTTGTGCTTTGGTGCCCTCTAGGTGACTGTTAACTGTAACTCTTTAGGAGAACAGATAACCAAGGTAGGTCGGTCCGAAGCATTTATTCTTTTCGAAGATTATCTGAGAGAGTGCACAAAGAGGTTAAGCTTTTATGACGTGGGTATAGTTCTTTTTTCTCTAGCAGGGATTAGACAAAGCACTGTAAATTAATTTTAAAATAACTTCTCTAAAACAACAGCAATCACTTTTATAATAAGTCAGCAGAGTAAAAATTTAAGCAATTTCAACCAATACTTACAGTCTTGTATGCTCTGATGCCCTGGCGCGTGGTATTGATATACCAGATGTAGATGTCGTCATCTCATATGACCTCCCAAGACACATTAAAACCTATATACATCGTATTGGGCGTACAGCACGTGCAGGTAGCTTGGGCACAGCGATAACGATGTTAACACAAAAAGAACTGCAACAGTTTAACGTAAGTTGGTTTACTCTATTTTCACGTAATAAGAGATCCCATTTATTAATTTTCGGATAAATTTTTTACAGCACCTGCTCGGCGAGGTTGGGAAAGTTCTGACAAATGAAATTACTTTAAAATCTGATCATGAGGCTGAATATGCCAAACCGTATACATTAGCTTTGCAGGAATTGCGTAGGAAACTTGAAAATGATAAACGCCTACAACTAATGCGTAAAGAGCGCGCGAAGGATAAAGCGCATTTGGTAGCTAAAGATCCAACAAAAATGTCTGTTATGGAGAAATTGCAATTGGAAGCTTCCAAACAGTTTGGAGATATTGATAAAGACAATAAAGAGCAGAAATTAAGTAACAAAAATAATCAAAAGCATATGTTACCTAAGCGTAAGAAATTTAATGCAAGCGCTGGCAAAGCTAAAGCGGTACAAAAATAAAGTCGTTGCTGTTGAATATAAAATTACACATTTTTCTTTCGATTTACAAAGGTGTAACGTATAGAGCAGTCCAGGGGACAGCTGCATTTATCGAGAATATTAGCCTTTATATTTTTTTGCAGCAAATACTACCTTATTATAACACCAAAGCCCTTGCTCCGGAATGTGCAGAATCGTCCGCTATGGGCAGTCCAAATATGAGTAGGAAAATAATATGAACAGTCTTATGTATCTACTGCACAAGGTTTGGCTGAATAAAGAAGTGGTTTGGGTACTAACAACTTCATTCCCTTGCATATGTACTCATATGTAACGAATTGTATTGCCTTCGCAAGTTTCAGAAGTGGAATCAGTTCTCAACTAAATAATTATAACTTGGGCTAAAAGTAATTTAAACACTGGGCATTTTATTCAAAACAAAAGAATACTTGGTTCCTAATATTTATGAAGACGAAACGTCTTCATAATTGGCCGCTATACTTAGCCTTATCTGTAAATTTAGTAAGTGCTTTAAAAGATATATGGAACCAGGGGAAAGCTTTTTTCTCTTGCAAAGGTGAATAGATGAATGGTGTCGAGTGGGTAGTCTGAGATCGTAGTTGAGCCAATGACACCTCTCCTTAGGAAAATCGCGTACTTCTTGGGTTATTGATGAGGATTTGCATGGATTATGGCACCCAGGTGGCGGGACTGGAGCCCGATAACAGCCGAGGGAGAACGGATAATCACTTTTACCACTAAGTACTACTTTGGATTAATAGACAAATTAAAAGTTAATACATCGTTCGACAAACAGAGATTAGGAATGGCCCTTACTGCTATCATTCTTCTAGATTAATTAATAATATATAATTCGTATTGAAAGCTACAAATCGTTTATTTATTTAAATATTTTTTAAGAATAAAAATACACAAAATTTCGTTTACATGTTTTTTATGCAATTAAATTCAAGCTCTGTATTTATATACTAAAATGTAATAATGGAAAAAAGGAATTTGTGAAGTTTTTATTAAAAAATGTAACAAAACAATTAAAAAATAGAGTTTAAGTATGCTGACAATGCTTTACTTTCGAAAACCAAATATGATGACACACGGGAAATTATGCGCTAAAACACAGCAAAATTTTAGATTTCAGCTAAAATCAATATTTTATTGACTGTGTAGCAGAGAGCTGCAGTGATTTCACTGTTATTGTCATGGAAGGGTGGATAAGGATTGGAAGATGTACCAGTTTAGTTGGTGAAACCAACAATAAATATAATATATATTGAAACAAAAACACGAGAGATCAAGGTCACATATATGCACCTACACACTGCAGTCTCACATCAAGTGTGCCTAAGCACGTTCGCTATTTAAAATATCCCATTTTGAATGTTTTTTAGTACACAAATCTGTATATTGATTGCTTATTTGTGTATAAAAAAAAGTAGAGCAAATGCCAGCTATATATTTAATGAAAACAAAAAGATAATATCGAATTTCTTTTACCGCATTTGTACGTGCTGTGAGCCGCTCACAAGCAAGGAAATTGCGCTCAAAAACGCACTTTATATTTGTTTCTTTTTTCTTCTCATTTGATTTATCTATAACAAGTTGACACATAGTTCATATCACAGCCTTTATATATTATATATATGTATGTATACGTATTCACTTGGAGATTAAAATACCACCCTTTTTTAAAAGGTGGCGAAGATTTGGCATGCATATACAAGTATGTGATGTGTACCGCTTACAGGTATATGCATTTTTTTAAGTCAAACATTTGACTATTTCAAATTTAAACGCTACAAGCAAAAAAGAAATACACAATTTCTGTTAAAACAGTTATTTTGCTGTGCTTTTTTTTTAGGAATTTTGGAGATGAATTTTATAATGTGGAAAGCTTCTCCTTGTGTATATCTTAAATATACAAAAACTACATTTAAAATCTAAGGCATTTTATGTTTATATGTATATCTCATTGTTTATCGTTGATTGTATAAAAAAGTGAATTCTCGTAGTTAACTAAAAAAAAAAGAACAAAAAATTATAGATCAGTTGGCAATTTTTTGTTTTGTGTCTTAGTTGCCTTAACGTTTGATGAGTATACATCAATTACATGCATATACAAATGCATGCTACAATGCTCTTTGCATTACATAAAGTACTAATTTACTTGTTTATATTTTATCAAGAATTGTTTCAATAAATTACATATTGCTTATGCACATACGTATATTAGAATACTAAGGATTTTTCCATTTTTTTTTTTTTTTGAACAAAAAAACTAATTTGGCTGCTAAATAACATACCGTTCTATAACTTTAGTAGTTATTTACAAGCTCAAGTTGTATATATATTTAACAAATTTAATTTAAAAAAAATAATTTAAAATAATGCAATGCAATGGAAACTTCAAGCAAAAAACATAAATTTAAAATTATTTAGTGGAACCAAAAAATTTTCTTTATCTAAAATCCAAACCAAAGCTTGCGCATCTCTTTCCGGATTCTGATTCGAACAATACATTATAACTAAATTTTTTTAAATTACGTTTCGACATTTTTTTTACTTCAAATAACTAAGAAAATATAAGTAATTTATACTGTTATAAATAATTTAATTTTTTTTTTTTTTCAAACATTTAAATAAACTATTTTTAATAGTCATTGCTTAAGTTGACACAGGGACTGATTTAAAAATTATGAAAAAGAATTTTTTAAGGTTTTATTTCTTCAAACCACAACTAGCTTCTTTCTGCATTATTTGGAACAAGTCTCTAAAAATCTCAAGTTCTTAAAAATCAAGACTCCAAATATCAAAACTCGACAAGCTTCTAAAGCTTTTGAAAACATATGGTATGAATTTATAATAGCATTTTTTTCTGAATCTAAAATATAAAATTTTCTGATAACATAAGTTTTATGAGTTATGCAAAATGTGTTTTAACATTTATAGTTTTTTTTCTAATGCAACAAATTCAACAGAATTTAAGACATTTTTTAGCATTAAATATTACCAATTTTTTTTTTTAAATTTATGATTATATAATTTTCGTTTTCACATTACAGTCCCTGCTTAAATATTTTTTGTTTATTTGTTTTTCGATTTAAATTTTTGTGGTGAACTTCTTTTCGAGCAGTCTCACTTTTATTAATTTTGTTTTTTAATTTAAAGAAACATTTTGAAATCGTTTTAATATTAATTTCTATTACAGCACATTGCATTAGTTGAAGGGAAATGTGGTAAGTGAGCTCAAGAAATAGGATACAGTCTTTAAATTCGTTTTACAATTGGTAGGATAGAAACTATTTTTTTCGATTTCATCGTTTCCTTCATCATTCATTAATCATATACAAGAACAAAACTCTGAAATAGTTTGAAATACACATGAAATTATAATCTAAACAGTAGATGCATCGTTGCTTTCAAAACAAAACTAGCTTATAGCGTTTGCAAAAATGCAATAATTTCTGGATTCGAATTAGCAACTGCACTAAATTTATCGGGATAATTTTCACGTATTTCCTGCAACAAACCCAACGCTGTATCGTATGTTTCCTTCTCAGTATATTCCTTTTTGTATAGCACATGTATGGCAATTGCTATAACTTGTTCCATTGAGCTTGCAATTGCATCACGCGCTTGTAAATATAATTGTTTCAAACATTTAAAGATTGAAGCATTTTCATCAAAATCTTCGCGTAATGGTAAATGCTGCATAAACACGGGTAGCACTTGTGCAAGTGGCACCAATGTACTATTTACAACAATCAAACGTGCAATAGCACCGCAAATATTATCTAATGCACTGGGTTTAGTCTCTTTGGATACGGCTTGTGAGAGCGCATTTAAAATGTGTGGATAAGCTCTGCATGAAAAAAGTGGAGAAGAAAATGTTTTGTAATTTTTTTAAAACAATTTTTTTTTATGAATTTCCCAAAAATTAAACTTACTCGTATGATTTGTCCTCAGAGTATAGCACGAGCTCACCCAGACCATAAACAGCATTTTGACGTGCCTGATCGAAATCATCATTGAGACCAGAAATCATAATTGGACAGAATGTATTGAAGTATTCGCCAGTGTGTTTTTGTAGCGGTGCAAAGCACTCAGCCAGGGCACCATAAGCAAAGGCGCGTTGCGATTCGAGCTCTTCATTTTTTTTAGCCTTTTGCTTTAGGGAAAGAAAATGGTTATGTTAAATGTTTTAAAACTTATGGATCACATTTTGGGCAAAAATTTATCATAAACTTTCAAATTAAAATGAATAAGATATATAGGCAAGTGCTGCATTTCCCTTTCAGCTCTAACTGGTAAATTGGCATAGGCACAAACCACAATTGTGGGTGAAAGTGAGTTGCAGCACAAGCCTGATAAAGTTGGATAATAATGAGACCTCTAGCTCATTTGTTATTTTGGGTTGCCATATGTTAATGCACTTATACAATTTGATGAAAACTTCCAATTAAAAAATATTGGGGTTGTTATTTTAGCAGTACAGCATTCGAAGGCGTGACACACCAAGCAAGGCCATAGTGATATTGGTAGTCCCTTTTTTCATGTTCGAGGTGGATTTTAGTTGCCTCTTATGACAAGCATACCTACTTAAGGCATATTCCAACCTCCTTACTCAGAGGCAAATAGTGTGGTCTTGTAAACTATTACACACAGTGAAGTAATAGGAATTGCAATAAAATTGTAATTTCACTGACTACTTTAGCAGAGACTACAGTCATATTTTGTTTTGTTGTTTTTCCGACAGGGTGAATAATTGATGTATATTGGAACGATTTTTCGTCATCCCTTGTCAAATTTGGTGTACGTGTGTGCATGTGTTGTGTGTGCACATTCAGAAATGGGGGTGGTTTGCATCGATCGGTTTTTGTGTGGTTGACTGAGGCAGGTAAAAGTTGGTGATTTTTGTTGTTTGACCTTTTTTGCTTGTTTGTTGTTTTTGATCTTTTGCTGTTTTGTGTTTATTTGTTGCTTTGTTTTTTGTTAACCAATTTTAAAGGTTCGAATATTGTGTCGGAACCACCCCCATTTCTTAACACATGCCTAACATGCACACACGTACACAAACAGACACCCATGCTGACGTTACGTGCTACTACTATAAATACAAGACAAACGACAACAACAGATCAGAACGAAAATCGACACTGATAATGGCACAACGCCGAAACCGGTTTGTCTCAAAACCAAATTTGACAAGGGATAACGACAAATCGTTCCAATATACGAGTACATCAGACTACAGTCACTTTAATTTCAAGAATTTTATCTACTTACCAATTTTTGCAAAATAATTGGAAATGCGCGTTGGAAGTAGGGTTTGAATTGATCGGCTCCCATTGCTGCACCCAACAATGGCAACATGTTACCAGCACCTTCGACAATAGCCTCATCGTATTCACTTTCCTCACCATCTTCATCGTCATCGCCATTAGACTCATCAAACTGGCATGCTACCTTGCCCTGCAACACATCGGTTATACATGCAAAGATAACGTCACGCAGGTCAGGTGTGGGTAAAGCAATCTGCTTTAATTCTTTCAATAGATCGCCCAAACCTTCTAGTGCCGACAGCACCACCGATACTTCTTCGTCATCATGTACAATTTGTGCCAATTTTGGGAGCAAGATTGTAATGGCATTGGAGACACCTTGCAAATCTTGTTGCTTGAAAAGGGCCACAACAAATGAGCTCAATGCATCAATTGACACTTTGCGTATATCCTCCTGTGGATGATCAATCATTTTGTAAACGTTTTGATATGATTTCTCCAAATAAGGTATGAAAGCAGCTCCAGTGTGTTCAGCAAATTCTTTTAGTGCCAAGATAGCTTCTTCTTTTTCATCCAAATATGAATTTTCAACACTATAACCCGCAATATTATCCAAATCATCTTCTTCATCTGAGTTCTCAATATCGATATCATCTTCGTTCTCATCGACCTCCTCTGCGGGTGCTGGAACACCATCATCATCCTTAAATTCGGGTACTACCTCTTCCGTTGAAAGTATAGAATCAAACATGCGTTCAATTACTTTGGGAAAGACGGTTGCCATTTCTTCATTGACCACTTCAGCTAATGATGCAATAAGATTGTAGAGTGCCCGACGTACATCGGGATCTTCCGCTTTTTCGAGTAAAGTCAATGCAAAAGTCATGGTATCGGTGGCTAAGGGCATGAAATTTTGTTTGCCAATGGTGCGTGCTAAGGCTGCCAAAGTGTCAATGGCTTGGGGGCGTAAACTTATTATATCTTCATTTTCCGTGGGTGCCAAATATGATTGCAAAATCGTAATCAAACGTGGGAAATATGGCAACATATTCTCGTTTGTTGCATTAGCTGCCGCTGAGATGGCACTTAAAGCAAGTTCGCGTACACGAACGGAATTATTGGGGTTCAAAGCTTCGAATAAACTAAAAAAAAAAACAATAAAAATTATTTATTAGTAGTTGTAGGAATTAGAACGAATATTGGCACTAAGGATGGCTAGGAATCAAGGAAATAAATCAGTTTTTACAATTTCGGAAACATTACCAAAAATTATTTAATTTTTCACCTACATAAAAAAGGCTTAATATAATTAAAAAATAATTTCTATCAATAACCGGGAAGGGTTGTAAACATATACCTCTTTGGCATGGAGTATCAACTTACATTTCCATTAGTACCGGCAAGTGTGGTACCAATTCATCTTCCAAATTTTCACAGAATGTTTCCAGAGCATAGAACATACGATCGATGTGTTTTGGTTCAGTCCCGCCGCTCTAAATAAAATAGATATCAAAACTAGTTATAAAATTTTCAGAGACAATGTTTAATTTATGTTAAAACAGTTAAAATCTCAAGCAAACTTTTGGTGCTAGCAAAATAAACAAAGACCGAATCAACTATATATATTTTTTTTCAACTACAGTGTAGGACGGAAAATATAAAAAACTAGCATATTTATTCATCATAAAAATGTTACTACATAATTAGTTAAAACCGATTTTCGCTTGATTTGCAGCTGATTCATATAAAGTATTGTATCTGTTTTAGGCGGCCATGGCTCGGCGATTACATCATTTGGCCACATTGCCTTTTGGTAAGCGTTAATGAAATGGAAAAAAAAACAACAAAAGAAAGAGCCGAAATTGTACAAAGTTACCAAGTATAAGCAGTAATAACGCTAATTGATTTTTGTAACGGTACATTTCTGTAAATACTATGCATAAATAGTATGTAACAGATAGCTTATAAGCTTAATTAAAAATAATTGTACTTCATATGTAAACTTACCCGCAGTTCATTACACAGCTGGTGCAAAAACTCAAAGAGTATTGGCAGAATTTGTGGTGCAAATTTAGTAATGTCTGGTTGCAAATGTTCTGAAAATTGACCGAGTGCAAAGAACGCAGCATTACGTACTAGTGGTGTGGGATCGGTAATACCCACTTTAACTATATTCAACATAGTTTCAAGATATTTATTACATATAGCCTCCGAACAACCTTCGGCAATGACAGCCATGCTTAAATATGCAGCACGACGCGGCAGTGGATCTTGACCCTGCAAAGCAGGTTCAAGCAATTGCAATAATGGTGGTATCAATTTCTCTGGTGGTACACTCAAGGCGAGTAAATCCATTGTTTGTGTGGCTGTAGTCATTGGATTTGAGTTGTCTTCACCCAAGAAATACTCTTCATCATCTGAAATAGATATAAAATCACATTTTAAATGCTATTTGTTTTTAAGTATGCTCCTCTTCACTTACCTTCATCATCTTCTGGCTCTGTAGCCATCAAATTGAAAACTACTCGTATAATGGGTTCAATCAATTTTTGTTTGATAATCAATTTTTTCTTGAGTCGTACCAACCAACCAACATAAGCCACAGCTTTGATGCGCACAGCGCTATCAAGTTGGGCATTATTAGCCGCCTCCAAGCAGAATTCCAACAACATTTTTATATGATTATTTAACAATTTAGCATTAAGATCAGCCATACTTTCTAGTATATCAAAGGCATGCACAAATTGATCAACTTCAGGTTGTACTGCGAATGCTTGCAATGATTTAACTATTAATGGTATGGATTTTTGCAAAGTTTGCTCGGCGGTATTGTGACCCAATGTGAAGGGCACTAAATAAGTCATACCAGTTAGTATGTTAAAAATTACAGGGGTAGCCATATTTCCAGTAGCTTCAGTAGCTACCAGCGCAGCAGTAAACATTTCACAAACTGATTCCATATGCTGTAAGAATTGATCGGGTGCTGCATCAGCTAAAATCGCAAATGTTGAGGAGCCAAGCTCACTTTGTTTTGGATCAGCCGAGGAGCAATAGCTGTAGATGAATTTGAGTACTTCATTCATCCATGAATCAGACTTTTTGGCTTCATGACGCACTAATACACCAACGAATTGAGCAATGGCTTTGCGCACAGATTTTTGCTGTTCCTGCATGAGAGCATTAAGCATGCCTTGTTTAATGCTGATTGGTAAAATAATGAAATGAAAATATACATGACTGATATGGTATAAATTTTACAAAATTTAACAAATAAACTTACATTTGCTGCTGCTCAGCTGGCACCTTGTTCCATTGCCGTAGCTTAGCCAAGTGCTTTTTAAGTAATACGGCAGAGTATTGGCGAACTTGCGGCTCAGGTGCGGTAACAGCAATCTCACAAAGAGCTGGAATAGTTTCGGGATGTTTGTATGCCTCCTGCAAATCGGCGGTGGCCTAGAAATTCATATTAATTGTTATTACAATTGAATCGGTTCGGGCAAATACCCACTTAAGTCTCTTGTTTCGAGAAGGTTTTTTTTTGCTCTAAACGTTACCTTAACAGTAGATACGTATCCTGGATAAGTGCCACCTATGCCACGCCAACGCTTCCCTCTCAAAAAAGTGTTCCGTAAAAACGTTTGGGGCTAAACCCCCATAACCAGGACTTATGGGGTTTTTGGCCGCACTACTTGCTGACGATATATACTTTAATTAGAATTTGGGTGGGTTTATTGTTTGGCATCAAGGATATCAAAACTAGTAAATCGACATTTCACATGTACCTTGAAAGTATTGCCAATAAGGAAGTAAATGATGTTTAGATGTAAAATAGTATTGGACCACATATTAAGATTTTATATGCCCCGGACAAAATAAAAACAATGCGTTGAGCGTTTTCTGTTGTCATGACTGACTCTAAAAAATATTCACCAATGATTTCCAACACCCGGGCGTTCATATTTACCAAATGATTGAGATTTTGGAGTAATAAAAAAGGCTCAGAGAGTACCAAACGGAAGAAGCTTGAATTTTAATTTTCTAAAATGGAAAAGAAAATTCTGAATATGAACTAAAGGCAAAACAAGCTTCTCTCTCTCTCTTTATGGCGCGATATACAACAGGTATATCATCATAAACCTCCTAAGAGATTTTTGCGTCAAGCTTCTCTTCCAATTTGTGGTGTGCCGATTTGAATTTTCCCTACAAATTGGTGGGACCTACAGTTTTTTGCCGACTCCGAACGGCATCTACAAAGGAGACGAATTTTTGCTGAGAAGCCTGTCATGGCAGAAATACACTCGGAGAGTTTGCCAAACCACTGCCGAGGGGCGACCCCGTTTTGAAAAACTTTTTTCAAATCACTTTTGATGTTACCTGTACCAGGGCTCGAACCATGGACCTTCGGTGTGGTAGGCCGGCAACACTACCTTCACACCACGGCGGCCGCCATTGTTTAGAAATACATCTTATTTTAACCGATATGCCTTATCCAAGTGTTCTCCAAAGATACAGCTTAGAACACGACTTCAAAAATAAATCTTCCTCTAATCGACATTCAACATCTATGTCTGCTCGGATGGTACATAGGTTAAAGGTGGCGATGAAAGAAAGGTGACTTTGAAATGATAAACTTAATAAATGTATAAAAATCATTCACAATTATACATGTATTAGATTAACAACATACCAACAAACGAAAATATTATAATTTATAGAATATTCATACATGCACATAGGACATATAAATTAATAAAACACGCTGACAATTATTACTCATCTCTAAACTAATTGGGCAAAAGAACTTAGAAGAATTAGCGAAATGCAAAATTTAGATTTGAATTCGAAAGAATGTACTTACATACAAATATAAATAAATTAATTTATATACGAAATATGTGCACAAACTTGTGCGTACGAAATATTTACATATACGGGGATACTAACAAAAGTTGAGGACTGTTTAATGAATTCAATTCCGAATTATTTAGCAATTATTTTATTGTACCTCTTCAAATCTTATAAGAATTGTCCGAGGAAACACAAGATATTGATGACAATGCTCCCTTAAGTCTGGGGCCTTACTCTGTAGTTCTATTCGCAAGGCTCTTCTACTCGAAAGCAAAAAGCGATTCTAATACAAATAGGCACTCTTAGAATTTCCTTTTGGAAATATTCCATTATAGTAGGCATCACTGTTTCCCAAATTTCAAGCGCAAAGCAAAATACAAAAAGACATTGCGTAAGGCTTAAGTGCAGTATTAGGCGGCGCAGCTTTACACCTCACAGTAGCGCAGGTGATCTCGACTACCACGCGTGTGGTCGCAGGTTCGAACATAAATGCTTTTTCACGTAATTTTAATTTTTTTATTTATTTTTATTAAATAAAATTTAATTTTTTAAATTATATAAATGCTTAAAAAATGTCTTTTGTACAATTTTCCCATTTTTTTACCTAGAATTCTTCAATTATTTGCTGTCAACAGCGATTGCTTAACTCCTTCTGCGATAAAAATGATTTCTTGATGGAAAAAAAAAGACTAATTGTTTTATTATAATCATAAGATCATAAGAAAATACATTTTTATGGATTTCCGTTTGCTAAATTGTTGTCGAATAGAATTTTCTAACTTTCGACTATTTTGGCATATGCTTTCGAAATAGTGAGTATCAAATTTTCTACAATCGAAAGGGGAATAAATCAAATCCGAAGGGAACAGAATGAAACTCGAACAACGAATGCGTTCTACTCGAAAATTTCTTACAGAGTACGAATCACTCGAAAGCGAACAAATTTTCTTTCGAATAGAACTACAGAGTAAGGGCCCTGAGCTCCATGACTAGCCTCTTTGGCGAGATAAAGTCTAGAACACCTACAACATCTAACGGGCCCCTGCGGGTTAGGGGTTTAGAATTGGCCCGAGGTAGGCATACCGGTCATAAGAGGCGACTAATATGCGTAATGACGTGCTACTCGATGTTTAATCTACGGATATGATGCCTCTCACATCTCATTACCCATCTTATCCTTCATCAAAATCATAAAACCTTCGGGGAGTGTTTTTGTCGTTACCACAGCAACAACAACTGGTATGCCCACCTAGGCTGGTTATTTAGTTCTACCTTTACACAGCACAAAGGAACGTTGCAATTACGGAACGTTGCAATTAGGCAACCACAACCGAATTCCTTGGCTTATGATTTTGCGTTGGGTCCGGTACCGCACTGCTAGGTTTTTAAAATCAAGCCCAAAAAGATTATGGTATAATAAAAACGTTATAATAATCATCCTTGATTCTATAATAAAGAAGCTGAGCTTGGCCAGCTAAATATCAAGTTTTGATGACTGATTTTACAAATGGATTCACAATAATAAAATTGGAGTTGATCTAGTAAAAAACAAACGAAAATTTGTTAGTCCCGTCAGTAATACATAAGAACCTATGAATAGCTTTGTGGCCCCACCCCACATATGTCCACATATGTGCTTATGTACATTGCTCAGTATTTGATTCACCGCACAAAAATATTTCATTCAATTTTAGGCATTTATAAATATTTACCATTTTATTTTATGACGAGTACTTGCTTTCCAAATAAATGGTGCTGCTAATGCTTAAGTGGACCTAAATTCCATAAATATATACACTATCGCTGGACTTGGCAACAGTTAGCAAAACCTATATACATACCTACAAACGTACACAATGGTTGCAAAATAAGTGTGCGAAATCATAAATTCCAATAGCGTGCGTTGTGTATGCCAGCCGGCCGGCGTGGAGTCAAAACACGCATGCGATAGCTAATGGGTGGGTGTTCACACATTTTGGTAAGAAAATAGTGTCCCAAACTTTGTACATACATATGTATGTACCTTTTTTTGTTAGTTTTATAGAAGTATATTAATGCAAGAAATTAACTGAACACGTGTTGGATAGTATTTTTTATCGCATAGTGTTAAAGATATTAAGAGAATTTGAAATTTATTGTCAGATTGACGGATTAGCAGAGTTCTTTTCGTTAAATAATTAATGTTTTTATAGCAGCATTGAAACTGCTCAGCTGGTACGTCCGTCGGCGGTTTCGGTAATTCTTTCCATCCTACGTCAACTGCTAAAACACGTCCAAATGTCGGGAAAGGAATCAAAAGACGTTTTGGCCTGGTACAGGGTGTTTTTTTTACAAATTTGTTTTTCGAATAGAGATAAAACTAACATTTTGTGGTCAAATCTGGCAACTCTAATGTCATTTATGTTCAGTTTGGTTTGCCATTTCATCATGAACAGGTTGACAAAAGAACAACGCTTGCAAATCGTGCAAATTTATTTCGAAAATAATGGTTCAGTTCGCGAAGTTTACCGTGAGCTCCGTCCATTTTATGGTCGCCATAATCGTCCATCAGAGCAATTAATTCGGTTAACCATGGATCGTTTTCGCACTACGTTTACTCTATGTGATAATACGCATCCGCAGAGACGTCGAACAGTGCGCACCGAAGAAACAATTGCCGCTGTAGAGCAAAGTGTTGAAGAGGACCCGAATGAATCGATTCGCCACCGTGCACAGCAATTGGAGCTTTGTCCATCAACTTTATGGAAGATTTTGCGCAAAGATCTTGGCTTGCGACCTTACAAGATCCAGCTTGTGCAAGAATTAAAGCCGCGAGACCATGCAATGCGTCGTGATTTTGGTGTATGGGCCGAAAATGAGATTGATTTCGATGCTGATTTTCATCGCAAAATTTTGTTCAGTGATGAGGCTCATTTTTGGTTGAATGGCTACGTCAACAAGCAAAATTTCCGCATTTGGAGTGAAGAGAATCCACATGAGACCCTTGAAACGCCATTACATCCACAAAAACTGACTGTTTGGTGTGCTCTATGGGCTGGTGGAGTCATTGGGCCATACTCTCTATCTCTATGGCGCGATATACAACAGGTATATCATCATAAACCTCCTAAGAGATTTTTGCGCCAAGCTTCTCTTCCAATTTGTGGTGTGCCGATTTGAATTTTCCCTACAAATTGGTGGGACCTACAGTTTTTTGCCGACTCCGAACGGCATCTACAAAGGAGACGAATTTTTGCTGAGAAGCCTGTCATGGCAGAAATACACTCGGAGAGTTTGCCAAACCACTGCCGAGGGGCGACCCCGTTTTGAAAAACTTTTTTCAAATCACTTTTTGATGTTACCTGTACCAGGGCTCGAACCATGGACCTTCGGTGTGGTAGGCCGGCAACACTACCTTCACACCACGGCGGCCGCCATGGGCCATACTGCTTCCGCAATAATGCTGAAGAGGCAGCTACCGTTAATGGAGAGCCATGATAACCGACTATTTTGTTCCCGAATTGGATGGCATGAATGTGGATGAGTTGTGGTTCCAACAAGACGGCGCTACATGCCACACAGCGCACGTCACAATCGATTTATTGAAGGAAACATTCGATGAGCGCATAATTTCGCGGAATGGACCTGTCAATTGGCTACCAAGGTCGTGTGATTTGACACCATTGGATTATTTTCTTTGGGGATATGTGAAGTCGCTCGTCTACACCAACAAACCAGAAACGTTAGGGGAATTGGAAGCCAACATTCGTGGCGTTATTGCCGACATACGGCCCCATATGCTCGAAAAAGTGGTTGAAAATTGGACCTGTAGAATTGGCTTTATTCGAGCCAGCCGCGGCGGCCACATGCCCGAAATCATATTTAAACATTAATGGCATAAAATTAGCCTTCCAATAAAGCCAAATTGATGGACCTTGAAACGATTTTCTTGTGTTTTATTTCAATTCAAAGTTCTATACCCCTAAAAAAAACACCCTTTATTAATAATCCGAATGGGGGGTGTTATCCAAGGCATTTATGTATATGCAGAACACCTTTCTGCACTTTTCGGTACACCCATTTTGTGTGATTACAACAACCACATGGAATTGACAGAAAATTTTCAACTTTATTTGCAAATGCATATCTCTGGAAAGAACAAAAAAAACCGAAAATTCGGATTATTGATACCGAGATCGTATCGGTCCCAGGTATAATAATTCGGATCCGGAGAACAATTATTTTTAGTAGTTTGCAAGATATTTTCTGTCATTTCTATGTGGTTGTTGTAGACGCAGATTAGGCTGTGCCGAAAATTGCAGAAGTGTGTTCTGCGGAGAAATACTGGGGATCGCGTAGCCGGTGTTGGACGACAGCACGTAACTGCTAATATACGTCCAAAATTTTTTTCATTTCCGCTTCCGGATTATTGTTACCGAGGTCAAAACGCGTCTTTTGTTACCTTTCCCGATAATTTCGGGCGGGTTTTAGCAGTTGTATCCTAAAGGAAACAATTACCGGGCTATTTTTTTGAAGCGCGGCCGAAAGCCGCCTACGCAGAAAGGTGTTCTGCACATAAATACCTTGGATCAACCCCCTATTTGGGATCGGACCTGGGTCATTTTCGGGTTTTTTGCGATTAAATTTTCACTGAAACAAAAAATTGAAAATGCGCTTTCGGATTGTTGATACCGAAGTCAAAACGCGCTGTTTGATACCTCTCCCAATATTTGTGGACGTTTTTTAGCAGTTGTCTTCTAAAGGAAACAATTACCGCGGATTCTCATTGCTGGGACCGAAACGCGTCTTCTGTCACCCATATCGATATTTTTGGATGAATATTAGCGCTCGGCGGCGGTCGTAAACAATTACCTCAAAATTATATATATATATTTCATTTGTTTTTTTGTACAATTTTACTTTTTAAAAAAAATTGGAAGTGTCGCAAAATCAAGTGTGAAAGGAAAACTGGTAAAAGCAAGAAATTAAGAGATTGGGGAAAAACGAAGAGGGGGAAGAATGCAAATAAGACAACATGGCAATTCGCGAATCGGGCAAAGCAAACGACCTGATTATGGTGGCGCGCTTCCACGTGCTTTTTGAGGCACAAAATTCGACCCATGCAACTCATCCATCTCCCAACAAAACCACCCACAATCTTTACAATTCCAATTTTCATAAATTTTGCAGTTTACACACTTACCTTCTTTATAACGTCATTATCCGAAGATAGCAAATGTGCAATAATCTGGGTCATTTGCTCCATCTTCAAATTATTTTTGTTATCCTAATCGCACTATTTCTCCAATATGTTATAAAAGTTTCGAGACGGATTTATCCAGATACTTTTGGGAAAATAACCAATTTCCTTTACCACAATACTGTGACCACAACCTTCTATGATAAAACTAAAAAAGATTCTACAAGTCTTTATTCGTGCTCCTTCGATTTCCCACAGGCCCGTATGCACACACAACCGAACTCACACACGTGTATACGAGAGAAGAAATTTTTATTTTTGCAGTTATTTAGAAAAAAACTATCTTCAACTGCAACAATTGTCTCCACGCTACCACACCAGGCAGTTGATTTTCAAAGATTGATTGATTAAAAATTGTTGAGAAGAAAATTAACTGAAAGCTTTTTCTTATATATTGCGCAAAAAAAATTCGAATTATGAGCCGAACGGGTGATTGAGTATGCTTGGCTTTGCTTCGTTGACGAATCGTAGTAGAGAAGAAAACGTGTAAAAAGTTTTGGTAGTGATGTCACAAGCAAAACCAAGACAACCCTGTTTCAATTAAAGTATGCGTTTCGATAGCAACACCCACCAGACCAAGGAACGTATGGCAGGTGGTAGACGCTCAATATTTACTGCCGTGATCCATAGATCACGATATTTATTGACAGTGTAGCATGCAATATTGATGGATCGGGAAACGGATTTCAATACATTTTGAGATCCATCAATAGTCAGTAAATATTGAGCGGTACCACCCGTCTATGTAAGCGAGCTTAAGAGAATTACGATATCTTTTCTCCTAACATGAAAGTTATTTATTTATTTCGTCTATGATAAAGATCTTACAGACTAGTACAATGACATATAACAGTAAAGTAACAACAAGTACGATAAAGTATTGAGCGAAAGTTGAATTATTTTCTTTATTATTAAAAATAAATATCAAGAGTTGACTTGAAAATAGCTCTCGAGAGAGAAAAATCAATAGAAAGAGTCCTTGACAGTTTATTAAATTCCTTGAGGTCGCGAAAAATAGGGTCGAAATAGCAATAATTGGCCCTGGTAGCATACAAATAAAAAGGCAAGAATGATCTTAAGCACCTATTTGGCACATCAAATGATACCTTCTCAAGAAGAGCTGAACAATTCAAAGAGCCAGTAATGAGGTCATAGACGAACATAAGTAATTGCACTACCCGCCTGGATTCAAGGGGTTGCAAATTAATAAGCTTACAGCGCGAAGTGTAGGAGGGAATCGGGTCATCAAAATTTCACGATATAAGACAGAACCGGATAAATTTCCTTTGTACCCTTTCGATTCTTGCTGAGTGGCAGCTGTATATTGGATTCCACACAATCGAGGCGTACTCTAACTTTGAACGCACTAAGGATAAATAAAGTGACTTCCTAGTACAAGGTGGCGCAAAAGTAATCCTCCTATCAGAAAATGCTATAAATTTTGCGATTGGCCCCTAAAGTCACTTCTGTTTTGACATTTGTGTAGTAACCACATGCGAAATACACGTTAATAAACAATGTTACGCTACACTGCTCCAGAACGCGGAATATTGCTGACTATTTATTTGACCAATAATCGGTCGGGGCCAAACGGTTACTGTGAATGGTGAGCGCTACAGAGCAATGATCAACGAGTTCTTTTTGCCGCAACTTGATGAATTGGGATTGGAAAACATGTGGTTCCAACAAGACGGTGCAACAGCACACACTGCACGTGCCACAACCGATATGCTGAACATCGGAAGCTTACTTTTGCGCCACCTTGTATATGGATCTTGAAAGTCCTTTGCATATCGACGCAGGAAAGCAAGGTTTCGGTATGCCTTTGGAAGCACAAAGCAAATATGATTAACAAATGAAAAAGAAGTTTCAAAAACAACACCTAGGTCAACAAATTCTTTGACAGAGGCCAACGGGTCACCTGAGATATCATAGAAAGTAGAAAGGACGTTCGCTTCATATAAGACGCCAAATACATCGCACAAATTTACTTGCGCCAATGACTGATTTGCACAAGGATTTACGTGGTGTATGCCGTGGTTGTGTAATTTGCGCAGAGAACTGTGCTAAAATCAAAAGAATTAAAATTTTTACGCATGCCCGCAAACATTGTACATGCTTTTTCTTCGCGTGTGGTGATTATTACTCAGTTCACCTGTATTTGCTGGGAATGAAACATTGCTATCAAAAATCACTTTTTTAATACAATTAGAGCATATGATTCTTTTCTTGCGCTTGCTCAGAAATACATTTTGGGCAGTGCTTTTGTGTTGTGTAGGTCAAAATTCTGATTTGCGCCAATTTACAACTTGTGGACTTGTGTAAGGATTTTGTGTGTTGTATTTTGAGCTTAAGTCTCGAGTAAAAAACGTAATGTGATGAATTCGATGAGTCTTCGATTATCAATCCTGGGTTCGATCACTATAAAGTCGAATAAACACACTCACAGATGTTGTAACTAATGGCTACTTTTATTTACTAGCAATAAACGCAATACAAATTTAAGAGTTTGGTAACTGCGCAGTAGATCACTGAACAACACTCGAAACTAAACTGATCAACTTGCCTTGCTTGGTCACTGCCTTATGTAGTCCGACAGGGTGCTTGCCTGCGCACCGAGAACTTTCTTGGTTGTTCGCTCTCCGTGTTCTCGAAGGGTCGGTGTTATATATGGACATCTCCTCTTTGCCTTGTATTCGGAAATATTTCTGCCATCTCTCTTCCTCTTTCTAAGTACACGCTTGCATGCATAAGAGTAGCCATCGTCATCTCTGTTGTGTTCAACTAGTGGTGGGTGTGTTATTGAGTTAGGGATGGTACATGCTTGAGAATAATCGCCACAGTATGTTTCTGGGTTTGTTGTCAAACAATTGAAAAATTCTTTAAATTATAAACTCTAGAATCGCTTTGGTGTCCAAGCCCCTTATAGTTTCTGGAATTGGCCAATAATAGAAGTAAGCTTCCCCACACCTTTGACTTTTACACATTTAATTTCATTGAACGCTGCAGAATTTGGAGGCCCGGAGGAAGGAGATGTAGTCATGTAAGTTTTAATATTATAATAATAGAAAATAAAACCAAAAAAAATATAACTAAAATATTTATAATTTTTGATTGTGGAATGAGTTGCAACAGATCGCTAAGGTAAACATTCTCGACCCGTTTTCGATACTATTTTAGTCACTTTCTCGATAGTATACCGTATCGAAAATGCATCCGTTTGCAATCCATTTTCAACACCGAGAAAGGATCGTAAACGGAATCGAAAACGAATGTCGAGAAAATGTGCTCTGCTGCCACAAACTGAACGAAAGGTAATATATTTACGATAGTTTTGCAGAATCCGTTCCCGATACTTTTGTCAGAAAAAGTGTTGCTAAAGCTTCGAAAACTTAAGCATTCTTGTGAGCGTTGGTCGGGTGGGTAGCTGGGTTCGGTGACAAAACTTGCAAACACTTCTAAAGAACTTTCAGTAAAGTCAGAATGACGTAAAATTCTCTCGAAACCCAAAAAGTAAAAAGTTTTCGCTTATTTTGTTTGGTTAATAGTTCAAATTTTAAAATTTTTGTTGTTGCTTTCCTATGTCACGATCAGCTGTTTTTCACTTAAAAGTTTTACTAAGTGAAATTCCCCCAGCAGGAACTTGCAACTCTCTCTCTCAATGAAATGTCAAAATGCGCTCTCTCGCTGCAAATGTTTTGTTTCCTCTCCGAACCAAACTAATGCATTGAGGCTATTTAAACATTCCCACTATAGCCCGGTAAATATATCGGATTCTCGGGTAATACCCTTGTAGGGTTATATACTTGCATTAAATCAACTTTAATATTTTTTTCTTATGGTTCAATATTTATTTTTGTTAAATATCAAAATGAAAATGCGTAGTTCAATTTTGACGCTATAAAAATAAATCCATAATTTTATAACAAAAAAATATATAACAACGAGTTATTTATGTTGATATAACCCTGTTTGATTCGCATCCAGGAACTGACATGACGTCTAAACAGGGCGAAGTACTGTTACTACATCAGCAACAACGGTGCTACTGAAAAAGGGTTACGCCTTGCATCCTACGCCAACTGCTAAAACGCGTTGAAAAATGTACGGAGATGTATTAAAAGACGCATTTCGGTCAGAGCATGATCCAATAATTTATATGGTCGTCTCAGATGACATAGCGTCTTCTTCTTCCTCATCCACACCTTATGTCAAACTATCATATCTTTGTTTTTTGTTTACATTTTTTGTTTACAGTTCTTGGAAAAGCTATTGAGTTCGCTTCGTGTTTTATTTATTTTTAATAAAAATTCGCTGTGAATTGATATTTAACGAGTGCTTTGTGATAACATTTTAAGAAAATGTGTGATTTATGTGTGTGTTATACGTGAAAAGCTTAGAAAATATGCGAATCGTTTTTGCGCGTTCCCTCTCACATGTGCATTTTGACATAAGAATTAAATGACGTCAAACGGTAATTTCGTGTTGTTGGCCGATTGAGTTGACCATATAAATTATTGGATCATGGGTCAGAGGAATCACAATCCAGAGGCGGAAAATGATACTCAGCAAAGAACGTATAACCGTAAGAAGGTCCAACAGCGAAAGCAGGTGGACGCTGTAAAATCGATGGTAGGTAATTTACCACTGTACCTGAACTCTTGGTTTAAATTAATGATATTTGTGTCCTTTATTCAAGATTTACACAATTTTGCGAAAGTGGGACGTTCAAATTTTTTGTGTTTTGTTTGTCCTTCATTAATGTCCAAAGTTTATAGTCGATCCCTTTAAAACTTTCACGATAGGTCAGAAGTTCGCCGAGTACGGCATAGGCTATATGTATATAGTTTTGAAAAAGTTGACGGTGCCACGCCATCAGACTATAAAAAATTTGAATTCGTCATAATGTGAACGTATTTGGTTTAAATTAATGATTTGTATATATATGTCTTTTTTGTCAAGTTTTACATAATTTTGGAAAAGTGGGCGGTGCCACGCCACCAGGCTATATAAACATCAATTGGTCATAACTCTAAACGTATTTAGTCTAAATTAATGACATTTGGATAAATGTGTCGTTTAGTCAAGATTTACATAATTTTGCAAAAGTGGGCGGTGCGACGTTGAAATTTTTTGTGTTTTGTTTGTACTTCATTAATGTCCAAAATTTATTGTCGATGTCTGTGAAAAAACACAGGCCAGACAGGTTTTTGGAAAAGCCTCCAGGCTATTTAAAGTAGCAATTCCGCGTAGCTAGGAATTTATTTGTTTCAAGTTCATAATATTTTCTATATAGATATGTGCGAATTGATGGTTTAAGGAGTGTTTTCCTCGAGAGCGGTGCCGCTATATAGCAGTAGAGTAGGTTGTCAAAAACATTGCAATGTAAAAGTAATTACGTGTAAACTAAGAAGACGATAAAGTTCACCGTAACGTAATATAGCGGCAAGCA